>CM076577.1:1010637006-1011095846 GCA_034641835.2 Pinus albicaulis | reverse complement strand
GAGGGAAAGTCGGACATTCAAATCTTTCTCCGCGCTCTTTTCCCAATTCAAACTTAAAACACGGGTAACGCGACCATCAAGTGTAAACAGAGCGTTGCCCTAGCCACTAACGCGGCCAATATATTTCTTGCCTGCGTTATAATGCCCATGTTCTATTCTATATATGCGTTACCCTGGCAGAAATAGGTTTAATTTAGGTCTTTGTACTTCTTCCATATTTGTCTTCCCCTCTGAGCTGATGAGGAGGTATTTTGACCTGTAACAAGGCCCCACTTCCATAATTCAAACTTGGAGGTCGAGTCATGTCATAGTAGCACTTAGCCTCACATTTACCCTAGGAGCTTGTAAAAGCGTGTAAATGTTGGGAGGGGTGGTTACAGATTGGTATCAGAGCTTCCAAGTTCAAACACTTAGACTGGATGGGCTAGACGTGATTATTATGCATGCATGACTGTCGTATTTGTGACTATTATGCATGCATTAAAGTGGTTATAGTTGTTATGTATATATTCAGTGTGAAAATTTGATTTATAATGCATGATGTTGATGGGTTAATATGTTGGTGTCATTCTATATATATATATATCATGCTAATTTGGACTGATTTGTGTAGACAAGATAGCCACCACTAAACTTCACTAAGGTATGATTTTGATTATGTCTATATTTGGTTTACCTAACATGGTATGTTTGCAGGAAGAAGAAGATCAAGGATGAAAAATAGAATGGTGGATTACAGCTCACATGAATATCCTTATAGATCAGTTGAGAAGCACGGAGATGAATACTCTCCTGATATAGGAGATACACTAAGAAACTTGAAGGAAGAGATCAGAAGTTGCAAGGTAGATAATTACAAGATAATTGAGTCACACGAAATGCTTTCCAAGCTCAGGAGAAGCAAATTGAGGTTAATGTAGTGATCCTTCATATCCTATCATATTTGTAGATACATGTATAGCCATGAATCATTCATGGATAGGAGGAAAGGACTAATGGTGAATATGGTAGAAGTTCTCAATCAGGATACAGGTTGGACATGGATAACACAGTCAGACGTGGAAGATGGTTGAATACACTTGATATGAGAGGTAGCGCTTATGGGTTCTATTCTAGTTTTTTTTTTAGAAAGACATCAGTGTCATCATCGCCATCATCCTTGTTAGCCCCCCTATGAAATTATTGACAAGCAAGCTGGGGGCTACGTCATTTTGGAGACCTTCAAGGAATGCATCTCCCCTGAAGACACATCATCCTTGAAGTCTCTCTATGCTTTGCCTTTGTTCCCCTCTATTTCCCCTATTAACCCTCTACACCCCTCCAAAATCCCCTATTAAATCCCGCCATTATCCTTGGTTTCCTCATTTTTCCTTTCTTTTCCACTATCGTTACCCTCCTTAGGCCTCAAAATACATTAAAATCGGTTAAAAACCCACTTCCGAACTTATAATAGGCCTAAGCCCCCTTTCCCGCTAAGCCCCCACACCTTTTTCCCCATGTGACCCAACGCCGTAACCGAGCGCTAGCCCCTAAGGTGCTCGTCCCATTTGTTCATCGGGCGCGATTATAGTCGTCGATCTGCACAGAACGGACGGTGATCACCGCCCCCGCTGCCCCTGTCGTTTTCCCCGTTCATCACCCGTCGCTGCATCTTCACCGTTTGTTTGTCCGCCAGATCTAACGGTCCGCAACGTGCCCGCGCCGGTGGTCCCCATGCGACTGTTCTAAACCCACCGGTTTATTTCGCACTGCTTGTGGGCAATGGGGCGGTATTTCCTGATAGCCCAGCGATTCCACTCACCGCTTTCCACCTGTCCTCCTGTACGATTCCAAAACCAATTTTCCCGCCCGTTAACTCCATCCATCGCGCGTTATGGTTCGAACACGGATGCCCAGCGAAATT
Source organism: Pinus albicaulis (assembly GCA_034641835.2). Taxonomy (NCBI): domain Eukaryota; kingdom Viridiplantae; phylum Streptophyta; class Pinopsida; order Pinales; family Pinaceae; genus Pinus; species Pinus albicaulis. The sequence continues at coordinate 1,011,093,943 of CM076577.1, read as the reverse complement.
GATGTAGACCATTAGATCTGGAGCCGGCCATCCGACGGCTATCGCTCGACGAAGATGCACGATGGATAATGAAGTTGCACACGCGATAGTCCAGGTTCTGGCCCGCCTTCCGCCGTCCTCCGCCGTTGATCCCCACCACGATCGACAGTCCAGTTTTGTTACTCCACCGTTGACTGTTCCACTGTCTCCCATTTCACCACGTCACTCCCACGTGCACCCTTCGTACCTTCGCCCATTCCATTACGTTTAATTGGTTCATTTTCGTGTTTTTCATGTTTTTCATTCATTTTTCCGCTCCGCTGACCGCCACCTCCACCAGAGCAGGTTTCCATTGCTCCTCTGCATTTTTCTCCGCCATGTCAATGTCTGCACGGCCATTTCCTCCATCCACACTGCATCCATTTCCCCCGTCCATGATTTTCTTCACTGATTTCGTGTTTTGTAGGGTTGTAAATGATAAAAGATCACCAGGAATTTATGAGCAAAGACTCAGGAAGGTGAAGACAGGACTTACATTAAAGAAAGGCAGAATCCAAACTTTAAAAACCTTCCTGTGCCTTTAAAGCTCGAGCTTACCTAACAGAAGAAAGAATGGAGCAGCAGAATGTTTTAGTACAAAGCAAAGGAGATTGAGGCACACTAATGAAGATATTAAGCCTTGAATCAGCAGTGTAAAAGGCAAAGCACCAGTTTGAAGACCCCGAGGATCAATCAAAAGGTCCTGAGCACAAGCAAAAGGTAACATCAGGGTTTATTCGTCAGCAGAATGTTTTTCTTCATCAAGTACAGGGCGCCCATACAGTTTTTATTATGCACATTGTCCCCGAAGGAATTTCCACCCTAACAACAGTTCAAAACCACCAGAGCATTTATATGACAGACTTCTCCGTAGTTTATTTTATTTTTGTTCAAAGCACCAGGAGTACTACAGCCGAAAGATGTCAATATCATATCCGGAGAAGATCACTCTTTCACAAAGGGGGTGTCAGAGATTAAATACTCAGCAGTCAAACAGAATGGGTTTCAGCCCTACATTCATTTATGTGTTTAATGTTACATTTCATATTCACCTACCCCCCTCAGTTGATCTTCTGCTCATCCTCTGCTATAAAACACAGAAGGAAATTATTGTAAGGTTGTTGATGAGATATCATAGAAATGCAAGCATTTTCCTCTTGAGACAAGTTCTCTTTGTAATATTGTAAGACAGGTTGAGATTTGATGAATTCAGACTTAATGTTCAAGCTGTGGGCAATGTTGTACCTGATTGGTATTGTTTTTAATATGACAAGCACGTTTCTTTGGATCCTGATCTAAAGCAGCTGGTGATGTTTTCCTATCTCTGTGTTTTATTTCATTTCATTCCATTTCTTCAGGCTCGCATTAGAAGTTTGGCATAGGATTTACCCTTGATAGGTACCTTATGTTGCTGCTCTCCCAGCCTTTTATGTTTTCTGCATAAATGTGTATCTGCATATTGATTTCAATTGATTTAACCAGTGTAGTGGATGTTGTTGCCTGCTCTCTTATGTATGAATTAATGAAATCTATGTTTAGATGTTCTTGTTAGGATTTAGTTGGATGAGTTGAGAACACCGGGAGGTCTAGAACCCTGTCTCTGCCTCGCTAGGATTTATCCATCTCAATTAAACCTTTCTAAGAGCCCTTGTATTGCCTCTGATTTTTTCCAGGCAGGTCTGGAGTTAAATGACCTCTGACCTGATCTATAGACAGAATTGGATGGTTCTCCTCCTTTCATTTTCAGTCCTTAATGTTCCATTTCACCCCTCATCCATTAAGATCCAAATGCTCTAGATGACTAGCCCAACTGAAAGCTTGCACATTGAACACAAATAAATCCTTTCTTGACTCCATTGCCCAATGGTCTTGATGTTCTCTGAGTTATCTGTCTTAGCCTAATCCCCTCTATGCTCATCCTTGTCTTATATTGGACCTTCCTTTCTTGATTCCCAGCAACCAAACCTCAAATAATCAAACAAACAAACTTTGTGCCTATAACTAGCCTAATATCTTAAACTTTGAGCCTCAAAGACATATATACTTTGACAATCACAGAGAGATCCCTCTATGGACCTAGGAGGGCTAGATCCTAAAGTCTGAAAGTGGTTCTGATGTTGTCTCATCTTTTGGTCTTGCCAATCTGGCCAAAACATGGGAGCCCCAACATAATGGCGACTCCGTTGGGGATCTGAGTGCATTACACCTTAAACATCCTTAAGCATTCGAAAAACCTAAAATCTCTGGTTAGATTGGTAGTTAGTCACACCTTTTCTCGGACAACCTCGGTGTCATTTTTCGTGTCCTCTTGTACTCTTAGACAGAGCCTGGACAGGGCGAGGTAGCCTCCGGATCTCATCCCCTTTTGGAGGTGACATATCTGGTAAATGCCCTCCCATTCAATCTTTGGTTAGAGTTTGTTGTGTTCTGAGGTTATCCTTGAAAGGTGATAGTGACTGAGCACTGTGGTGGACAGTGTAACCCCTTAGACATATCTTAAAACTTCCACCTGGCGACTCCATAGTTCCTAAAAGATTAAAGACTCCATTGGGAGACCTGCCTTCATAATGACATCAACCACAGTAGAAGTAACACATAGGGTTAAGCGTCTTGGCTAGAGATATAACATTCTGGCTTTCAAAACCATTCACACAAGAGCTTATCCCAACCCAGACCCACCTGAAATATTTTACAATCCGGAGAGTATCCTCAAGGGAGCTCCTACACCTAAAAGACCAACTATTTCCAGTCACATTCATAGAGCTAATTCTGCACCAAAATACCTATCAGCTATATCGCATTTTCTCCCTGACCTAGACCTACCCAATAGGCTACCAAGAACTAGGTCATTCAATCATCTAGACCAGCAAGACCCTGAGTCCCACAGTTCACCATCTCATAGTGGTCAACACACTAGGGACAGAGGAACCCCTCCATCTACACCACCCGATAACCACTTCATTCAAAACTTGGGGCTCTCCCACCCTAGATCTACTCAACAAGCCTCTGCTGGTCATAATATCCCTGTCATCCATATACCAGCTGGTCAAGTCAACCCTTTACCTCATCAGAATATCATCATGGCAGCCTGGTATGCACCCTTGGTTTTACCTCAACCCTTGTTACCCTTACCCAATGATTATCAGTCAAAAATCCCACACTTCATTGCTAAAGTGTCCATCACAGCTCAGCAGCATGTAGACAAGATGGAGGATTCTTTCGATTACATGGAAATTGATGATGAAACAATCAAAATGAGAATCTTTGCCCAAAGCTTAGGGGGTGATGTAAAGAAATGGTTTAAAGGCCTACCTCCTGGCAGTATCCAAGATCTCCTCGCATTATATCAGACCTTCATAAACAAATGGGAGACTAGGGAAAATCCTTGCCAACTCCTAGCTGAATACATGAGCCTTAAAATAAATGTAGGAGAGAGTGTCGATGATTACACCACTAGATTCAACAGTGTTTACAATGCTCTTCCTCCACACATGAAACCTCCTCAAGGTATGGCCCTAGCCAAATATCCTGATGGATTTGATGCTGACATGGCCTATGAGCTTAGAGATAAATAATATAACACATTGGAGGACATGCAGAAAGGAGCAGTGAACATAGAGGCCAACCTGATTGAGAAAAGAGCAAGACAGAGAACCAAGAGGAGGGTAACATATAGGGATGACAATGTAGCCTCCACATCTGATCCAAATTATGACAAATTGTCTAAGAACATGGAAGAGCTACAACAAATGATGAAGAGAATGGTTGTCACTGTCAATAACCAAAACAGAAATCAAAACCAGAACCAAAACTTTAGGAGGAACAACAATGCCACTCCCAATAGACAAAGAGAGTCAGATCAACAGGTAATTCCCCCATTCCATGAAAACTTTCTTGATGGAGATGAGGGAATCATAGAAGAGTCTGAAGGGAATGCGATAAACATGTTTGAAACAGAGGACTCAATCCATAACTGTGATTCAAAAGAAGATCATCCCTCACCCTCATATTGGGATGAGGAAGGATTAGAATCTGAAGCCTACAGACTTGGATTTGAAAATGTTATAATGCAAGTCAAGGAACAATATGAACTTAGGAGAAAAAAGAACCAAGAAAATTCCAAAACTAAGACTCCTGAGGTCACCATCAAGAAAAGAACTGATAAAACTTCTAAAGCATCTGCTGTAAATAGAAAATCAGCAGCTGAAAGTTCTGGGAAAAACAAAGAAAAGGACAACCAAAAGAATGATAAACAAAATCAACCAGCTAGCAGCACTAGCACTACAGTTAGTGCTCCTAATAAAACAGTTCCTGAACCTGTACACAGTGAAAAAATGCAAACTGATTCAGCCACTAAGGCAGTGGCTAACAAAACAGTGTTAAACATTCCAAAGAGTCAGTCCACTTTCAATTTGGAGAGTGAGATTGAAAAAATCAAAATCCCCGTACCATTATCTGAGTTGGCCACTCAGGATGTGTATAAAGGCCAAATTTTGAAAGCGTTAAATCTAGGGGAAAACAACGATACTGTAAATCTGAATGATGATCAACCTACCCTCCTGTTTGGTCCAAAGATTGAGGGAAAGTTTCAGGAAGGGATACTTCCACCTTTTTATATCAGTCTCAACATTCATGAAAAAATACTTCACAATGCCATGCACGATTCTGGAGCATCACATAATCTAATGCCTAAGGTAGTGATGGAGAAATTAGGCCTAGAGATAACCCGACCCTACAAAGATTTGTATTCATTTGACTCTAGCAGAGTAAAATTCCTGGGCCTGATCAAAGACCTGTGTCTAAGCTCAACCCAGATTCCTGCTAAATGTATGGTCATGGATGTGGTGGTGGAAGATGTGCCTCCCAAGTATGGCATGTTACTATCTAGATCGGGGAGCCAAGCTGCAAGGCACAATGCAGATGGATGGCTCATATGCCACTATCCCTATATTTGGCCAACTTAGAAGACTGTACAGAGAGTCCCAGATGAAATTCTTAGTCAGCAGCCCCGAGAAGCCTGAAAACTCTCCTTTATACTCTATACATACGGATCTCGACTCCTTCATCCTTTGTAATGATGAATCCTTGGAAGAGTCAGAATATGAAAACATAGATACAAGCGCAGAGGCTGAAAGCACAGACCTGAACATAATGGCCACTTTGGAGGAAATCAAAGAAGAAAACAACAATGAAACCTGTAGGATATGTGGTGGGGACCTGACTCCAGATGAACAAGAAACAGAACGTAAATAGCCATCTAACCAGGCCCCTAAACCTCTTACATTTCACAAAGAACAAAGCGACCCACATCCTAGTGCAGACCCCACAGTGCAACATGATGGCGAACCCCTGTGGGAGATGAATTTCGATGGGTATTGTACTAGGAAAGACGCTGGGGTAGGGGTGTGGATACGTAACACAGAGAGTGACCACGCTGAGATCCATGCTGTAAATCTGCGTTTCAAATGTACAAATAATATTGCAGAATATGAAGCTCTTATCCTTGGCCTAAATCTGTTGAAAAAATTAGGAGCCCATAGGATAGTTGTACGAGGAGACTCAGAGTTGGTCATAAAACAAGTAAACGGTGAGTATTCAGCAAAACACCCCAGGCTCAGGGCATACAGGAATGATGCCATGGATATACTGAAAACATTTATGGAGTATGAGCTGGTGTTTGTCCCTAGGGGTAAAAATTTCATTGCAAATTGATTAGCTTGCCTGGCTAGTTCATATCCCAAGACTCCAGCCGACCAACAAATCATCATGCAGACCAAATTTAGACCTGCAGTGCCAGACAACGAAAAATATTCACAGGTCTTTGGAGGAGATAAACAGATCGAAGATTTCCTGGTGGGCAGAGATGAGTTTGAATTTTCTGATTCAGAATCAAAGTCTGATGACAGCTGCCCAAGTGAGGATCCCCCAGAGGAACAAGAAACACCCTGTAACATAGAAATAAACGCCCTTTCTGAAGAAACTGGAAATCCGACCGAAAAATGTGAAAACGCAGATGGTGAAGAAGTAGAGGTGCTGCAGGCCAAAGACAAGAATATACCCAGAGGCCTAGCACCCTTAGAAGAACTTTTTGACTTTGATGATGTGGCAAAAAGGCCCACTATAGAACATGCAGACTTTGATGTGGAAGAATGTAACATAGGCACTGAGGATAAACCCAAAATGATCAAACTGGCTAAGTCTATACCTGCAAACATGAAGGAAAAATACATTGACCTATTCAAGGAATTCATTGATGTGTTTGCATGGAGTTATGAAGAATTAAAGGCCTATGACACAAGCATAATACAACACAAAATACCCTTGAAGGAAAATCAGAAGCCTTTTAGACAAAGCTCCGTAGAATCAATTCGAAACAATTGCCTGCGGTGAAAAAGAAATTAAGAAGATGAATGATGCAGGCATAATAGTTCCTGTGAGGTTTTCTGATTGGGTATCAAATCTAGTGGTTGTGAGAAAGAAAACAGTGGAAATAAAATTGTGCATAGACTTCAAGAATCTTAATAGAGCCTCATTAAAAGACAACTACACCTTGCCTAGAATGGAACACATCTTACAAAAGTTAGTGGGCTCTAAGAGGATTTCCCTGTTAGATGGTTTTTCTGGATATAATCAAATCCTAGTACTCCCAGAAGATCAACTCAAAACATCTTTTACCACTCCATGGGGCACCTTCATGTATGTGAAGATGCCTTTTGTATTGATGAATGTTGGCGCCACCTTCCAGAGAGCGATGGATATAGATTTATCAGATGAGATAGGACACTTCATAGTTATCTACTTGGATGACTTGACTGTCTACTCTAAAACTGAAGAAGAACACCTGAAACATCTGAGGAAAGTGTTGGAAAAGTGTAGAAGGTATGGTCTGTCACTGAATCCAAAGAAAACTATTTTTGGGCTACAAGAAGGCAAGCTTCTTGGTCACATTATATCTGAGAAATGGATTAGGATAGACCCACAGAGAGTTGAGGGAATACTGCACATCACACACCCAAGAAACATCAAGGAATTACAGTCCTTCATTGCGAAAATCAACTTACTTAGGAGATTTATTCCCAACCTAGCAGAACACCTTAGAAATATGACTAACATGCTGAAGAAAGGTGTGGGAGTTAAATGGACTGTCAGAGCTAAAAAATCTTTCGAATCTGTCAAACTTGCGCTCACCCAAGCTCCTGTTCTGATCAGCCCTGATTTCTCAAAAAAAATTCTAATATTTTCGTTTGCCTCAGAGCATACAATAGCTGCAGTCCTGCTGCAAAAGAACACAGAAGGTAATGAACAGCCAATTGCCTTTTTTAGCAAGACCTTAAGAGATGCACCCTTAAAGTACAACATTATGGAAAAGCAGGCCTATGCCCTGATTAAGGCCTTAAAAGACTTTAGGGTGTACGTTCTGCATTCTCACACCATTGCTTATGTGCCGAATATAGTGGTCAAAGATATCTTGTCCCAAGACCCTGATGGGAAGAGGGGAAAATGGATTGCTACAATCCTGGAATACGACCTTGAAATAAAACCCACCAAGCTGATCAAAGGTCAAGGCCTGGCCCAGTTAATGGCTGAATCAAACTTGCAGGCCCTTGACATTAACATGATAAATGCCTTAGATGAGCAGGAAGGATTGCCCCATCCAACTGTTGAGGAGAAGTTTCAAAAATCTCCTTGGTATATTGATATCCTCTACGTGCTCACCAACCTCAATGCCTCTCCAGAACTGTCCAAAACCAAGGCCAGATTCATAAAACTCAAAGCTAGAAATTACTGCATTTTGAATGAGAATCTATACTGGAAAAATCCAAATGGCCTATTGCTGAAATGCTTGCCTGAACCTGAAGCTGAAATAATTAAACAGGAATTCCATGTTGGGGAGTGTGGAGGCCACCTGAGTTGGAAGGCCACTGCAAATAAGATACTCAGGGCTGGTTACTATTGGCCTACACTCTTCAATGATGTCCATAAAATGATACTTTCCTGCCACAAATGCCAGATCTTTGAAGGCAGAAGAAAGCTTCTCCCCCTCCCATTACAACCCATCACTGTAGAAGGTCCCTTCATGCAATGGGGCCTAGAATTTATTGGAGAGATTCACCCCTCTTCTTCTGGGCAACACAAGTGGATCCTGACTGCCACATATTACTTCACTAAATGGATAGAAGCCATACCCACTAGGAATGCCACTGATTCTGTCATCATTAGGTTCCTAGAAGACTTCATCCTATCTCAGTTTGGCTGTCCAAGGAAAATAATCACTGACAATGCTGCTGCCTTCAGATCCAAGAAAATGGTTGATTTCTGTCACAGGTACGGAATAACACTTGGTCATTCAACCACCTATTACCCCCAGGGTAATGGATTGGCTGAATCATCTAACAAAAGCCTGATCAAAATCATTAAGAAGCTTCTGGAAGAGAACAAAAAGTCATGGCATAAAAAGTTGATACATGCTTTGTGGGCTGACAGGCTCACCACAAAGAAATCTATTGGCATGTCAACATTCCAGCTGGTTTATGGAACAGAAGCAGTTTTTCCTGCTAGCCTTGGAGTTCCAGTAATCAGACTTGTCCAGGAGATCCAATTAGAAGAGGACATCATGATAAGAAGGATAAATCAGACAATCCATCTTCAGCAAACCACGAAGGAGGTATATAACAGAGCTGTCAGAGTTCAGGAAAACATTAAAAAGCTATTTGACAAAAGAACCAAAGCTGCTGATTTCAAAATTGGTGACAAGGTTCTGAAGTGGGACTCAAGAAGGGAGGACAAAGGTAAACATGGCAAGTTTGACAGCTTATGGCAGGGTCCATACATTATCCAAGCTACTGTGGGCCCAAATGCATTTTTTCTACAAGAACTTGATGGTACAGAGCTGTTTGGGGGTCCTGTCAATGGCAGGATGCTCAAACACTACTTTAGCTAAGTTTTCATTTCCAGTTTCATTTCCATTGTACATACCATTGCAGTTTTTCATGTTTAAGAAAAGAAGAAAATGTTCCAAAAAACAGGAAGAAAGGAGAGGTTCTGATATGTTCAAAACATGAACCTCTGAAGTACAAAGATTGGCTCTAATAAACTCAAAAAATGAGCCAAAGAAGAGAAGACAGTCGATCCTAACATGCTCAAAATATGGACCAGCAGTGACAAAGAAGAATCAGCTCTAACATGCTCAAAACCAGAGTTGAGTCAAAGAAAAAAGTGACTCTAATATGCCCAAAACCTGAGTCACAGAGAAAGAAGGATGTTTCAAGACTGCAGATTTCATTCCTTCACAGTTTTGTTTTCATTTTTCTACAAGTCTTCACTCCAGCAAGTCAGACAGTCTAATCATGGCTTGGCTGTTTTTCAATTCCCTGTCTTAGAATGTAGGAGAAGAAATCTGTTGGACATTTTAATCCCAGCAGATGTTAGATTAGGTAGAGAAGCATATGAGGCCAACTGTTTAATCTGGTCTCATGGAGCAATAAGGGTAGATTTAGAATAGGTTTTTTATTTGTTTTGAAAATAAAATGTAAAGGGTCTGCTAGCTCAAATGCAACCTAAAGAAGAGAAATGCTAGGACTGTAGTTTGGGTAGGTGGTTTGATTGGGAGAAATTTTTCTGCTAATGTAACATATTCATATTGTGGTAGCTGATCAAAGAAAAGGATGTGCCAGGCAGCAGGAAACTGGCCTACTCCAAAGATCATTTATGGTTCCTTGCCTCCTTCAAGAAGAAGCCATCCCCATGTGGAGCCACTGTTATCCCCCCTATGAAATTCTTGACAAGCTAGCTGGGGGCTATGTCATTTTGGAGACCTTCAAGGAATGCATCTCCCCTGAAGACACATCATCCTTGAAGTCTCTCTATGCCTTGCCTTGTACAAGTACCCTCTTCTGGTTCTTTTCCCCAATGTTTTCATGTATCCCTTGTACCTCTGCGAAATGTCCCTTTTCCCCCTTCTTCCTCCTTCTGTCAAAGTGCCTTTGTTCCCCTCTATTTCCCCTATTAACCCTCTACACCCCTCCAAAATCCCCTTTAATTCTTACCCTTACCCTTGTTTCACCAAAATCCCCCCTAGTCCTTCTATCGCTACCCTCTCATAGCTTTAAAATCCATTAAGATGGGTTAAAACAAAAAAACCCACTTCTGACCATATAATAAGCCTAGCCCCCTCGGGCTAGGCCCCTAACCCTTCTTTTCGTCCATGCGCCCGAGCGTCAGAACCAAATGCTAAACCTATCGGGCGCTTATCCTTTTCAATGAATCTCTGCCGTTCATTCATATCCATAGATCAACGGTCCGCAGTAAAATCGTTTCGGGCGCATTTTCCACCGTTGATCTGCTCCACAGATCGGACGGTGCGGAGCACGCCATTTCTGTGGACCACCCCCCCCCCCCATCCGTGCATTGTTTTCATAACCCGCCAGTTTATTTCGCACCACTTTTGGGCAATCGGCGGTATTTCCTGATAGCCCAGCAATTCCACTCATCGTCTGCCACCTGTCTTCTGTACGGCGGAAAAACCGCCCATCCCCCGCACGTTATCTCTCGACCACGGATGCCGAGCGAAATCCACGACAGCCATCAGATCTTGAGGGCTTCATCCTACGGTCATCTTTCAACGAAGTTGCATGCGCGATAGTCACAGGTTTCGGCCCGCCATCCGTCATCATCCGCCGTTGATCCCCGCCACGATCGACATTCAAGTTTTTTCCCTCCGTCGTTGACCATTCCACTGTCCCCCATTTCGCCACATCATTTCCACGTGCATTTTCCGTACCTTTTGACCATTCCATTGCATATAATCGTTCATTTTTGTGCTTTTTAATGATTTTTCCATTCAAACTCCGCTCAGCGAGACCACCACCTCCGCCAGAACAATTTGTCACCATTTTTCGCGATTTCTCCCCCAGTTCATCATCTGCACGGCCATTTTCATTCTCCGCACTGCCTCCATCACCCCGTCCATGGTTTTTCTTGACAGGTTGCGTGTTTTTGCAGGTTTATCAGTTGGTAATGGTCCGCCATGATTACATAGCGTTTAATGCAGCGGAAAAGAATTCTGTGCACAGGAAATTAATGCATAAGCCAGTTTTTTGCATCAACAAAGCCTTTCTCCATTGAAGGACAAAGTTTAAGCTCTGAAAACCCTGTCCAGCACCATTAAAGCTTGATTTGCGCCATCAATGGAGCAGCAGTGACTTCTAGGCACGAAAACGCAGATATTTAGGCCTCAAGCTCAGAATTAAAGCATTATGATGAGAATTAAAGGGCGCAATCCAGTTTTCCAGAGGTAAAGCATCAGATTGAAGACCCCGAGGACCTCTCATAGATTAAATGTACGGGAGGCCGTACCACCAGGGTTTTTTCTACAGCAGCAGTATGTTTTTCTTCATCAAGTACAGGGCGCCCATACAGTTTTTATTATGCACATTGTCCCTGAAAGAATTTCCACCCTAACAACAGTTAAAAACTGCCAGAGCAACCTTTCATCATTAGATGGACCCAAGTACACCATGTAAGACAAGTTTTACCCCAAGTAAAACTACTTTCACTATGTTAATTAGGAAGCCCCAAAAGGAATAATTAATTAAACCATAATTTAATTATTATTCCCAGTCATGTTTAACCCAAAAACAAAGAAATTAATGAGATACACCCATAGTTATCTTATTATTTTCTAGGAATAATTATTTAAATAATGTTCTTTGTTAAATATGACCAAATCAACCACTATTAATTAAATAAATCATTATTTATTTGATTATATCTCAACCACTTCCTTAAAAGGATAAATAAATCATTTATTTATTTATTCTTCACTAATCAAGGGATTTTGACCCAAGTCAAAGTCCCTTCCCTCCAACAAATAATAATAAAATATTCCATAGAGGTGGATCTAGATTTGGTTAACATTATTTTAATCATGCACCAAGATCTAGAATGACCCAATATTTTGTTATAAATAGGAGGGTTTTCCCCTTCATTCTTCACCTTTTTGTTGCATATTAGATCACTCTGGATCTATACACTTGGTCTCATTTCTGCCATTTTGCTCCCATTGAGCTCTACCTTCTACATTGGGTTTTTCTACATCTACAAGAGAGAGAAAGCTTAGATCTGAAGTGCTGAGGACTACAAAGAACCCATCCCATTAAGGAGATCTGGATACACCTTCTTGTTTCCTCCCAGGTGCCCTGTAATATAAAAATTCATTCAAAAATCGTGTTCTTGTCTTGTCTGGTGGATGCATGGAGCAAACTCTTTACTTTACTGCTTAATGTCTTTCCATTTATAGATCTGTTTGTTGCAGCACTTTAACTACTAATTGCAGATCTGAAGATGTTTTGCAACCATTATTGTTGTTAGGGCTATTAGTTATGCGTAGCTAAAGTGGTTCTTTTTCGTACACTTCGACGAAGAATTCATACTAACAAATGGCGACTCCACACGGGTTTTAAATTACGACCACTGTCGTTTTTCCTATTCCTGCATATCCAGCTACTTCAGGCCCTAGGGCTTCTTTTCAGCTGCTTAGTTTTCCTCTTTTTATGTCATTTTTCTCACATAAAACCCTAAAACTTAAAATTTCTAACTTCCGTGTGTTTCTGGCCCTATTGCGCAGGTAAGCGACACCAGCCGCAACTGAGACGGCAACTTTTCTGAAAATCTGCCGCCGAGACAACCGGGTCGGGGGTCGCACCTTGGGCCCAAAACCGCGAACTGACGCACCTTTGGCCCGCCCCCGCGACTCAACTCGGAGTAAGGTCGCAACCCTAAGACTCTTTTTCCAAAGATTTTTCCAATTTTTCAGTTCACAAACCGCTGTGGTTTTCCAGCCTCCGTCTCAGCCCGCCTTGACCAAGATCTGATCTGTTTTTACTCATCTAAGTGGGAACCCAGCCCCTTAGGGCTTTAGTACCCTCCACTTTTTGTGGAAGAGTTTCAACTGTTTCAGCCGTCGGTTTCAGAGCTTCAGCCCCCTCTTTTTCCAGATCTGGTACCTCACTTTCAGATCCATCGAATCAGCCTCTTTCCTCTTTCAAATCACCTCTGCTTTTTGTTCGACTTTCTAGAGGCCTTCGCCTTGCTCCCCCCGTTCATTGCATTTCCTTTTTCCACCACCTTGCCTCTACCTCTTCGTCGTGATCTCGCACTCCCTCGTTCATTTTATCCTCCGCATCTCCTCCCTTTGACCCTAGATCCGTCGAGCTTCCTTTGTGTGTGTTTCCATAGTTTTTCCCTTTCTTTTCAGCATAGTTGTGAGAGACCCACCTTCTTGGTTTAGATAGATGCATACGTAGCTGGTATTTTTCTGTTATTTCAGCATTTTATTCTGTTCTCTGTAGGTTTATTTTCAGCTACGTCGCACACTTTTTCTTGCTCTCAAACAACGGAAAGGGTTTAAAAATTAAAATTAACGCACGCCACACACCGACCCTAAGTGAAGAAGCGCCTGGTTTCCACCGCCTGGCAAAGACTCTAAAATCAATTGTCACTGCACCTTTTCTGCCCTTGACCTTCTTGATTTTGTCCCTTTCTGCCCTTGTCGGTTTCCTTCTTCCTGTCATCATCATACCTCTGCGCGCCTTTCTGGAGACTTCCTTGGCCTTCACCTCGCTTCCTTCGGCGGATCACCCGCTTCCGCACCGCCGCTGCCGAGCGATCCACTCGAGTCCGCCTCACAGGAACTCCCCGATTCATCGGGTCCCCCTTCTCCTTCCGGTTCTCCCCCTTTTACCTTCACCATGTCTGGACCAGGGCCTAACGCTAGCGGTTCTCCTGGCCCCAATGCCGGCCCTACTTCTAGCGGAACCGTCACAACCACTACTCCGGCCACCCCTGTGCTGCCGTACATTGCAGGCCTCAGCCTCCCCGATTTCCATCAGTTGATTAATGACCCCATTCACCATAATACTACCTGGCCCGCTATGCCCACCAAGCTACCCTCTGATATCCCTAAGTTTGAGGGCCTTAATGGCGAAGACCCAACCAATCACGTCCGGTCTTTCCACATGTGGTGTTCCTCCCACTCCATTACCGATGACTCCATCCGTCTTCGTTTGTTCCAACGCACACTTACCGGCGAAGCTTCTAAATGGTATGTCGAACAGGCCACTTCCTCCCATACCACATTCGAGACTCTTGCCCAAGCCTTCTTGTCGTACTTCCAGCTCCCTCTCCGATACGACACTGGTACGGAGCTCTTGACTTCATTTAAGCAATCCTCTTCCACACGCCTTTCTGCCCATGTTCAGGAATGGCGACGAAGACGGAGCTTATGTCGAGCCCCTCCCTTTGAAGATCGGGTTTACATGGACCGGTTCCTTCGCACCCTCCCATCTCCCATCGGCAAAGATGTCGCCTCTCACTTTCCTCAATCTGAAGAAGCCGCCCTCCAAATAGCTTTAAAATATGACCCGATCTACGCTCAATCTGGTTATGTTTATACCGTTCTTCCTGACATCCCCAGGCCCGGTGGCGCTAACGCCCCGGGGGCATCTCATTCCGCCGACGGTATTGTTGGATCTCTTTCCCACCCATCTACTCACCCTCCTATGAGCCATGGTCTCCCTCAGGGAGGCGCCAGCACCTCTAGCACTCTTTCCCCTCCCGGCAACATGTATCCAGGATACGGCATGCCTCCTCCTTTTGCCCAACCTCCTGCTTACCTCAATGTCGCCCAACCCAACCCTTACTTTTATCCACAGCCTGGTGCGCCACCTCCTCCAGCATATGCGCTTCCGCCTCCCTTGCCTCCTCACAACCTGCAACAGCACTTACAACCCCCTCCAGGGCAAGTATTTGCACAAATAGGTGCATTCATCCTTCTTCTCACAAGGCACAGGAAAACTGTAGAACCTGAGGCTCCTGTGACCCCAGGACCCAATTCTAAAAAGGGACTTAAGAAGAGTAAATCTCAGCCTCACAGTAAGGACTCCCGCTCTGTGCCGACAAAGCCGCTGGTACCAACAAGCCCCTGCTCGTGTTGCGGTGTTTACGGTCACTACACTCACGATTGTCCTCTACCCTGGATGCGGCGATCAGAGTCTCTGCCAATGCTTTGCCACGCCTCCCTCACACTCCAGAATGGCTACCATCCAGCCACTGCCCATCGATCCTTTCCCCTCAACAGGATTCGTGGCTACTCAACCCCCCGACAGCCATGCAGCCACACCCTCGTCCATTTCTGGTTCCTCTGACTACCAGATCCTTATGATGCGCTCCAATCCGTCCCCCTCCGTCGACCTTCACCTTCAAACTCGGTCTCGCCAGTACCCCAAGCCTCCTGCTCAGTCTGCTCCCGAGCCTCCATCTTCAGGTTCTACAGAGCCTCTTTCGACATCCAATGGCCCCTTACACATCCCTCAACCCAAAGTTGAGGTTCATCCAAAGGATCTCAAAATCATTACGCTCGAATGTCGTCACGAGTCAGTCAACGATGATAGTATGATTCGCACAATCCCCTATTTTATTTCCAGACTGAACTCTCCAAATGTGTCTTCTCAAAAGTTAGGCTCTACTATCTGTCAGTTGCTGATCCCACGATGACCAAATGATTGTTTTCGATCGCCACTGACCTGACCACCCTCCTCTTCCTCCTTCTCGTTGCTTCCCCAAATCCTTATCAAAATCCGAATCGCCACTGTATCCCGGAATTTAGAGGGCATCCACCGTGTGATGTCCGCTTTCGGTTGGAAGCAACTCCGGCATCCCCCGATTGGCTCCCTTCATCACAGCCTCTTCGAGTTATAGGTCGGTCATGCTCTGCACTATTACAGCAGCCAATCATCTCATCACCCCAATGCGTAAGACCGTTTTATGCTGACGTTTGAGTCACGCCTCTAGACTACAACATTCTATTGGGGCGAAGTTACACCTATGCCATGTCTGCTGTCCCATCCGCGGTTTTCCGAAAGATGTCTTTTCCACATAATGGGAAGATAGTCACCATTGACCAGCTATCTTATCATGAGCCGCCATCTCAGACCTCCTCCGAGACCACCATCTCTTCTGTAACCAACAAGCAAACCGTCGATTCCTTGACCAGTGTCTCCCCCGGCGTCTATAAAGATTCTACCCTGCTGGGTAATTTTTCTCACCTTCCTCCCCCTCCAGTTACTGATCCCAGCTTGTCGAATGTTTGCATGATGCAATCGTCTCAGGCTACCCATAAACGGCCTGCCTCGGCTAGTCCGCACCCTCCTCCCCGCCCTCCGCAACCCGCTCCTAGCCATCCATCTCAGCCAGCCGGACCTCCTCCTTCTGGCCCTCCCCCTACAGCTGGTGTCCCCGAACCTCTTTATCCTCCAGGCTCGGTCCCCCCTGGCCTTAACCATCTTGGAGCCGTACCTCCTGGTCATTACCCTGCTGGAAAGATCCCCTTCTTGGCTCCCCCTCCCGGAGTATATTCCGTCCCCGTCATGGCCACTCTTTCTCTCCCTAACTTGACCTTGGGTATTCCGGTTTGGTACCTTGATCCCCCAGCCGCCACCCCCCCTGGTCACCCCAAACCTTACATGGCTTTGACACCGGTTCAACCGGTCCCCCTCGCTTCCTCCATAGCCACTGTACGCCCAGCACCTCCACAGGACCCTTCTCCTGTTGAGTCGGCTCCCGGGAAGAAAGGAAAAGCCCGCAAGGGGGCAACCAAAGACCAAACCACCACAACCACCTCGGCTCCTCCCCCACCCTCGAAGCCTTGTGCCTTATGTGATATCATCGGTCATGCAACCCATGCTTGTCCCGAGTTACCTCGTATTCGCCCCATGGTAAAAGTCGCGTTCCCCGACACTACGGTCCCTGAAACTCCCACTCCTGCTTCGACCGTCTCCAAGAACCCCAAGACTCTCCGCACCAACAAGCCTTGTGCTTTGTGCGCTGTCCATGGCCACTACTCCCATCATTGTCCTCACCTGACGCATTACCGTGCCTCCCTTGAGGTGATCCGCGAGTATGAGGTTGAACAAAATCAATCCGCCTCTCCCATTCTCGCGCAGTATGCTGCAGACCAGCCTGAGGATCCCCCCTCTCCCATCCACATCCCCCCCCCTGATGTCCAGATGACGGAGTCTACAGTCACCATTCTTTACCTATCCTCCTCTACACGACCTTCGGAGCCTCGCCCGTTTGCAACCTCCCCCGTTGTGTCCCTTGATGCTCGAGATCACTCCACTTGTGTCTCTGTTGACCTTCGCAGCCCGAGTCCTCGCCATGTTTCCGATAGCTATCATACATCACCTTGTTTGAGTTTTGCTCATCCTGCCCCTTCCCCCCGCCATTACCGCTCGATGACTTCTGCTCCCTCACGCTGCCGTCCTTTCCTTTCATCCCCTCATGTATTGTCTTGTCACACCACCTTGCGCATCCCCCCGTCCACATCCTTTATCGGTTACGCCGATGGTGCAAGTCGCTACTCCAGAAATCTTGCCTCGGCAGGGTGGGCCATCTTCACCCCCTTGCATGACCTCGTTCTGTCTAACGGGGTATGCATTGGTTCTGCCACCAACAATCAGGCCGAATACGATGCAGTGCGTGGCCTCCTAGCTGATGCTTTGCTGCATCGCATTCGCCACCTGCACGTTCGCTTGGATTCCTTGCTTCTTGTCATGCAACTAAATGGTGTTTATCGTGTGCGTAACCCTGTGCTGTTTAGACGCTATTTACGAGTAAAAGTCTTAATACGTGCGCTTGAAACCATAACTTTCAACCATGTACCCAGAGACCAGAATCACTACGTAGATAGTATTGCAAACCATGTTCTAGATTGGCATTTATCACACTCAATTCATACAAGACAATAACATTAAAATCAACCATCAAAAGACGATGCATATCCATAATATGTGTCGCAAACCATATATTGATGAGTCCATCTACTCTGATACACATGACATGCCCATAGCATGTTCCAAAAAACTGGGGGCACCATACGCCCCCCCATACATATACATACGACATGCCCATAACATGTTACAAACAAAAACTGGGGGCACCATATGCCCCTCCATACATTCTAGGGGGCACCACCTGCCCCTACATACATCAGAAGGGGTACCATATGCCCCTAATCACTATCTGGAGGCTCCCGGGCCAATGGCTCTGCCCCAGCAGCATGTAGATCCCGCATAGTTTGACCGGCCACCGCCATGCGCCGCATGATGCCTCGCCACTCCGAGGGGAGACCAACACATGGCTCTATGTACTGGTCGTCTAAATCCTGCCACCCGCGCTCTGATACTCCGGTCAACAACCGCTCACATCTACGGCGGATGTCCTCCAGTAGGGCGGCTGCACCATCATTTTGCGCTGCTCTCGATCCACTCGGACCCGTAGCTCCAGACGCTGTCGGTCGTCCCATATATCCGGCCGGTTTTACCGATGCTATATCTGCATACCAAAAGTCCCTGAATCAGTATCAGTATTTACTATTCAAAAACTTTAAACATGCCCATATAAGAATAGCAATTTGTCACTTACCATCGGGCCCCCAAACTCGACCAGCCGGAAGTGGCAAATCCGGATCCCCATAGTAGCTCATCCCACTATAAGGGTAGTCGTCTATGTACAACGGCATCCGATCCCAATGGGCAAAGAACTCCGGTCGAAATGTTCGCCCGACCGCCCCTCCTCCTCCTTTGCAGAGTAGTCGTCCCCAACGACGCATCCTGGGCTCTCTCGGGCCCCCATCTGGAAGATGCACACGAGGCCTCAAGGTCGGGATCTTCTCAAAGAAGAAGGCACACAACAAAGTCCCATATGAGCAATCATGATTCACCTGCCGCCTGCATAGCGACAACTGTCGCTTTAGCGACACCAACATCATTTGGGCCCACCCAAAGTAGGTCCCACTCAACACACTCTCCACTATCATCATCTGCCCACCGGTGATGTGATGGAACGCCTGGGTGCCCAGGATTCGCAGCACAGCTGCGGCCACCGCACGGGTTTCTAGCCTCTCTAGATCCCCGATCGATATCCGAGTCCCCTTGACTTGGAAACCCGGTCGACAATGGCGTTCCACAAACTCCATGATATGCCGCCCCCGCGGCAACACTGGCTGCGTGTCTCCCACTATCCCCAATGGTGGGAGGCCGGTCAGGAAGTACACATCCTGGACCATCAGTTCGATCCTGTGCCCTTGCACTACAAAGATCTCCTGATCTGGATCCCAGTAACTGATAATCCGGGCCAGTAATGGTTCCCCTGCTCTCATCAACGGGTTCTCCACAAACTTGAGAACCCCAAATCTGGCCAATACACGACGGACGCCCTGATTCGCCTGGATCTCTGCCCGAAGTGTTCCCAGATCCCTCTCTCTCCAGTTGACCCGTAACTCTGCCATACCTGCACAAACACATTCTCTTTGTCAGGGTACAGATCGGGCAAACCATAACCACACACAAAAACCCAACTCCCAACCATCAAACAGCACCAAACCCCCCTCCCCTCCTAGGTCGCAGCTTTCTGCCCATTTCTGGACCAGGTCGCACTTTTTGCCCCCAAACCTGCGTCCCGGGTCGCACTTTTTGCCCCAAAAGGTGCGACCCGGCCGTAGAGAGGAGGGAGGGGTTGTTTCTGGGGTGTTGGGCCCTAAACTGCAAATCTAATCCATCAAAATGCAAGAGCTAGGTTAGGCCTCTTACCTCCAACTGACAGATCTCGAATCCAACGGTCGGTTTGTCCGCTACCTTCGCCGCAAGATTTAGGGCCTTCTCTCCTCTCCACATTCACCACAGCAACAATAGCAAATGAATGATTTTGGAGGGAAAACTGCCTCATTAAAAGAGAACCCCTGTTTCTTCTTTCGACCGCTGCGACCACACCGTAGCCCCGTTCGACGAACCGTCAGCACCGCTGGATAGATCTCACCGAGCTCTCAAATGGGTTTTACTTAGTTTTTGGTGATTTGATACTTCACCTGGACACATTTTTTCCACGAAGGGTCACTTCACCACTCCTTAAAATCGAATTTCCTCACTTACGACACTTGTACTTGGGGCACCACATCGCCCCCTTACTTTTCCATGTTCGTGTTGATTTTCGTCATGAGTGCCCACTTTGTACTCATGTTTCTATGACCCCCCATTGGGGCCTTTACTGTGTGGCAGCACTCTACAGTCGCCCTTGTTTAGAGCATCCAAGTCGAGTCATCATTGCATTCATGGAGTCTATCCTCCGTCCTTTTGCACCCCACTATAGCCCTCCATCCTTCTTTGCTTGGTTCCTCCCTTGTGTCGCATATCATGACCTTCAGTCCCACTGTCCCCTATCCCTTTCGATATTGTGTCAATCGCTGCCATGTCATTCATGCCCTTTATGCTCTAACAAGGGAAGTCGCCCATTCGCCACTCCATCCTCCCCCTTTCCACTATCATCATTGGTGTCAGTCTGTCTGTCGCTCTATTGTTCTTCTCTCGTGCCTTAGTTGAGGGTCTCTTATCGCCTCACCTACGGCGGACCTCCTTCTGTCGACATCAGCGCATTTATTCCAGAAACAAGGTCTAGAGGGCGGTGTACCTTGGTTCCAGCTTCCACTCTTGTTCGGTGCCTCGGATCAGGCAGGGGGATCTCTCACTTCCCTTTGACTTGATTACTTCTCCAGCTCCTTTCAACATGATCGAGATGAGTATACTGGACAGTCCAGTGACCCAGCAGCAGCTCTTGATGATTCCCGGGCGTGTGTGAGATGTCTCAGCCCTCATGAGGGGGTGGCCCCGCAGGTAGCCCCCCACATGCCCGGATGACCTCTTCATTGCAGCCTTTGATGCCGCTCCAGATTTTGATGATGTTGGCCTTAGCCACCTGCAACGCCTCCATGATTTGCATGTATCAGTCAGATTTTGTGAGCCCTTCCCCATTTACAGGGGGCATTTGGGTTGTATTTATCTCATGTACTCAGATATTATCGTACTAGTCCTGGCTGTTATCCCAGGCACAGCATGTATGTGAGACTCTTCATTATATTTTTATCTGGCTCTTGATTCTGCCAGCTGTACTCTATGGTTCGGTCCCTTGTTTACTGGACACACTATTCTTTTGTACTTTGTCTCGGCGGGCATAGGTATGCCTCCCCCGCCGCCTTCAGCACAGGTACCCTCTCATACAAAGAGACTTGTTGCACCTGCGAGTCTCGTCTCCTTAGGGTCTAGTCCTTCAGCACACTATCTACCTCACACTTCTCTCTCTGACATCCCCTTTCGTTTTCTGGTGATTGTATTCTTACAACGTACTTCGGTCATACGATTTGCTCCTGACACTTGCACGCTGGGGGGCAATCTGTTACACCATTTTTTGGTCATCTCACCTTTTCTTATTAGATGTACCCAAGTACACCATGTAAGACCAGTTTTACCCCAAGTAAAACTGCTTTCACTATGTTAATTAAGGAAACCCCAAAAGGAATAATTAATTAAACCACAATTTAATTATTATCCCCAGTCATGTTTAACCCAAAAACAAAGAAATTAATGAGATACACCCATAGTTATCTTATTATTTTCTAGGAATAATTATTTAAATAATATTCCTTGTTAAATATGACCAAATCAATCACTATTAATCAAATAAATCATTATTTATTTGATTATATCCCAACCACTTCCTTAAAAAGATAAATAAATCATTTATTTATTTATTTTTCACTAATCAAGGGATTTGACCCAAGTCAAACACCCTTTCCCTCCAACAAATAATAATAAAATATTCCATAGAGGTGGATCTAGATTTGGTTAACATTATTTAAATCATGCACCAAGATCTAGAATGACCCAATATTTTGTTATAAATAGGAGGGTTTTCCCCTTCATTCTTCACCTTTTGTTGCATACTAGATCACTCTGGATCTATACACTTGGTCTCATTTTCCGCCATTTTGCTCCCATTGAGCTCTACCTTCTACATTGGGTTTTCTACATCTACAAGAGAGAGAAAGCTTAGATCTGAAGTGCTGAGGACTACAAAGAACCCATCCCATTGAGGAGATCTCGATACACCTTCTTGTTTCCTCCCAGGTGCCCTGTAATATAAAAATTCATTCAAAAATCGTGTTCTTGTCTTGTCTGTTGGATGCATGGAGCAAACTCTTTACTTTACTGTTTAATGTCTTTCCATTTATAGATCTGTTTGTTGCAGCATTTTAACTACTAATTGCAGATCTGAAGATGTTTGGCAGCCTCTATTGTTGTTAGGGCTATTAGTTATGCGTAGCTAAAGTGGTTCTTTTTCGTACGCTTCAACGAAGAATTCATACTAACACTAACAAATGCTTAAAACCGCGCAGCATTTATATGACAGACCTCTCAGTAGTTTATTTTATTTTTGTTCAAAGCACCAGTAGTACTACAGCTGAAAGATGTCAAGATCATATCCAGAGAAGATCACTCTTTCACAAAGGGGGTGACAGAGATTAAATACTCAGCATTCAAACATAATGGGTTTCGGCCCTACATTCATTTCTATGTTTAATGTCACATTTAGTGTTCACCTACCTCCTCAGTCGATCTTCTGTTCATCCTCTTCTATAAAATGCAGCAGGAAATTATTGTAATGTGGTTGATGAGATATCAGAGAAATGAAAGCATTTTCCTCTTGAGACAAGTTCTCTGTGTAATATTGTAAGATAGGCTGAGATTTGATGTATTAGACTGAATGTTCAAGGTGTGGGCAATGATGTACCTGATTGGTGTTGTTTTTAATATGACAAGCACGTTTCTTTGGATCCTGATATGAAGCAGCTGGTGATGTTTTCCTATCTCTGTGTTTTATTTCATTTCATTTCATTTCTTCAGGCTTGCATCAGAAGTTTGGCATAAGATTTACCCTTGATAGGTACATTATGTTGCTGCTCTCCCAGCCTTTTATGTTTTCTGCTTATATGTGTGACTAAATATTGATTTCAATTGATTTAACCAGTGTAGTGGATGTTATTGCCTGCTCTCTGATGTATGAATTAATGAAATCTATGTTTATATGTTCTTGTTAGGATTTAGTTGAATGAGTTGAGAACACTGGGAGGTCTAGAACCCTGTCTCTGCCTCACTAGGGTCTTTCCATATCGACTAAGCCTTTCTAAGATCCCTTGTTTTGCCTCTGATTTTTTCCAAGAAGGTCTGGATTTAAATGACCTTTGACCTGATCTATAGACAGAATTGGATGGTTCTCCTCCTTTCATTCTCAGTCCTTAATGTTCCATCCCACCTTTCACTTTAAAGATCCAAATGCTTTAGATGACTAGCCCAACTGAAAGCTTGCACATTGAACAACGAGTAAATCCTTTCTTGAATCCATTGCCCAACAGCCTTGATGTTCTCTGAGTTATCCATCTTAGCCTAATCCCCTCTATGCTCATCCTTATCTTATATTGGACCTTCCTTTCCTGATTCCCAACAACCAAACATAAACAATCAGACAAACAAACCCTGAGCCTATAACTAGCCTAATATCTTAAACTTTGAACCTCAAAGACACACATACTTTGACAATCACAGAGAGATCCCTCTCTGGACCTAGGAGGGCTAGATCCTAAGGTCTGAAAGTGGTTCTATGTTGTCTCATATTTTGGTATTGCCAACCTGGCCAAAACATGGGAACCCCAACACACTTATATCTTGAAGGGGTGGTTCCTCTAAAGTCACCGCTAGACGAAGATGTGTCATCGGTGGGAATCCACTGAAGGAAATGGGAAATTTTATCCATCGTCTTGTTCCTTTTATGCTCGAGGTATTCTTTGAGAAGTAGTTTGATAAGACCTCCTTCTCCCTCATCTTTCATTTATTTTGCCACGGGAGGCCATCAGTGTCGATGGGGACAATCTTGAAAGGATTCAACCAGTTCAAGTCTTCTGATACCAGTATTCTAGATTTATGCAGGAAAAAAATGAAATATTGATATAAATAGAAACACAGAGCGACAACAACAAAAAAACTTTAATTCATTAATAACAAATTACTGAAAACCGTTACATTTCGGAATGGAAATAAACTAGCTCATGCTATGGTAGCTTATCTTTGAGACGAGATGTGGTAGCTAAATTCCTTTTGAATTATGTTACAATGAGGTTCATAGGCCTTTTTATTATTAAGAAAAAATGGGAAACCATAAATATACAAAAACATAACCCTAGGAGATGAAGCATCAAAAGCTTATGGGCCTCATTGGGGTTGGTTGGAACATCAATGTCCCGGGGTCATAACTTTGGCATAAAATCTTTGTTTTCTTATCATAATTGTTAGAGCAGGGTCCCCTGAGGAATAAGTTCCAATGCTCTTTTTTGTATGTTTGTAAGTGTGCATTGCGCAGGGGTAGTCAAATAGCTTTTTGCCCCAATTTTGAATATATTTAAGCTTAAATATAAACTATGGGTCTAAAACCATGGTTTGAGACCATAGAATCTGTGCGCTAGGAATATTATAAATAGATATAATTTGTCTAAGCTAATTAGTTCAGTTAAGTTCATGTGATATTGATATTCGAATAATATCTTTGTTTGTAAGGGTTTTTTGGTTGCGTAAAAGACTCTTGCTAGCTATGTGCATGAAGACCTAGTCCTGGATGTGTGTGGACTCTTCTAGCTATCTACGCGGAAGGGATTTTAAGGGTTTTTGAAGGAAAAGATAATGTATTGATAGATTTGAAAGATTAATATAAGGAACAGTTTTGGCGAATTCTCTGTGTTGTGTCTAATTTTTGTTTATGATTATTGTTTATGCTTTGATGATATCACACTGTTTGTTTGCTTATTGATGAATGCGCGGAGCTAATTGGTATGTTTATGCATGAATATTGACTTCTACTAAGTAAGATCGAGATCTATTTCTGATCTATTGTCTGCCCTGAAGTGAACCCTAGTTCTGTGATATTATCTCTCTGTTTCTGTTATAAGCTATTGCACACATATGATTATAGTGATTAGGTAAAGATATGGGTTTGATTTATTATCTAGGACAAGTACTTCTGTGTATTTTGTGAATGAATACGCAAGGATCTGTAATTATGTTATAATTCATTACGCACACCTGTGGAAGGTCAATTAGGGTTTTTCCGAGGACCACTTCATTAAATTCTGTCTCAGGGTGCAAAAACCTGGTTCCAACCCCCCCCCCCCCCCATACTACTTTAGGTGAGACTTTATTAGGTGCAAGTAGATCATTTCTGAAAGGGCTAGTAGCTGGAGGGTTTGTTGGTTTATTCATAAACTTCAAACCTGGGTCAGGACCCCTCAAGCCAACAAATGGTTTCGTTGTTGGGACCAAGATCATCATTTTGAGGGAGATTTGATGTTGTGGCATCCATCACGCAATGATTTATAGATCTGGTTGGATAAAAATATCCTTGAATTTGTGCTGAAACAGAATAAAAGCAGTAAATTGTTCGACGAACAGTGGGTACAGAAGTATATTATATTGAAGAGCACAAATTTTTCTTTTGTTCCTTTGCGCACGAACTTCAGGAGTGGTTATTGCGATTGGATGAGTTCCATCACTGCATAAAATAGGATGTAGTCACTGAATGGACTCCTAAATTGATCCTGTAAATAGAGAAATTTGATAATAAAATCACTCGTGCGGTAAATCATTAGATCGATCGCTTTCTGGGCAGATTTGTAACACTCATTTAAATTATTACTGAAAATTATGTTGTGCAAAAAGGGTCATTTGTGTACATACTACTTGAATGCATCAAAATGGCCAACTATACGCAGTGGAAGAATTTACCGAGAAGATTCTGAAGAAGTCCTTTATAGCCCTATGAAACCTACATCTGGTAGTGAACCTGAACTAGAAACTACTAGCTCGAGTGACTCTCAAGAAGAAATCTCATCATATTAGAAACCCTTGAATCTGTTTCTCACTCCATCCACTCCACTTCTGAGCTCGCATTGTCTATCACCTACCTCACCGTGCAGTCCATCTCCACCGCCACCTCCACCTAAAGTAGATATGGATGCATCCATGAAGTTACCTAATTTCATGGGAATTGGAAATGACACTGATCACTTCGGGTTTGTAACTGAGTTCGTATGGCAGGATCAACAAGTAAGCAATATTAGTATCATGAAATCACAACTGGCTACTGCATTTCAAAATCGTGCATTAGACTAGTATATTAGGTATGCACAAGAAAACCCTAATGCTACTCTTGAAAAAATTAAAGCATCCCTAAAAGAGCAGTTTAAGAAACCTAAGTCATATGCGCAGCTGGTGACAGAGATGAAGGATATTCGTCAAGAACCTAATGAATCTATATGGGACGCTCATCAATGATTGAAGCACACCATCATATTTTGTGGATTTGAGATTGATGATACTCAGCATAAATAATGGTTCATTGCTATGTTGCTCCCAAATCTGCGTCATCCATTAGGTCAGCAAAATATTGCTACACAAGTTGAGGTTGTAGAAGTTGCAATGAAACTAGAATCTACCCCAACACCTATTGCACTGGGAACTCAACAGATTTAGAATCAGCTGGAAGAAATGCAACTGGAAATTCAAAGTCTGCACCAAGATAAAGACAAGGAGGTCTAGCAGAGGTATGGTGTATAAAGTGTAAATCTTCTAGGAATCATAAGGACCAATGTCCTATTTTTAATAGTTATCTAAATGCTGGAGGTCCTAGTCCACTGAAGAGATGTGTATGGTGTACTATATGTCAGATTTCTATGCCAAATGATACAGAATCTTGTTTGAGTGTTCAAAAATATCAGCCTAACTTACAACAGCCATTTTTCAAGTTATTTTCGTCATTAGGGAATGATAAGAAACATTTCCAGACCTATGACATGATGTTGGATGAAGAAGAGATCTATAGAATGCAGGTTGAGCCTACATCACTAGCATCCCCTTCTAGGTGCACAAAATTACAAGGAAAAGGAAGAGGTTGTGGAGGTGGATCAATTGGTCAAGGAAGAGGACAAGTGATTTTTTATAATTTTGGTGATTCTTGTCATTATGCACGTGAATGTCCAAATCCAGCACGACAGTCCTGCAGGTATTGTAGACAATTTTATCATGTTATAAAATATTGTCCTATCTTGATTTCTAAAATGCAAGAGAAGAAGACTCCAACGTAGAACCTGAAAATGGTTCACCTTGAGACTCGTGAAGAAGATACTTGTGTGAATTTAGTTACCATGAGTGGTGTAACTACCAATGACGATAAAGGAAAGTAACATGCCACTGATGAATGGATACGAAAAGCACCTGAAACTAAAGAATGCCTTAATCTTCAGTGCACAAAATAAACCTTCATTGAAGTAAGGAAAGAATTTACAGAAGGATATGCTTCAACAAGTAGTGGAATAGTAAAAGGAGCCAAAGGAGAAGAAGAAATTAAGCCATTCTTACAAGCATGCATAAATCTGCTGCGCAACAAAAAGGCTGTTGAAATTTTGCAAGCATTAATAGAAAATTGTGCAGAAAAATAATAGCCTCTGGTTGAACACCGTGCAATCAAAAAAATCTATAATAACAAGAAGAGAATAGGTAGTGAGATGCATATGACTGCGTAGATTGATGCTTATGAAATGGATCAAGTCATCCTAAATTTGGGATTATATGCTAATGTTCAACCTAAACAAACTTGGCAGCGTATGGGAGAACTGAAGCTGGAATGGTCTTCTATCAAACTGTGCATGGCTAACTAGTAGAAGATCATCCCTTTCAGGAGATTGTCAAAGGTTGTGGTCAATATAGAAGGTGTTAAGGTAATGGAATATTTTGAGGTCATACATATTGTAGATTATACTAATCCCTATCCTGCACTGTTAGGATTGGATTGGGCCATTGACATGGATGGTGTTATCAATATGAAGAAACGAAGAATGGAATTTGAGAACAATGGATTTTGGGCATTATTCCTCTGGATCCTACATAAGGTCAAAGGTAAACTGAACCAGTGCACGTTGAGGACGATATTGATCAAATTTACAAGCTAACTTTGCGTGAATAATACTAGAATAATCCAACAGTAGATGGAAATCTTAAATGGGAGAAGGATAGTTCTTGTTTTTTAGAATCTGATGAGGAGTTAGAGAATTAGCAGAACCCACTGCATGAGGTGTCTACACTGCATTATAATCGTGCGAACCACGCTCTTCGTTGCATAACATCGGAGATACATGATTTCCCACATTATGATGGTTCGACTGATCTAAACATGTTCCTAGGAGAACTAAAAAGAACTATGCCAATAGCACAGAGGTTCCATGCTTTGGATATTGGCTCACACGCTACTCCAGTAAGATGGTGGGAAACACATAAGGAGAATATGGGATACTTGGAGGAATATGCACAGATGATGTAGCTGAGATTTGAATGACCAGTATTTAAAGAAGAGAACTTACACTTTGGCAAGGAGGATCCGCACAAAAATCTAGAAAAGTGGAACCAGGTATGGGGTGTATAACCAAGGCCTGAATAGGTTCACATGTTTATTCATACCTTGGGAAAGGTGCCAACTGAATGGTACTTGGAAACAGAGCTACACAAAGGCACTAGCGACTGGTCTGGACTGATATATAGTTTTATTCTTACCTTTAGCATTGGAAGTGGGAGCAATATCATTGGTGAAGCTTTGATAATTAATGAGTTGGTAAGAGAGAATGTACATTAACGACACTTGGCACTAGTAGAAGCTAGGGAACCATGCACTCTCATCCCCTCGAACTTCAGACAAATGTGCTCCACGTTGAGTTTTGTGGGGTACTACAGAAAGAGCATTCCCTAGTATGAATTGATAATTGCACCCATGACCAGATTACTCCACAGAGGTGACACAGTTCGTTGGGATGATGAATGTTAGAGAAGTTTGTAGTTACTAAGGGATATGACAGATACTACATGATATGATTTGAATTAGCTGGTCAGCAAGCATGTGTTGGGGGGGACAGTTTGTCAATGGTTATTTTTAACTTTGGATTACATGTGTATCAAGGTGTAGCATGCATGTGGTATCTGCACCAGGGGATTGACTGGTGCACAGAGGTGTCAAAAACTAGCCGTTGGAATAGTAAAATTGGATAAGGCAGAATTATTACTGTTTTTAGGAGCGTCCAAGATGCATTTAGTGAGGGGATTTTTCCATATTTGGGACCGTTTTGTCAGTAATGGAACCTCATTATCACAATAGTTCCCTTTGCGTTCTAAATGATTTTTACACTCTCAGTTTTCTACTTGTATTTTCTTTTACTGCGTCTATTTCTGGATTGGATCATTTTTTTGTGGAATATTTGCGCCAAGCAGGTTTAGGATACATGATTCAGAGTAGAATGACGACCACTAGACCAGGAGAATACTTAGTTGTGTAGGAGGTGCCTATGGTAGAGACCCCTGCGCCCTCTAAAAAGAAGAAGGGACAAACTTCGTGGACGCACAAGTCCCCAAGAGAAAAGACCCCCTTACCTTGCCATTCTGCTGGAGAGAAGATGAAGAAACCCATCCCTTAACTCCTAGATACTATTGAATAAGGGGATGACGGCGTAGTAGAAGTAGCACCATTCTCGCAGCTGCCTGGTTACATTATGCCACACAAACCTACATAAGGTGCACGTAGGTATCCAAGTGACCTTGATCCCAGACAACATCCTAGTGGAGGGGGACATGCTGGCCAAAATACCTCAGTTGTGATTCGATGAATGGGACATCGCAGACATGTAGAAATTTCCAGAGCTCACGCCAGAGCTTTATCTTAATCTAGTTCCATATGCAAGAGTTCTGGTGTGCCTTCAACCCAAGAGAGAAATGGTAGGTCTACATAAGGCAAACCTCCTCAATCTTTTGCAAATCCGTCATTTTGGGTGCAACCCCATTAATGATATCTGTGTTAGGCAGTTATTGGATTTGGTGCCTGACGATGTGCTCCGGTTGGGAGAGCGCGCCCTGATTGATGTAGATCTAATTCATAGGATCATAGGATTACCAAACAAGGGGGCCGATCCTATGGCTAATTTTGGAGGAAAAGAACTGGAGGAAAAAATTAGAAATAAGGATGATGTTATGCACAAATCTCGAGGATTTGTGGTAGAATAAATTAATAACTTGATAGTTTTTTTTGGCATGGTCATATTGTCTTGCAAAATGATGTGGAAGTTTAGGCCGAAGGAAGTGCCTGCACACATAATTTCACTCACTAGGAGATGAAAAAAAGGGGTCATATACAACTGGTGTGCATACCTATGTAAATAGTTTCTTGAAAACGTGCACGAAGTCCATGAGGAGGGCAAGAATTTTCAGTATTCTTGGCTCTTATTGTTAATTGCATTGATTGGGTGGAAAACCCTGGAAGATACCTAGTTCCTGGAACTTGCGGAGCCCATGTGCGAAGTTGCACGCTACACGAACCTCTAGCTCTCTCTTGGCCCAATGCAAGCAAAAGAAAACAAGATATTTTGGGTCCTCTCTCATGCAATCTTATACCAGACAGTATAGTCGAAGTCGTTCATGTCTCCCACCCTTTATGAATAGTATAAGATGGTAGCCGACTTCAAGGCTACATTCCACAATATCCACACTACGTGAAGGGTGTTGTGGAGGGTGTTTGGTACAAGTTTCCTTACCTGGTGACAAAAGATGATT
This sequence comes from Pinus albicaulis, assembly GCA_034641835.2. Lineage (NCBI taxonomy): Eukaryota > Viridiplantae > Streptophyta > Pinopsida > Pinales > Pinaceae > Pinus > Pinus albicaulis. The sequence continues at coordinate 1,011,063,350 of CM076577.1, read as the reverse complement.
TTATCAAAGTCACAATGGACTGGCTGCCGGCGTGGTTGACTCCACCAACACGTTGCACACCCAAACAAGAAAATAAAAAGAGAAGGCCACTAAAAATCATGTTGAAACAATACCACCGACCGTGATAGACACACATGGTGAGAAGGAGCCTACTCCAACGATAATAGGAGAAACAACTAACACCATTTTTCCAGAAAAGTATGAATCTGCACCCAAAGAAACTGAAGAAGCCACATCCAAAGGCACAAAGCGCCAGGCACACTCAAGCTCAAAAGTATGGGCTGAAGAAACATGACAGGAGGTCCTAACACTAATAGAAGATGATCTCAATGAAATCACAAATACAATAACTATTTCATAGAAGGATCATTGGACAAACGTGGAGGTCTAGTATAAATCTGCATTGGCGGATTTCCAGGTTGGCCTACAACAATTAAAAATGCAAGCGAGCCAGATCAAGCTGAGCGTGATTCAAGCGATCTGGACCAATGCATCTGTTACCAACGCACAACCTTTGATTTCAGCACACCATTTGGGGACGAGAGCTCATATCCTTGCTAGCATTTCAGACGGAGCCAAGCACTAAGTCATCGGCACATGTGATGTTCATATTAATCTTGTTGTGTTACATGTAGGAAAGCTTCATCTTCTACACTCATTCATTATTGATGAGTTGCAGTACCAAGAAGCAACTGCGCAGACGCAGACCCAGGATGCACAAAAACAAGTTGTGAAAGTGCATGAGCAGCAATGACAAGTAGCAACAACATATCAAGATGCAGAGGCCCATTGTGTTGCGTTGGAAGCCAAGATCAACCAAGTATGCCAAGATATTCCAGCAGTTGCAGACACCACTTCACCTGTTAGGGTCCTATAATTTATAGGATCTCAAGGTTATTGAGTATTTTGTCTCAGTAATCTTATATTGTAAATAATTTTCAATATCAAATGATTTCCAAAAAATATACATAAAAGAAATAGGAAAAGACGTATATCTAAAAAAAAAATGAATAAAGAAGAAAAAGAAAGAAAAGTTGAAAAAGAATAAAAATGAAATCAGAACCCACAAAAGAAAAAAAAGACAAAATAACACTGAAAGTGCTGCAAATTAAAATGCCACTACTGAGAGATAGTTTTCCTTATGTCAAATGAAATAAGGTTGTGTGGAACTTGTTTAAAATGCCACAATGACTAGCTATTTTTTCAAACCAAACAACTTAATCATGGTTGAATAATTTTGACTTTTTTGTAAATTAGGTTAGAGAATAAAGATTTTCTAAACAATATAATCTTGGGAAATCAATAGTCAGGTAGAAAATGACATTGATTCAACTGTTTAATCTAAATCAATAGGAGAAATAAGTGATAGAATAGAATAGATTTTTCATGAAAAAAAGGACATGGGTTTGCTAGTCTAAATGCACCCCTAGAAGAAATAAAAAATGTTAGTTTAGCAAAAATAATGTGAAATTTAAATGGTAGGTAGAGGTGTTTAGGGCTTTTAAAAAGGATAAAAAATTCTTATATCCTAAATTTTTATTTCATTATGGATTTGGCGCATAAAGGGGTAAGTGACAAAAATCACTTTATCCTAAGTTTCAAAGTGTTGGGCGCATAAAGTGATATGTTTGATCCATTCATAATTTATCCTAAGTTTTTGACCCAAAATTAATGGTCACTACCTGAAAAACTGTCATGTCATATGTTATAAACCACTTGCAGTTGTCCGCCATCTGATCTATGTAATATTCTCAATTAGCTTTACTAGTTGGTTATTTAATTTTTTCTTTTCGATAAAAAATTTAAAATTAGTAATAAGGTAGGAAAATATAAATCTCTTTGTCAGAATAAAACCACTGTATCATGAATATGGATCATTATATTAACTGAATAAAGCACCTTGAGGTATGAACAAGGGCTAAAGCATGTGGACAAGGTCAATGTTGACCAAATCAACAATGTTGTTATGGAGACAGTCAAGGATTAATGGAGAACAACACAATCATTTAGGAGGACTGTATGTATGAGAGTAAATTTTATTCCATGAGTGGAACCAGTGTAGTGGAAGATCCCATTTATGAAAGAACGCAATGTAATAAAAAATATAAACTTTGTAAATACAGAGATGCAGCGGAATTAACACTTCATTTCATTAATATCAAAGAACTGAAATTTGCTTACAGACAGAATGGAAATAAAACTAGCTAGGGCACCGGTAGCTATCTCTGAGAAGAGATGTGGCGGCTACAGGCCTCTGAACTGAGTTACAATGAGGCTCGAGGGCCTATTTATTATTGAGAAGCAATGGAGAACCCTCAACATCCCAAAAACCTAACCCTAGGAGATGAAGCGCCAAAACTATGGGCCCCGTTTGGGTAAATTGGTGTTTCAACTTCCCAGGGACGTAACTTTGGCATACTATCTCCATTTGACGCACATGATACATCATTAGAAAGCTCTATTCGAGGAATAACATTTTCTCCACAAATATCATTCTATAATGGAATGATATTGGAATGATATTTTCTGGAGTCGCGATGCCCAAAAAACGTCGTTTAGGGCCTCAAAACGGCTCCGGAAGTTCAGGACCCGAAAAACTGCTAAAAATAGTAAGTTATGCCGAAACTGAAAAACTAAAAGAGATAATGGTGGGGGCCAAAGTGGAATAGGCAGGTGGTCACCAATATCCACCTGGATCAGAAGCTCACCAAGCATATAAGTAAGGGGGTGGAAGCCATAGGAGGCATTCATAATATCGATATTGTATTGGTCTTTTATGACTCTTTGCACGCTTCAGCTATTTATCTAAGTTTGTTGTCCTATTGAGCACAAGGGTGTTTATGAGCGTAAATCCCACCCTCATCCTCGAGTGACTTCGAGTGCCTACTTAGGAGAGGTTCATTGAGCATCATTTCTATTATCCGTCTTTAGGCCAAGATTCAGCCTTCATTCACAGTGCAGTCTCCTTCAGGATTGTGTTGTTTTGCAGGGTAGCATCAGTGGAGGGTTGATAGGCCCAATTTTTTAGCTTGTTTTCCAATGGAGGGAGAAACCCTTCGTATGATAGGATAGTAAGGAAGTTATTAGAGATTTATTCCACCATATAGCATCAGGCCAATTAGCTACATTCACCCACAACACATTCTCTTCTATAAACTGCGTTATTTTGCAGTGCAGTTGCAGTGGGAGGTCAAGTACCCAAGTTTTTGACCCTGTTTTCCAATGAGGGGATCATCCCTTCATCCGGAAGGGTTGTGAGGAGGGATGTCAGCCATTTTCATATCAGAGCAGCCACCTCCCACCATTTTTCCAGTTTCATAGCATTATTCAGCCCTAGGGCCACATTTTGTATATTCTACATTTTGATTATTTTCGGAAACCCTTCCTGGGTTATCTTGGAATAGTGCTAGAAAGCCTAGATATCTGATCCCAACATTTTATAAGCACCATATCAATAGATCCATGTGTTTAAATTTATAGAAGCAGTAAATCCCAACAAAAATTTTGTTGTCTTAGCCTTTGACATTCTTGTATAACAATTGTTAATCATGTTTTATGTACTATGTCTCTAAAGGCTTGTTTTTCCTAACTTGAGTGTATTTTCCCTCAAGATCTTGTACACATTTTCTGCTATATTGTTTAAAAATAAGGCTATATGATCTAATCTCATATTTATGTGTTGATTTATCACTGCATTTTCCACTTTATGTTCTATGTTCCTGTCTTTTCCCTTTTGGGATATTAAAGTGGTATTAGAGCATTATCTCTGGCTCAGCTTGTGGGCAATACATCTTATGACACAAGAATAAGAGATCCATAATGATGGAGGGAATTATTTTTTCCTCATTTCTTGTTAGATCTATACAGGACCTTTCCAAGGAGGTCAAACAAATGATAAGGGAGAGGCATAAGGAGACCTCAAGAAGGTTTCAAGATGAGGAAGGTCCAAGCACTTCCTATCAGCAACGAAAGAAACCAGTATTGCATAGAGCTCCAAAATAATCTACTATGTTGAATTTCTATGAAGAGGAAGGTGCATGTCATGGAGATGGAGGAAAAATAGATCATGAGGCTCTAAGTGGTTATCTTGTAAAGTAAAAATCTCAATCAAGGGTTTTCAAGGAGAATATAACTCTCCAGCAGTTCATTCAGGTAAAAGAAGAACGGAGACCCTACAACAGCAATAGAAGAAAAGGAGATAATAGATTTCTATTGTCCACATTAGATGGGTCATACACAAGCACAACAAGGGCTTAGAGAAAGAATTTAGATGCATTCTTCCTGCTACATTCAGTAGCAGAAAGAGAAGTTGTTGAGATTGGAGCTCTACACCTTGAGAGTGAAGAAAATGATTGGTGGTTCAGCCATTTGAAATATGAAAGAGTGATTTATTATGCAGATTTTACTCAAAGGTTGATCAAGAATTTTGATAAGAGAAAATTGGAGGTAATTCCTATTGAGAAATTTACTGACATAGATGAGAAAGCACATGAGGATCCAAGGGAATATGTTAGCATTATCACTCTGGAAGAGGAGAAACTTCCACCTCCTTCAGCTATAAGAGTACTTACATCTAGAGAAGGAACACTTGTATCTTTTCAAGATGGTCTTGGTCTCTTGACATTGGGAGTCCCATGCATGATCCAGGAGATGAAAGAGGAAGAGGGGACATATACCAGCACTGGTGCAACATTAGAAGAGCAACCATCACCATCACCAACAGTTGGAGAAGACATTACACCTGAAGGAGGAACCCTTTTAGCTATATAAGATGTTCCCAAGGATCTCCTTAACCAACGTATGCAAGCATTTCCACCCCATATTATTTCAGCGGATCAAATAGAGAGTTGTGGGGACATTCCATCAGGGAAATTTCATGACCAAGGGTTAAAGCACATTTCTTATTTGGAGCAACAGACTATGACTGTGCAAAGGACCCTTCACTGGTTCAAGGAGGAGATGCATAACCATCTTAGTTGCTCATTATTGAGATGCACACAACACTTTGAGTTGGAGTGTAGAATTTTGGAGGATAGGATGAGCATAATACTAATAAATCCAATGTAGAACTGTATGTTTAGCATTATGTATGACCCTGAGACAACAGATGCACCATCATGGAGATCAAAAGTGCTGTCACTGAGCACCAGTGATGAGTTTGGGGCCCAAATATTATTGAAGCATTCCAATGACCATTCCACTTATGTGGCATTGGATAGGCAGATGGTTGATGAGGGACATCTTATGATGGATAACATCTTCCATTATTATGAGAGATCCTTCCTGATGAGCACCACATAGCTCAAAGAGAAGCTTTTTCCTACAACATATTTGGAACCTTATGGGTTCTACCAAGTCATTGGTGAGAGGTCCTCATGTAGAGATCTCAACAAGGTTGGACTTCAACATATCATGGAGTGAAAATATAGTCATCAGATTTTGGAGGATGGTATTCTCCATTGGAGGGATACCAAGTTGGAGCATGACAGGAGTCATCACCCACAGTTGGATGGATGGGTGAGGATGATGAGCAACTGTTTGGTGAGCTACTTGTATATCTATGACATAGAACAACAGGAGGCATGGCTGTGTTGTATACTCTTGAGAGAGTTTGGCCATCACATGATATACCCTATGTCAAGGGGTGTGCTATTATTTTGGACATGATATGGAACTTACATCATGTGGCAGCAAGGATTTTCCTTATATTGGGCTAATGTGAAATTTTTCATGTCAATCATCATGTTTTTAATCCATGGCCTATATGATGATGATATGAGGAGGCAACAAGACTCATTGTTGCTTTGGTTACTCTTGGGAGAGTATGGGATGACTTTCTCCCATACCTTGGATGAAGTCTCAGGAGTAGATGATGGCACAATAATGGTGCAGAGGGGCTACTCCATATCCTTTGAGGATCAGAAGATACGTCCACATAGGAAAGAGTCTTCCATATATAACATAGGATTGTTGGCATTTATGCATGCTTTGGCCAACTTTGGGAAGTTTTGGATGAGAAAAGGCTTTGACCTCCATAAACTTCAATCGTTTTCTAAGCAGAAGCAGCTGTAAGGAAGGTATAAATAGTGAAGTGACAATATTATAGCATGTGTCTTTGGAATTAAGCATGTCAAAGGATGTGTAGTGTGCTTGAATATTGAGGAGGAAAACAACCATTCTACAAGGTTGTTACAGTCACTCACTTTTCCGGGAGAGATATTGGAGAGCTCATCTATGGATCTCATCACCAGCTTTCCAACAGTACATGGTAAGAGTTGTGTCTTTATACTTATTGATCATCTAACAAAGTATTTACATTCTCTTACCATTTGTATACAGTGCATTGCTCCACAAGAGGGAAAGCCACTCTTTGGACTTCATGGTCTACTTAAGACCAACATCAGTGATGGAGATAGCCATTTATTTTTTGGCTTTGGGAAAGTATTCTTCTATTCTTGGTATGCTCAGTTGATACACAATTCCATTTACTACTTTCCAATAGATGAGAAGCATGCAAAACTACCAAGTGGTTGGGAGACAACTTAACACATTATGTTTAGGAGCAGCAGGTAGCAAAAATGTGTTGTTTCCACTTGGGAAACTATTTTCAACATCCAACATTTCATATGACACTTAGTATCTTTATAATTGGATTCCATATGGTGATGATGTTCTACTCACTATATGTGGAATGGCTTGGGAAAGCAAGGTTCATAGAACCAAGAGTCGAGTTGCCTTTTGGCCTCTTGAGGGAAACATTATTGCAGCCCAAAATCAATAGAAACGGCTCTATACATATCATAAATGGAGAGAGAGACAACGTGGGATGGAAAAAATTTTCTATCATGTTTAGCCATACAACCCATCTACATTGCAGGAGCAAGAGATGGAGGAGTTTCCCTATGAGCTACCATTTTGTAGGGTGATCCATTTTGTTTGGATGATAGCTTGGGGATTGGAACTTTTCATGGGGGTTGAGGTCCCAAACATTTTTTCAGATCACATGCCTTGAGAAGGCCTCTATATAGCATGTTGGTGCCTCCATGGATATCCCACTTCTTCATGATGACATCCATTTGTTTTTATCACCAAAGGCTAACTTGTACACTTGGGAGGAGCAACTAGGGGACAGATTGATTGAAAAGCATATTTTTTAGTGGATGAGCTTATCAGATGAGGGTGCTACAAGAGGAGGAGAGGAGGATATGCAGTATCCATCCTTGTAGTTGCTTGAGGACAAGAAAAATTTAGGAGGGGAGGACTGTAATATTCCTACTTAGCTTTCAGCTAGTTGGAATATTAATTTTTTCTTTTGATAAAAAGTTAGGTGAATAAGTGGGTAGGGAGACCCATAAATATCTTTAGTAGGAATAAAACCAATTCTCATGTTAATATGGGTCATTGTATCAGCTATATAAAGAACCTTCAAGTGTGAACAAGGGCTAAAGCATGTGGACACAGTCAAAGTTGACCAAATCAACAACGTTGTTATGGAGATAGTGGAGGATTAATGGAGGACAACGCAGTCATAGAGGAGGAGTGTATGCATGAGAGTAGCTTCTTAATGAGTGGGACCCTGGGTGAGGAACCTCACCAAGCATATAATTAAGGGGATGAAATCCATAGAAGGCATTCAAAATATTGATATTGTATTCGTATTTTATGACTCTTTGCACACTTTAACTATTTAGCACAAGGGTGTTTCTGAGCGGAAATCCCACCCTCATCCTCGGGGGAATTCGAGTGCCTACTCAAGAGAGGTTCATTGAGCATCATTTCCACTATCCAGCTTTAGGCCAAGCTTTAGCCTTCATTAACAGTGCAGTCTCCTTCAGGATTGTGTTGTTTTGCAGGGTAGCATCAGTGGAGGGTTGATAGACCCAGCTTTTTAGCTTGTTTTCCAGTGAAGGGAGAAACCCTTCATTTGAGAGGATAGTAAGGAAGTTCTTAGAGATTTATTCCACCACCCGACATCAGGACAAGTAGTAGCATTCATCCACAGCACATTCTCTTCTAGAAACTACATTATTTTGTAGTGCAGTTGCAATGGGAGGTCAAGTACCCAAGTTCTTGACCCTGTTTTCCAATCAGGGGATCATCCCTTCATCCGAAAAGGTCGTGAGGAGGGATATCAGCCATTTTTCAAGATAACCCTTCCTATGTTTTCTTGGAATAGTGCTAAAAAGCCTAGATCTTTGATCCCGACATTTTCTGAGAACCTTATTAGCAGATCCATGTGTTTACACTTACAACAGCAGTAAACCCCAGCAAAACCTACACCCTCTTAGCCTCCGGAATTCTTGTATAGCAGTTGTTCATCATGTTGTATGTAATGGGTCTCTAAAGGCTTGTTTTTCCTAACTTGAGTGTATTTTTCCTCAAGATCTTGTACACATTTTCTGATATATTGTTTAATAAGAAAGATATATGATCTAATCTCATCTTTATGTGTTGATGTATCACTGCATTTTCTAGTTTATGTTCTATACTCCTATCTTTTTCCTTTTGGGATATTACAATCTACCTGCTCCCTAATCGATGACCTTTGTTAGCCTTCGACCCCCCCTCTCCATCCTAGCTTTATTGCCACGGGGGGGGAATGAAAAAAGTAGTTTATCTTCTCAGACCCACTACAACATGGCCTCCTCTCTGCTCTTCACACCCTCCTTGGCCTAAACCACTAACCACCTACTACCCCCACTCAAAAATCACCTTCCTCCTCATTTCAAATATTGATGTCCCTACCCATTACTCTGGCCATTACCGTTGCACCATGTCGTTATATTATACACATTTTCTAATATATTGTTTAATAAGAAAGATATATGATCTGCTCTCATCTTTATATGTTGATGTATCACTGCATTTTCTAGTTTATGTTCTATATTATGGTCTTTTTACTTTTGGTACATTACAATATACATGCTCCCTAATCGAAGACCTTCGTTAACCTTCGACCCCCCTTCTCCATCCTAGCTTTATCGGGGGGGGGCTAGGGGGGCGGGGGGGTGGGGAGTGTGTATGAAAAAATTAGTTTATCTTCTTAGACCCACTACCACATGGCCTCCTCTCCGCTCTTCACACCCTCCTTGGCCTAAGCCACTAAGCACCTACTACCCCCCCTCGAAAATCACCTTCCCCCTCATTTCAAATATTGATGTCCCTACCCGTTACCCTTGCCATTACTCTGGGAGTCCAATTTACCTCATTTTATCTTCCCTCACACATTCAATGCTCCTTAATTCATTCGAAAGTGCCAAGCTTGTTACATTCCTATTCAAAGAGCCATCATTGCCCCTACTAGTGAAATCCTTTTCACCATCACTGCCTAGGAAATTGACGAGATGATGAAATTTCCCTCTCTGGAAAATAGCACCCTTTCTCCTTAGAAGCCCTCAATGAACTATACCAAAAGATTTATTTTTCTAAAATACCTAAAATATTTGACATATTTATACCTGAAAGCACCCAATTGCCAAAGAAAAACCCTCCATACCCTTTTTCCATCTTCCCTGATCAAGAAAAACAGATAATAATAGTCATTTCATACCTCCTTGGCTATTACTCTGATCAGTGGGTAGATGAACCCATTTTAGGCTTCCTCTCTATATTTTCCACAGACAAAAAACCATCAATCATTTTCAATTTCACCCAATTCCTGGCAGATAACACCCATGATCAATTTCTCAAGTTTCAGACTAAAGAAGTGTTTAAATACTCTTCTATTTTAGTATATATGTTTGTGTATTATTAGGCAGATATATTCAAATTTTCCATGCAAAATATTGAGGAAGAAGGTAACCAACAATCAATGATCTTCTGGACATCTTTGATGATGAAAAAACAGAAGGAATTCTCTTACAAACAGTTCATTGAACTGTTTGTTCATCCATCTATGAATGTTCTAAGTAGTATAGCTGAACCCAGCATAGGTGAAGACATTAAAAGAATACTTTATTTGTTAGATCAGGCCAAGACATGAGACTGGTAGTTCTACTAGAATTATACTGAGATACGAGTGTATGGGGGTGATCTTGCTCCCTATAAGCTCCCAAAATTCGTCCCCATGAGGATTTTTTCTCATGAGAATATCAGATAGATTTTGAATGCATATGACATTCACTTTGTATCGGCCAAGAAGAAGTCCCAATTCAAGATCAAGACATATATTGGGCCATTTATTTGCAATATCAGGTCAGCACGAGAGGAACCAAATAAGATATTGAAAGAGATGAATTTCTACTTGAGTTTCACTTGGTTCTATGACCCTCTCGGAATCATTTCAAAGTGGATAGTAGAGAACAAAACTACTCCCTATATTCATACCTAGAGGCCTGAGATAGAAAGACACATGAACTAGTTAGTATGGTTTGAAAACACATTGCAGGAACCTGAGTAGTAACTAGTATCAACATCGACATCACAGACTCCTGTCCCACATGAAGAAATAAGTGAAGAGGAAAAGAGAATAAGATTCACCTTTAGTGACTGATAGTTCAGGTAAAGAGTTCAAGATAATGTATAGAAAAAGAACATATTTGAATCCTAAAGTTGACACAAATAAACATTTAGGGAAAGATGTTTCTATGGTCACTAAAGAAACACCTTCCTCCTCTAAAATAGGTGGCCAATACACTGCTTCTCCAACAACTTCTTTAGTATCTCATGACCAGCAACAAGATATTCAAACAAATAACGTTGTCCAAGGTGAGAAGGAGAAGACATTTTTTGACAGATTTAGGGAGATAAAGCTCAAAATTGAAATCCTTAAGAAAAACACCTATGCCCAATTCTGAAAGCAGACTTATAGCTCTCAAAGTAGGATGTTGTCAGTATTTGATTCAAAGAAGGGTAATATGTATATGGCATTCCTTGAGTCTCAAATTACACAGCCAAAGTCAGCATCCAACTACAAGAAGACAACATTTGAATTTGACATAAAATATATTCATCCCATCGATCAAATTGAGATGCATAAGGAGATAGGTGAAATGATTTCTTAAACTCTAACAAATAAAACCATGAATATTTCCAAATTGCATGTTTCTTTGTCCAATATTCAGTCACAATTGAAAATGGAGAATATTTCTCCTCTTGCTAAGGATAAAAGGATTAAATCCTTAGAAGATTTAGTGGTTAAGATAGGATATGTCCTCTGAAATATGAAGGTTGTAGAGGAGATAATTAAGAAGGGGGGGTGGGAGGGAGGCAGGGGGGGGAGGTATGAAAAAAGTATTTTGTCTTCTCAGACCCACTACCACATGGCCTCCTCTCCACTCTTCACATCCTCCTTGGCCTAAACCACTAACCACCTACTACCCCCCCTCGAAATCACCTTCCCCCTCATTTCAAATATTGATGTCCCTTCCCGTTACCCTTGCCATTACCATTGCGCCATGTCGTTAATCTGTTTCCAATATAATCAATTCCCATAGTATTTTATCCATTAACCATTTAATTAAATCTTGATGACCATTATTTTAACGGACCTGTGCCATTTACAACAAAAAAATACTAATGCTATAAAAACCCTACAATTTCATCCTTTTCAACCTCTACTGTGCTATTATCTCTGTGAATCCAATTTCTTTATAGGTTTATAATGCACCAGTGCTTATCAGTTGATATGTCTGTGACCAAAGTGAAAATACTCTCTTTTCCTCCTTCAACCAATCAAACAACTGTTGTGCGTTCCTGGTAACCCTGTTTATCCCAATTTGAGTCGAATTCCTCAAAATTAATTAAATATGCCTCCTAAAAATAAAAACCAGGAGGAACCTTTCAATCCATTGGCCCACCCTCCCATAGACTTATATCATATTCCTCTAGTTGATAGGTATTACAAAATAAATGAAACACTGTGTGAATTTGAGTTATTTGAAATGTATTGTTGGTTGGAAGATAAATTTATTGATAAATCGGATGAAATTGGACTTTGGGAGTCCAATTTACCTCATTTTATCTTCCCTCACATATTCAATGCCCCTTAATTCATCTGAAAGTTACAAGCCTGTTACATTCCTATTCAAATAGCCATCATTTCCCCTACTGGTGAAATCCTTTTCACCATCACTGCCTAGGAAATTGACCAGATGATGAAATTTCCCTATCTGGGAAATAACACCCTTTCTCCTTAGAAGCCCTCAATGAACTATACCAAAAGCTCTATTTTTCTAAAATACCACCCAATTTCCAAAGAAAAACCCTCCATACCCTTCTTCCATCTTCCCTGATCAAGCCAAATAGATAATAATAGTCATTTCATACCTACTTGGCTATTACTCTGATCAGTGGGTAGATGAACCCATTTTAGGCTCCCTCTCTATATTTTCCACACACAAAAAACCATCAATAATTTTCAATTTCACCCAATTCCTGGCAGACAACACCCATGATCAATTTCTCAAGTTTCAGACTGAAGAAGTTTAAATACTCTTGTATTTTAGTATATATGTTTGTGTATTATCAAGCAGATAGATTCAAATTTTCCATGCAGAATATTGAGGAAGAAGGTAACCAAGAATCAATGATCTTCTGGACATCTTTTATGATGAAAGAACAGAAGGAATTCTCTTACAAAAAATTCATTGAACTATTTTTTCATCCAGCTATGAATGTTCTGAGTAGTACAGTTGAACCCAGGATAGGTGAAGGCATTAAAATAATACTTTATTTGTTATATCAAGCCAAGACAGGAGGCTGGTACTTCTACTATAATTATACTGAGATAAGAGTGTATGGGTGTGATCTTGATCCCTATAAGCTCCCAAAATTTGTCCCCATGAGGATTTTTTCTCTTGAGAATATCAGATAGATGTTGAATGCATATGAGATTCACTTTGTATCGGCCAAGAAGAAGTCCCAATTCAGGATCAAGACATATATTGGGCCCTTTATTTGAAATATCAGGTCAGAAGGGGAGGAATCAAATAAGATATTGAAAGAGATGAATATTTGCTTGAGTTTCACTTGGTTCTATAACCCTCTAGGAATCATTTCAAAGCGGAGTGTAGAGAAAAAAACTACTCCCTATATTCATACCTAGAGGCCTGAGATAGAAAGACACATGAGCCAGTCAGTATGGTCTAAAAACACATTGCAGGAACCTGAGTAGCAGTTAGTATCAACATCGACATCACAGACTCCTATCCCACATGAAAAATAAGTGAAGCGGAAAAGAGAAGAAGATTCACGTTTAGTGACTGATAGTGTAGGTAAAGATTTCAAGATAATGTATAGAAAAATAACAGAGTTGAATCCTAAAGTTGACACGGATAAAAATTTAGGGCAAGAAGTTGCTACGGTCACTAAAGAAACACCTTCCTCCTCTAAAATAGGTGGCCAATACACTGCTTCTCCAACGACTTCTTCAGTATCTCATGACCAGTAACAAGCTATTCAAAAAAATAACGTTGTCCAAGGTGAGAAGGAGAAGACAGTTTTTGACAGATTTAGGGAGATAAAGCTCAAAATTGAAATCCTTAAGAAAAACACCTATGCCCAATTCTGGAAGCAGACTTCTAGCTCTTAAAGCAGGATGTTGTCAGTATTTGATTCAGAGAAGGATAAGATGTAGATGGCATTCCTTGAGGCCCAAATTACACAGCCAAAGTCAGCATCCAACTACAATAAGACAACATTTGAATTTGACGTAAAATATATTCATCCCATCGATCAAATTGAGACGCATAAGGATATAGGTGAAATGATTTCTTCAAATCTGACCAATAAAACCATGAATATTTCCAAATTTCAGGTTTCTTTATCCAATATTAAATCACAATTGAAAATGGAGAATATTTATCCTCTTGCTAAGGATACAAGGATTAAATCCTTAGAAGATTTAGCGGTTAAGATAGGATATGATCCCTGAAATATGAAGGTTGTAGAGGAGATAATTAAGAAGGAGAATGGTGAAATAGAAACATTATGTTAGGTCCATATATTACTAGTATAGTCCCTTATTATTGTTAGTGTAGCCCCCTTATTGTTATTATTGTACCCTTGTAACCCCCATATTGTTATTATTGTGCCCTTAAATTATTATTGTTAGGTCGGCTAGGATTACATTGTGGCCCCACTATGATTACATTATGGCCCCATGGACTCCTATATATAGAAAGGAGGTTTTGTAAATTGTATCATCCAAGAATTGTTCATTTATGTAATTTATTGGAGGTTTCCCCCTCGAAGTGGCTTATTTCTAAGGCATTGATATCTCTTTTCTTCTATTTTTGGAGCTGGTTACACAACACATTAAGAAAAAAAATGAAGCTTTCATCCACTGGAGATCCTGTTACCAAGGATATTAAAGAGATAGAGGCCCAAAAGACTGACATGATAAAGCTCATCATGGAGAAAAATGCACAAATAAGACAAATGGAGACAGAGATGGAAAAGATGATTAATGAAAAGGAGGAGATTGCAAACCTGTCCATGGTTCGATTAGATGTTATACCTCTTACATCCATTCCTACAACTACTGCTTCTACTCCACAGACTACACAGACAACAGATGGCGTCGAACAATTGACTAAGGGAGTGGAATATCTATCCACTCAAACATAAGATATTAAGAAGCTGCAGGACCAGGCTAAAGTGTTTCAAGACCAGAGGAAAAGGAGTGAAGCTTCTCATTCAGCATAAGCACAAAGAACTCAGGAGTTGATTGAAATATTACAGAAGTCACAAGGATAATTAGTTATAGCAAAGACCTTGGCCCAAGCCAAGGAAATCATCTATATAAACATCATGAAGTTCATTGCTGAAATTTGGCCCTGCATCCAGATTATCTTTGAGTAGAAGGAGTTAATAAAAAGAGAAACTGATGTTATAATAGAGATCAAACAGGAGTTAGGAGAAATGCCTACAATAGCAAAAAACATCATAAATTTCTTGAACTCTAAAATAATATATGAATTGGATGATTTGGGAGTAGATGACAGGACATAAAATATTCTAGAAGTGAAAATGATTCTTACTAAGAATAATCTAGTTGTTTAGCTAGAAGAAAAGTGCCACATTCTAGAGATAGCAGTTAACATAATATTTTCTTGAATTGAGCCTTTAACGCAGAAGTGTCTGCATTCTTTATTTGTGATTAATGATAAGTTAATTTATTATGAATATTATTTCAGGAAACTGAAGGAGATAGCTAGGGGCCACTCCAAATTTGCAAGCATCAGAGGAAGCATGACAGGAGGAGCATTTTTGGAAGCTATAGGTAATGATTTCTTCATTCAACATGAAGTAAATCATATTTTTGTTATAAAACCTACATTTTCCAGATATACAGAAGTTGATGATATTTACTGCATCATAATTAAGTTGACCATCCTAGATGAATATCGATGGGATAAAATTTGTGAGTTACAGGATTGAGCAGTAATTTGGAGACAGTCAACATATGGCCAGCACATCACCCAACACAAAACTGAAATAGGTCTATTCAGCAACTGTTTCCTCCAAAACAATGCCAACATTCCAAATCATTGTAAACCTTTCCTATTATTTAGTAACAGTTTGATTTTGTTGTTAGATATCATGCCAATAATACACTGTTGATTGAGACAATGATTCTGTAAATCATTTTTGTAATTAGTATAAATACTTCACTGTTTGAAGTATTAAGGGTTGATTGTTGAATATATTTTCTACTAAGAATTGTAATTTCCAAGTTGCTGGAAGCATCAATAATACAAGGAAATTTTCATAGGATTCATGTGGTGTATTCACTGGTGCTGTTTTTCTTCTGTAAATGTGTTATTAATTATTTTTCCTTTCTCTGTATTTCTGAAAATCTTAATTGTATAGCAAAAAATATGATGAATTGGATATTTTACTTAGAGAACCCTATTATGGATGTTTACAATTTACATGTTTCCTTCTGAGGTCAAATTGAAGAATATTTTATTTCTCTTCAATTTCTACTAAATTCTATACTTCTATTTTCATAATCCACTTAAAATCCTAAAAGATCCAGTTAATGCAACCTATATTTCCCTATTAGAGTCCTTAAAAAATTGATGCAGATCTCGTTAAATATTCATACTCCATAGCCCAATGTAATTATAGCAA
This sequence comes from Pinus albicaulis, assembly GCA_034641835.2. Lineage (NCBI taxonomy): Eukaryota > Viridiplantae > Streptophyta > Pinopsida > Pinales > Pinaceae > Pinus > Pinus albicaulis. Next base: position 1,011,047,273 of record CM076577.1, on the reverse strand, counting down.
TTTAATCAACCAAAAAATCCAAATCAAACAAACAATGTGTACAACAATAACCAGCCTAAAATTCACTCAAAAAAAGTTAAATTTTATAGAGAGATCCCTCTTTGAAGCTGGCAAGGCTAGATCCAAGCTTCCAAAGAGGTTTTTATGTTTTCCTCTGTCTTTATTCTCACAATCTCGTAAATTATAGAATGATAAACTAGTGGCGACCATACTAGGGACAAATTGAAAATATTGTAATTTTCTTCGAATTCATAACCCTGGTTAAAAAAGTGTATGATAGGAATATTTCGAGATATTGTTTCCTTTTCATTTTTGTAAAAATCAAGTGTGTGTGTGCCTTAGATTTCAATTCTGGCTCCCAAAAGAGCTTACACTAGATCACATCCTAATCCAAAGCATGTAGTTATTGTTGATGATCCTGAAAAACTGTTGAGAAGAAAAAGTATATCAGAGATCCAAGGAAGTAGTAGTCCTCCCCATAGAGAAGATTCTCTCCCAAAATATTTTGTTACCCTACAAGAAATTGAATTTGAGCTACCTTTTGAACATAGTTTGTTTAGAACTAAGCCATACAACCGGGTAGATCAAATAGTGGTAGACCCAACTACATTAAGACGTCAATCTTTTGAAGTATAGTCTGCCAAACCTAATATTGACCTTCAAATTATTCAAGATTTTGATAAATTTCAAGGTTTATTTTTAGGTCTTGACCTTTCTGTTCATGAGGCATGTGTCCAACAGTCTTTTGAACTCTCTGCCTAGAATTCTTTTGCAGTTTCATCTACTTCATCACAATCTATGCATCTCAAATCATCTAGTCCTACCCCTTCTGTAGTTTCCACTAATATTGCAGTATTTTCTCATCGAGCAACTCAAACCCCATCTTCTCCCGAATCCTCAACCACAATCCAACCTTCATCTTCACCAAAACCTCAATTTTCAGTTCAGCCTCCACCTTTGATTTAGCCTCCACCTCTGATTCGACGCCCACCTTTCATCCAACAACCACCTTTGATTCATCCATATATTTTTCATCCTCATGTACCTATAATGGCAGACATATATGCTCCATTTTTTCTTCATGCTCCTTTGGAAAACATGCCACAAGACTATCCAGTGAGGATTCCACAATTTGATGGAACTGGACCTATCACTGCCCAAAAACATGTAGATATGATGAATGATAGTTTTACCTTCAGGAAGTAGATGAGGAAAATTTCAAAATGAGGTTATTTGAAGAAAGTCTCATTAGAGAAGTGAGGAAATGGTTTAAATCTTTACCTCATACTAGTATTAATGATCTCCCTGCATTCCATCAGACATTCCTTAATATATTGGGAATTAAAAAGAACCATCTTCAGATTCTATCAAAATATGAAAGCATTAGGAGGGCACCAGGGGAAAGTGTCCAATATTATTACACTAGATTTAATTATTTATACAATGAAATTCCTGCCAACATTGAACTACCACAAGGTCTAGCCTTAGTAAAATTCCTTGATGGATTTGAGGTAGACATGTCTTACCAGCTTAGAGAGAGGAATTCCTCAACATTAGAAGAAATGCAAGGGGATGCAGTAAGTGTAGAAGCCAATTTGTTAGCAAAGAGGGCTAGGATAAGAACTGAAAGAAGGGTGACCATGAAAGAAGAACCCTCAAATTCTTCTGTTGATGCCAAAACATATTCATTAGTCAGAATAGTAGAAAGAATGATGGAAATTATTAATCTAAATGAAAGGGTTGCTCCTAGAGAAAATCACCCTCCACCTCAAAATCATAATCAAAATCTTAGAAGAAATCCTCCCCATATCAAATACAGGGAACAAAGGGGCCCAGATCAACAATTTAGGCCCCCATTTCAGGAGAATTGTGCTGATGATGATGGGGAAATAGTAGAAGAGGTAGAAGATAACCAAATAAATTTGATGGGTATTAATGATGATGAACCATTTTTTCTCACTCAATAAGAACAAGAGCTTTTTCAACTTTCCCAAGCTGAGCTTGATTCAGAAGAATCAGATGGTTACAAGCATGGATTTGAAAATGATATTATGGAAGTCCATAGGAAATATAACCTTAAGAGTAAGAAAATTTCAGATAGCCCTAACAAAAATAATTTTGAGAATGATGCTAAGAAAACCTCTGATACTATTGTCTAGAAAACCCTAGACAATTCTGCCAAGAAAACTGCTGATAGTTCTAGAAAAAATACAATAAAAACTCCTTCCAAAAAGATAGTTGAGAATACTTCCAAAACTACTCAAACTGATATCCCAACCACCAGACAGGAAAAGGAACCCGTATCAAAAGAAATTGCTGATAAATCTGATTTTCTGAACTTGAATAAGATTCAAACATCATTCAACATTGAGATTGAATTAGAAATACTGAAAATTCACATTCCTCTAACAGAGTTAATGAACAAGAATCTATACAGATCTCAAGTTATGAAGGCTCTAAACATAGGGGAAAACGTTGACACTGTTACTTTGAATGATGATCATCCTGAACTCCTATTTGGGCCAAAAGTTGATGGAAAGCCACAGGAAAGAGGAGTTCCTCCATTTTATGTTAGCCTAAATGTTCATGATAATATTCTCCACAATGCTATGTTAGATTCAGGTGCTTCGCACAATTTAATGCCCAAATCTATTATGGAAAAACTTGGTCTTGGCATTACCAGACCTTATAAAGATCAATATCCATTTGATTCAAGCAAATTAATATGCCTAGATCTCATCAAATATCTATGTGTTACTTTAGCTCAAATCTCAGCTAAGAGTCTAGTAATGGATATAGTGATTGCATATATACCCACTAAGTATGGCATGTTGTTGTCACGCTCATGGGGAGAAAAATTACAAGGTACCCTATAAATGGACATGACTTATGCTACCATACCAATGTTTGGTCAGCATAGAATATTATATAGGGAAATTTTGATGAAATCCATGGTGATTATTCATGATAAACCACATAACTATCCTCTTTACTCTATCCACTTAGATTTAGACTCTTTCATTCTTTATAATGATGCAGATATCAATACCGAGGTTACCAATGCAGAAAGTGATAGTTGTGAAACAGATGAAAACCAAAAACAAATAGTGGAACAAAACACTGAGCTTGAACCTCTTTGGAACATTATTTTTGATGGATCTTGTAGCATAGAGGGTTCTGCAGTAGGAGTGTGGGTGTCAAACATAGGAAAAAACCATGTTGAAGGTCATTCATATAAGATTAATTTTTAATGTATGAATAATATAGCCGAATATGAAGCACTTCTATTAGGATTGCAATTGTTGAAAAAATTGGGTGCCAAAAGAATTTCCATTCATGGGGATTTTGAGTTAATCATAAAGTAGATTAGAGGAGAATACTCTGCAAAACATCCTAGACTGAGAGTATACATAAATTTTGTGCTTTATTTTCTAGAAAAAATTGTTGAATATGATCTTGTTGCAATTCCTAGAAATCAGATTATCCTTGCAAATAGTTTTGGATTTTTCAACCAACACCTATAAAATGCCTCACCCTAATATACAATATACAGTGGAAGTAAAACATCGGCCAACTGTAACAAACAATATGAGGTATTGACAAGTGTTTGGAAATGACAAGAAAATTGAAAAATTTCTACAGTCTAAGGATGAATATGAAGAAAATAGTATAGATTTAGAGTGTGAATCAGAAGATCAAATAGTCTAAGGTAGAAAAATAGTTAGATAATTCATATGTAAATCGTCATATAGATAAAGTTGTAAATAAGTTAGAATTGCTTGAAATAGATTCAGAAAAAGAAGAGTTTGAAATACTTCAGTTAAAGGAAAATATTTTACCTAGAGGTTTGGTTCCACAAGAAGAATTATTTGATTTCAATGATGTAGCTAAAAATCGTAAAATTGAGCCCACAAGGGGCAGATGTAGAAGAGTGTAATATAGGTAGTGAAAAAGATCCTAAAATGATAAAACTGTCAAAATCACCGCCTGTTGCTGAAAAACAAAAATACATTACTTTTTTCAAAGAATTCATTGATGTCTTTGCCTAGAGATATGAAGATCTCAAAGCATATGACACTAGTATTATACAACATAAATTCCCAATTAAAGAAGATGAGAAACCATTAAACAAAAACTTCGTAGAATAAATCCAGTTTTTATGCCTATGATTGAGAAAGAAATTAAAAATATGGTATGATTCTAAAATCATAGTTCCTCTTAGGCACTCTAAATGGGTGTCTAACATACTGCCAACTAGGAAGAAAACAAGAGAAATCAGATTATGCATAGATTTCAGAAATCTTAATAAGGTCTCCTTACAACTACCCTTTGCCAAAAATGGATCACATATTATAGAAAGTAGTTGGATCTAGTAGGATTTATTTATTATATGGTTTCTCAAGATACAACCAAGTCTTAGTTCATCATGATGATCAGGATAAAATAGTTTTCACTAGTCCATGGGGTACCTTCATGTATGTGAATATTCGCTTTGGATTAAGAAATTTTGGAGCCACATTTCAAAGAGCAACAGATGTTTCCTTTGCTGATGAAATTGGCAGGTTTAATATGATCTATCTAGATGATATTACTATCTATTCAAAAACAGATGAGGAACATTTGTTACATCTGAGAAGAGTGTTTTAAAAATGTAGAAGGCTTTTCATTTCATTAAATCGTAAGAAAAAATTTTTGGCCTTGAAGAAGGAAAACTTCGAGGTCATATTTTTCTAAGAATGGTATTACGATTGATCCCAATAGAATTAAAGCCATATTGAAAATCAATCATCCTAGAAACATTAAGGAGCTTCAATAATTTATTGGCAAGATTAATTTCCTAAGAACATTCATCCCTAACCTTGTAGAACTACTCAGAAATATAACAAATATGCTGAAAAAAGATTCATAAATAAGACAGAACATTGAAGCTAGACAATCCTTTAATCAAGTTAAACAAGCATTGACAAAAGAACCAGTCTTGATTAGTCCAGATTTCACTAAATATTTTATAATATTTTCTTTTTCATTTGAATACACTGTTGCAGTTGTTTTATTACTAAAAAAATAATGAAGGATTTGAACAACCCATTGCATTCTTTAGTAAGGCTTTAAGGGATGCAACATTGAAATATAACATAATGGAAAAAGAAGCCTTTGCATTGATAAAATAAATCAAAGATTTTAGAGTGTATATCCTACATTCCGATATAATTTATTATGTAACTAATTTAGTGGTCAAGGATATTTCAATTTAGAATGGACCTGATGATAAAAGAGGTAAATGGATTGCTATCATTCTTGAGTATGACTTAGAAATCAAACCCAACAAGCTTATCAAAGGACAAGGACTAGCCAAATTGATGGCTGATTCCAATTTTCATGCATTGGATATCAAAGTTGTTGCTACATTAGATGATCAAGAGGAGAAGAGGACTCCACAAATTGATGAGGATTTTCTGACCTCACCCTGGTATGTAGACCTAATTTTTATTTTATTCAATTTCGATGCTCCTCCTGGTTTAACAAAAACAAAGCCTAGATTTCTAAAGTTAAAAGCAGTCAAATTTTGAATCATAGATAATGTTTTATATTGAAATATGCTGGTGGTATTTTAGTAAAGTGTCTATTGAATGATGATGCAAAAACAGCAATGCACGAATTCCATGAAGGTGATTGTGGTGGACATCTATACTACGAAAACCACTGCGAACAAGATCCTTAGAGCTAGTTTTTACTGGTCTACCATTTTCCCTAATGTCCACAGGAAAGCGACCTCTTGCCATAAATACCAAACATTTGAGGGAGAAAGAAAACTATTGCCTCTCCCTTTAAATCCTATATCTGTTGAAAGCCCTTTCCAACAATGGAGATTAGGTTTCATTGGTGAAATCCATCCACCTTCCTCTGCCCAACATAAATGGATTCTCACAGCCACTTATTACTTTATTAAATGGATTGAACCCACACCTTCTAGGTTAGCCACTGATGTTGTTATCATTAAATTTCTGGAAACCAATATCCTCTCTAGATTTGGTTTCCCAAGCAAGCTCATTATTGATAATGTTGCAACCTTTAAATCCAATAAAATGATAGAATTCAATAGTAAATACCATATTACTTTGGGAAATTCAACTTCTTATTACCCTCGGAGTAATCGGTTAGTTTAGTCCTCAAATAAGAGTTTGATCAACATCATAAAAAAGTTGTCAGAAGACAACAAAATTTCAGGGCACAACAAGTTAATTGATGCACTTTGGGCTGACAGACTTACTACAAATAATTTAATTAGCATGTCACCATACCAATTGGTTTATGGTATGGATGTTGTTTTTCCATCCTCTTTAGGAGTTTCAATTATGAAGATAATTCAAGAATTGCAGGTTGAGCCAAATGACACGTAGAGGAGGATTAATCATACCATTCAGTTACAACAATCCAAGGAAGAAGTATACTATAAAACACAAGTTATCTAGGAAAATGTCAAAAATATTTTTGACAGTAGAACTAAATAAGATGATTTCAATTTGGGTGACAAAGTTTTGAAGTGGGTTTCTAGAAGAGAGGACAAAGGAAAACATGGGAAATTTTACAATATTTGGAAAGTACCTTACATCATTTATGCTTTCAGAGGACACAATCATTCTTTCTTAAAGATATAGATGAAGTAGAAATGCATGGTGGGCCTGTGAATGGCCCAATGCTGAAGCATTACTTTTTTAGCATAAATATTTTTCTTACATGAAATCATTGTAAGTATCATTTTCTTTATTATTTTGATTGGGTAACCTATTGACAGAAGTTGAAGTCTACAGAGAAGGCCCTAAGATTTTGATTGATAAGCTACCATAATTATTCCAACAACGAAAGAAATTAGGTGCAGACATCATTGAAATGGGATACTCAAGGCTATTGATAAAATGTTGTTGACATTTCACATGGAGAAGTTCCATCCCCAGCTGGAGCCACTGTAAGGGTCCTATAATTTATAGGATCTCAAGGTGATTGAGTATTTTGTCTCAGTAATCTTATATTGAAAATAATTTTCAATATGCAAATGATTTCCAAAAAAAATTACATAAAAGAAAAATAAAAAGAGGGTATTTCTAAAAAAATGAATAAAGAGAAAAAAACAAAAAAAGAAAGAAACATTGAAAAAGAATAAAAATGAAATCAAAACCGCACAAAAGAAAAATTAGACAAAATAATACTGAAATTGCTCCAAATTCAAATGCCACTGCTAATAGATAGTTTTCCTTATTTCAAATAAAATAAGGTTGTGTGCAGCTTGTTTAAAATGCCACAATGACTAGATATTTGTTCAAACCATACAAATTAATCATGGTTGAATAATTTTGATTTTTTTGTAAATTAGGTTAGAGAATAAAGATTTGCCAAACAGTATAATCTTGGTAAATAAATAGTTAGGTATAAAATGACATTGATTCAACTGTTTAATTTGAATCAATAGGAGAAATAAGTGATAGAATATAATAGTTTTTTCATAAAAAAAGAGACATGGGTTTGCTAGTCTAAATGCACCCCTAGAAGAAATACAAAATGTTAGTTTAGCAAAAGAATGTGAAATTGAAAGGGTAGGTAGAAGTGTTTTGGGATTTGAAAGGATAATTTTTTTTTATATCCTAAGTTTTTATTTCATTATGCATTTGGTGCATAAAGGGATAAGTGACAAATCACTTTATCCTAAGTTTCAATGTGTCAGACGCAAAAAGTTATAAGTTTTGATCTATTCACGCTATAATGTAAGTTTTCAACCCAAACTTAATGGTCACTACCCAAAAAAATTTCATTTCATATGTCATTAAACCACATGCAGTTGTCCACCATCTGATCTACCTACTCCCCAATCAACGACCTTCGTCAACCTTTGGTCCCCCCTCTCCATCCTAGCTTTACCGTCGAGTGGGGGGGGCACGTCTAAAAAAAGTAGTTTATCTGCCCGAACCCACTACCATGTGGACTCCTCTTTGCTCTTAGCACCCCCCTTGGCCTAAACCACTAACCACCTACTACACCCCCCCCCCCCGAAAACCACCTTTTTCCTCGTTTCAAATACATTTGTCCCTACCTGTTACCCCTGCCATTACCGTTGTGCCACGTCGTTAATCCGTTTCCAATCTAATCACTTCCCACAATATTTTATCTATTAACCATTTAATTAAATCTTGATGACAGTTAATTTAAAAAACCCGTGCCATTTACAAAGGAAACAAACTATTGCTATAAAAACCATGAAATTTCATCCTTTTCAATCTTTACCGTGATATTATCTCTACTAATCCAATTTCTTTAAAGGTTTACAGTGCGCCAATGTTTATCATTTTATATGTCTACGACCAAAGTGACATTACTCTCTTTTCCTCCTTCAACTAATCAAACAACTGATGTGCATTCCCGATAACCCCGTTTATCCCAATTCTAGTGGAATTCCTCAAAATAAATTAAATATGCCTCCTAAAAAGAAAAACTAGGAGGAACCTTTCAATCCAATGGTCCACCCTCCCATAGACTTAGATCATGTTCCTCTAGCTCATAGGGATTACAAAATAAATGAAACATTGTGTGAATTTGATTTATTTGAAATGTATTGCTAGTTAGAAGATAAATTTATTGATAAATCAGATGACATTGGACTCTAGGAGTCAAATTTACCTCATCATATCTTTCCTCACACATTCAATGCCCCTGAATTCATCCAAAAGTGCCAAGCTTGTTACATTCCTAATCAAAGAGCCATCATTGCCCCTACTGGTGAACTCCTTTTCACCATCACTTCCTAGTCAATTGGCCAGATGATGCAAGCTCCCTCTGTGGAAAATATCACCCAAGTTTCTCCTTAGAATCCCTCAATGAACTATACCAAAATCTCAATTTTTCTAAAAGAGCTAAAATATTTGACATATTTCTACTTGAAAGCACCCAATTGCCAAAGAAAAACCCTCCATAACCTTCTTCCATCTTCCTTTATCAAGCCAAACAAATAATAACAATAATTTCATACCTCCTTGGCTATTATTATGATAAATGGGTAAATGAACCCATTTTAGGCCTCCTCTCTATCTTTTCCACAGATAAAAAATTACCATCAATCATTTTCAATTTCAGCCAAATTCCTGGTAGACGTCATTCATCATCAATTTCTCAAGTTTCATACTCAAGAAGTGTTTAAATACTCTTCTATTTTAGTATATATGGCTTTGTATTATTAGGCAGATAGATTCAAATTTTCCATGCAAAATCTTGGTCAAGAATGTAACCAGCAATCAGTGATCTTCTCGACATCTTTGGTGATGAAATAACAGAAGGAATTCTCTTACAAACAGTTCATTGAGTTGTTTTTTCATCTAGCTATGAATGTTCTGAGAAATACAACTAAACCCAGGGTAGGTGAAGACATTAAAATAATACTTCATTTGTCAGGTTAGGCCAAGAAAGGAGACTGGTACTTGTACCATAATTATAATGAGATAAGAGTCTACGGGTGTGAACTTGCTCCTATAAGCTCCCAAAATTCCTCCCCATGAGGATTTTTTCTCTTTAGTATATCAGACATATCTTGAATGCAGATGAGATTCAATTTGTATCAGCTAAGAAGAAGTCCCAATTCATGATCAAGACACAGATTGGGCCCTTTATTTGTAATAGCAGGTAAGCAGGGTAGGAAGCAGATAAGATATTGAAAGAGATGAATTTCAGCTTGAGTTTCTCTTGGTCCTATGACCCTCTGGGAATCATTTCAAAGTGGAGAGTAGAGAACAAAACTAATCCCTATATTTATACCCATAGGTCTGAGATAGAAAGAAACATGAACCAGTCAGTATTTCTTGAAAACACATTGCAGGAAACTAAGGAGGAGCTAGTGTCAACATCGACATCACAGACTGTTGTCCCACAAGAAAAAGAAGTTGTTAGAAAATTAAATATTACAGAGAAATGAAACACATAAAATATGCAGAAAACACAAGCACACGAAACAAATAAAACCAAAGAGACATAGATATATGTGGTTCACCCAGTTTGGGCTACGTCCACCCCGAAAAGCCAGTCCTTCCTTTCTATTATCCAGAAAAATGAATAGACACAACCTACAGCAGATCTGTTGTAATGTCCTTTGTTCTCTCTCACAATCTCCCTATCTGTTTCTCGCTCCGAGAATACACATACAATACACAGCTACAATACAATACCCTCATACAAGCAAGGGGTTGCCTTCTAGGGCAAAAAACCCTAAACTAAACATAACTTCTACCGTCAGATCATCTGCCTAATGAAAGACCCAGATTGACTAGAAATTACTATACTTTTACAAGGCAATTTTACATCTGTTTTTAGCTTCAGGGGCGATGCCCCCAAAACCCCCCACCAGGGGGGGCCTCCATAAAGTCACAGCCACCCCCCCCCCCCGGGGGACCCCCCAGGTAGTGTTTAATTACGGGCAGCGTTGCCGCCCCCATTAAGGTATAGGGGTCCAATGCTGTGATAAAAAATAAACAAGATAATCAGGCTCCACACCCAACAATATCCTACTTGGAGACTTATTGTAGCAACTCCACCGCTGCTTCATTTGCTGGATAATGACTCCTCTTTGGACCTGGTTGTTTCTCATCTTCATCATCATCCTTGAAGACCAATTGAAACTGAGCATATTCTCAGTTTCTCCCTAGTTGCAACTTTTGTTAGCATATCTGCAGGATTCTGGCTATTGTATATCTTTTCCAGCTTCAACTATCCATCTTACAATACTAATCGTATGAAATGGTACTTGAGCTGTATGTGTTTAGTCCTGGAATGAAATGTTGAGTTCTTTCCAAGATGAATGGCACTTTGGCTATCATTGTATAACATGCCCATATCATGCTTCTTCCCCAATTCATCCATAAACCTTTGTAACCAAATCATTTCCTTACTAGCCTCTATAGCAGCAACATATTCTACTTCTGTTGTTGAAATTGCAACAACACTTTGGATTTTTGAAACCCAACTAACAGCTATTCCACCTACAGTAAATACATATCCGGTAGTGCTCCTCCTGTTATCTCTATCACCTTCCATATCTACATCAACATATCCCTGTAGATCAATGTTTGAACCACCAAAGCATAATGCTTGATTTGTGGTACCTCTCAAATATCTGAGAATCCATTTCACTGCCATCCAATGTTCTTTTTTAGGATTGTTCATGTACCTACTTACAACTCCCACTGCATGTGAGATATCAGGCCTTGTGCAGACCATTGCATACATTAAGCTTCCAACTGCTGATGCATATGGAACTTTAGACATGTAGTCCATTTCTTCTTATGTCTTTGGGACACATCTCCTTACTAAGTTTGAAATGGCTAGCAAAAGGTGTACTAACTGGTTTTGATTCTGCATATTAAATCTTTTCAACACCTTTTGTATGTACTCATTCTGAGACAGTGTTAATTTGCGATTTTTCCTGTCTCTAGTTATTTTCATACCAAGGATTTGTTTTGCAGCTCCCAAATCCTTCATTGCAAATGAATTTTCCAATTTTATTTTGAGCACATTTATTTCCTGCATGTTAGACCCTGCAAAAAGCATGTCATCTACATACAATAACAATATAATATAGCTGCCATCATTTTGCCTTTTTAGATAAACACAATGATCAGAGTGACATCTAGTATAACCTTGTTCAGACATAAACTTATCAAATTTTAGATACCACTGCCTTGGAGCCTGTTTTAAGCCATACAAGCTCTTCTTTAACCTGCACACCAATTTTTCTTTCCCTTTTACCTCATATCCTTCTGGTTGCTGCATGTATATCTCTTCCTCCAAATCTCCATGGAGAAATTCTGTCTTTACATCTAACTGTTCAAGATGTAAATCTTCCGCTGCTACAAGACTTAAAATAGTTCTGATTGAATTCATTTTAACAACAGGAGAAAATATTTCATCAAAATCAATACCTTTCTTCTGTGCAAACCCCTTCACAACAAGTCTAGCTTTGTACCTCTGTTTTCCTCCATCTTCTTCCTTCAGCCTGTAAACCAATTTATTCTGCAATGTAGTTTTACCTACAGGCAACCTGACTAAGTCCCAAGTCTGGTTATGCATTAAGGAGTCCATCTCTTCTTCCATGGCTAGCTCCCACTTCTTCCTACTTTCAACCTGCATTGCTTCTTCATAACATTCAGGTCCACCAGAATCAGTCAACAATAAATAATATAATGAAGGAGAGTATCGTTCAGGGGGTCGACTTATCCTGGTAGATCTTCTAACACCACTTTCAGGTGTTTGAGGTGCCTGTTGCTGTTGTGGTGGTTGTTGTTGTTGTGGCTCTTGATTATTATTATTTTCAGGCACCTTTACCTTTTCTGTGATCTCATCAAGAACTGTGTATTCTTTGTTTTCTTTTTCCTGTTTCTTTTCCTGCAACTGATTCTTATACAATACCTTTTCGTTGAATATTACATCTATGCTCCTAATGATTTTGTGATTTTCATAATCATACAAGAGATAACCAAAATCATTAACACCGTATCCAATAAAGGTACATTTATTTGATTTTTCCTCAAGCTTTGTTCTATTTTCTTTATTAATATGGACAAAGGCCTCACAACCAAAAGGCTTTAAAAAAGAGTAGTTTACCTTTTTACCTGTCCATGCTTCCTCTGGAATACCACCATCCAAGGAACTTGAAGGCCCTCTGTTTATTAGATAAATAGTAGTATCTACAACATCTTCCCAAAATTGTAAAGGCAATCCTACATGCAATCTCATGCACCTTGCACGCTCCATGATTGTTCTGTTCATCCTTTCTGACACACCATTTTCTTGTGGTGTTCTTGGAACTGTCTTCTCTCTACGAATTCCATGCTCCGAACAGTACCTATCAAACTCTTTGCTGCAATATTCACCTCCATTGTCTGATCTGAGACACTTCAACTTCTTTCCTGTCTCAATCTCAACCAAAGCTTTCCATTTCTTGAAAGTATCAAATACATCAGATTTATTCTAAATACAATAAATCTAGGTTTTTCTAGTTGCATCATCAATCAAAGTAACATAATAACGAGAGCCACCAAGAGATGATACTTGAGCAGGTCCCCATACATCTATATGCACAAGCTCTAATTTTTCACTCTTCTTTTCTTTCCCAACTCTGAGAAATCTGACTCTCTTCTGTTTTCCATAAATGCAATTCTCACAGAAATCCAAATCAACATTCTTCAAACCTGGCAACAAATTTCTTGAGTGAAGAATCTTCATCCCCTTCTCACTCATGTGTCTGAGCCTATGATGCAATAATGTTGCATCTGCTCCTTTGGAAGTTAAAGCATTAACAGAGTTAGAAATACCATTGCATAAATACAATGTACCAACCTTTTCGCCTTTTGCTATTACCAGGGCTCCTTTAGTGGCCTTCCAAGTTTTATCTGTGAAAGTTTTCACACAACCTTCACTACCTAATCGCCGTAGAGCTATAAAAAGGGTCTTTTTCACCTCTAATTACCTCACATTAATATGTCAATCCGGGAGCGTTTTGTTATTACAAAGAGTGACTCAATCCGAGGCTATCATTTGTCAGAGTAATGCTAGTAGTATAGTGCTTAAGAAATACAAGAGTAAACGGATGCTTGCTTAGAACTAAATTACTTCAAAGAATAAATCACACACTCAGAAAACTCAACAGCTTATCAGTCAAGGGTTCGGCAGTGATAACCCATCCCTTCGGAAACTGATGGAAAGGAATTTAGAGCATAGACCACGAGCCTGGGAGCTAGACAGTGACTGCCAATGCTCACTACAGCCTTAGATCATCTCTCACGCCAAAACAACAAATGCAAGTAAATGGAATAGCAAAGCAAATAAAGGATTGAACAACAATTCTGAAATAGAACAGCAAGTCTAAAATGGAACAGCAATTGAATAACTAAGTCCTGCGGGTTGTAACCAAACTTAATCTATTAACTCAAATGCATTCTTTGCAATCAAATAACATTCTTTCACTCTAAAAGAAATTCACACAAATCACACTAATGGAACAGCAATAACTATTAATGAATTATGGAATAGTACTGATAAATCAGAAACGCGCACAACGCGAACGTTTATTATAACAGCTCTGTAACAAAACAGTAAGAACATGCAATTAACTCTTGAAAGGATTAATAACTTGATGCGGAGTCAACACACGATTCTATCTGTAGAAACCTCAATGATTCAATCTTTAACAGAGCATGTAATATGAACTTATAAAGCATATCAAATTATCAAATAACACTGATAAACAAACCACACGGAAATCAAGTCGTAATGGTACAGAAGCAAGTGTCCTTCGGGGCCGGGCCCTTAGCCTCCAAGGATACACCGCTTTAAGTTAATCCAGACGCAAAGATGAAATAATCACCAAGCTTGTATTAATGCATCGGTCAAAAATACATTGAACCAGTTCTCAACGAGACTTAATAATCAAAGCTGATGTTTTACAGAAAATTACATAAAAGCGTATCCTCTATATCAAGCTAATAGTGCTGTCCCTTTATATAAAGGCGACGGCGGAGATGTCCAAGTAACAAGATAAATAAAGCAGCGATCCCTCAGGATCGAAGATCCTGAGGGATTCGCCAAACTGTTAACTCTTCATCCCGTCTTTTCTTTTGCGCTGAGCTGGTGTCTTCACCTCCTTTTCCGGGCCGATTTGCTTTGATCTGTTTATCCTTGTTTGCATTCGGTTCTCGTTCAGAGGGACAGCAGTTATCTCGACTTTGTCCTTTCCTTTGGAACGGCAATTCCTCATTTTCTCCTTTTCCTGTACAGAAAATAACCATTATCAGTGGCTAAGTCTTGCATATCAATTCTCACATGTTTTGTTATAGTTCCTTATTACTTTCCAAACTCATGATACAAAAAGGTTCACAAATTCTATTAAAAAGCCACTGAAATAATCATCAAAAGCATACCTTTTTAGGACTCCACACACCCCCCTGCTTACCTTGTTTCATGTCCTCATGAAAACATTGTAGTTGACATGCAAGGCAGTGAGAGAATATGCTGGAGAAGGAGTCTCATTCGGAGGCCTACAACCATGATGAGTGATTAGATAATCAAAGAACTGACCTGTTTGCCCCTCAGGCATCTCATACAGGGCCTGGTATCCGGGTGCAGGGTGCCAAATAATTGGAGTACGAAATCTATATCCTAACCAGGATGACCCTGCTTTCAAAATACTTTCGCCATAGAGGTTCAAACGGTTGGCAGCTAACTCAAAATTCTCATACTTAAATGGTTCTCTGAGCTGGATGTTTGGATCAGAGATTCGGTACCGAAATTTGGCTGCGTTAATGGCCAAGTCTTTGATGGAAAGAAAATATTCTAAACTCTCTCGAATGAGTGCCTCATGCATGGGTCCTAATGTTTCGCAGACACCCGGAGTCTTGATGAGGTTTCTATGAGCTTTCCACAACTGTACTGGGTTCCTAGGCTCAGCCCTTACCCGTAAATCTAGACCATTTTCCTGACTCTGGAAAGTATCATAGGCTTTGAGCCACTTAATCTGATTAACCCCGAATGAAATGAATGCTTGTAATTGGATGTCTCCAATGAAAGGGCTAGGGTTTAACTCAGTCTCCTGATTTAGCACAAGGTCATGCAAATAAAGTTCACACAACAGTCTCTGGACTTTCACTCCATAATGTTTACAGCAGTCTATGAAGTCATTGATAGTGTTGATTTGTATAGGGGCGCCTGCTTTAACAACTTTTATTTTTAATTGTAAGTACCGTTCTAATAAAAACAGAGCATAGTTTTTAGCAGGGGCCCTACATGCTAAAACATCATTGTATAAAGAACACAAGGTATTCATCTGCTTGATAACAGTATCTAGTCTACGGGTTACCTGTGCAACTTCCTCTTGTTCCTTTTTCCACCCTTCAAAGGCCTAGATTTTGGATTGACTGACGTCCCTTAGTTGCTGCTGTAACTCTTCATATTTTTCTCGGGGAACCGTTTGCTCTCTAAGTTGTTCGGCTTCTTGCTGGGCTTGCTTCACCATCTTATGCAAGGTTTTTGTCTTCGGATCTTTTTTCCATAAGTCAGTGGAGGCCGGGAGTTTTACCTGAACTTTCTTATTATGCTGTTTAGAGTTCAGAACCCTTATTACCCCTGAGGGTGGTGCCTCTGTTTGAATTTGCTTGTCACTGATCCTTATATCATCCTTTTCTGTTTTAACGCGAACATCCGTCTGTTCCCGTTCCTCAACATCATTTGGAACGGCAGCTGGATTCTCAGTAGGGTTTTGAACAGCAGGCCGCTTGTTGGCCTTCTTTTTCCTCCCTCCGGTCTTTCTTACCTTCTGGTTCTTTTTCAGAATCCTAATTTGTTGTCTGAGCTGGGTTATCGTATTCAACAATTTCTGCCGTTCCCTCCGCAACTTCTTAATTTCCAGCGTTTCATTAGAAGGAACAACAGACTGTCTGCTGCGGTCTGGACCATGACTAGTTTCTAAATCTTCCTCTTGGGGTTCTTCCTCACTGTTCTGCTCTGGCTGTTCTGGGGTAGGAACCTCGATTGGTTCTTCCTCTTCCTGAGCAACTGTTGTTTCTGCTCCTACTCCCTCTAGAATTTCCTCTTGTGACCTGGGAACAGATTGTTCCTGTTCAGTATTTACCTCCTCTTCATCATGAACATGCATGTTTTCTTCTTGGGGTTTGTCGTGGGGGTCCTCTGAACTAGAAGGTTGGCCATACTTACCCATATTGGCTAGGACTGCGGCCAAGTCATCATCTCCCAGTAGGTCTTGTAATGGGCTATCTTCCTGCTGTCCCATTTCTTCCTCCTGTTCAGCTTCTGCTTCGATTTCCGAATGCTTGGCTGCTACCCCATTTCCCTCTTCGGATTGCTCGTCCTCAATTACCACTGGTTGGCTGGCGCTTTCCTGGAGCTTTTCCAGCCTTCCTCGTATCCGAGCTAACCGGGCTGATTTTCTGGGCTTATCTATGCTTCCTCTCATCCGAGCTAACCGAGCTGATTTTCTGGGTTCCTCTGGTTGCTCGGGTGGATCAATGGCATGCTTGCGCTTTGCCGGACGTTCTGGTGTGCTTATAGAATGTCTACGTTTTGGGGATGGCGCTGTCAATCCCCCCTCAATCATTGCAATCAGCTCTTCCCAGCTGCTCTGCTGCTGGGTGAGACCATAACTAACAACTAGTCGTATTAACCCATGGTGACTAACAACTGACTCTACATGCTGTGCCTTTTTTATACTTTGTGCAGCATCATGCAGTAATGAGTTCAGGAGTGCAGGTAAATTTACAGAGCATTTCTGCTTTAAAACAGCTAAAAGTTTAAGATGTCGTGGTCTTACCACGTCTTTCCTTCCTTCGCAGGTGATGTAGCTCTGCACTGTTCTTGCTAGCTCCGTCCAGGGTTCTCCTAGGGTTGCTGGCAGAAATCCCTTCCCCTTAATTGTCAAACTCTGGCCTTCGTCCTGGAAAATTTCCATGACCTTCTGTAATCGTTCCTTTTTTAATGTCCATACCGGTCCAGTGGCTGGTAGTCTTGAAACTTCTGCAATTATGTCATCGGTGACCGCTATCCGCTTCCCCCTTACTGTGGAGTGATCATCCTGTAGGTTCTGCAAAAATTCCATCGCTACTGTTTCATTGGACTCCTGTAGGCGATTGAAATAATTCAACCATCCTGCTCTTTCCAGGATCTCCCGGGCAGCAGCGGAGATCGTCAACTGTTGAGGCTCGCTTCGAATTTCCCTTCCTCCCATAGTTTCGCTGTAGATTCTAAATGGAACGGAAACTACGTTTTCTGTTTGAAACACAGAGAGGGTGAAAATCACAAGGTTTCGAAAAAAACACAGAGTATGCAACAGTGCAACAGAAAGCAACTTGTGACAAAAATAGAAATGCCATGCCGTTAAACCATGCCAAACCGTCGTATACTAGCTTTCCCGAATGGTGAGTTGACACGTAATACAGGGAATGATGAGGTTAACCTCCCCCCCCGCAATGTGATAGGCTGTCCCAGCCGGAAAATAAAGGAGCGGCACCCGGTCTGCAATCAAGTCAGAAAGGAACAGCATATGGAATTATGCCATGTTGAAAAAGGACAACGAATTACCGAAATCGAGGCGGAGAATGGATCGCGTATTATATAAGAGGCTGTTGTGTTATGATGTGAGGCTGATGGATAGGGCATGTATCGTACTTGCCAATCTCAAGTGGTCATGGTCGCTTCCGTTGCTATGATTGGTAATGATAAATGTTCATGCGATATATAAATCGGGAAATGATATATGATTAGTTCCTAGGATATAAGAAACAAAAGAGTATTAGTATCTTACCCATTGGTGTAAGCAAGGTGACTTCAATACCATTAACAGTACTCTGCTGCCAACAGGTGTCCATAACCTTGGCAGAGTTGTTTTTTTACCCTCAGAACCATGATCCTTTGTGTATACTTAGGAATGTTTGTTATGTCAAAATGTAGACCATTATGCTAGCTTGGTGACCAGTTAACCATAATGCCATTCACGAGGAAGGAGCGAAACGTGGACAGGCCGGCTCGTGATGAGACCTCCTGTTCCAAGGTTCGTTTGGTTGATATACCTTTTGGACCATATCCCTGGTGTGGTGGCCATAATGGGAATGCCACTTCACTTCCATCCTCATGATCATGGTAGGCTGGCTCTCGATGAGACCCCCTATCCTGCATTTGACACTGCACATATCATGTTTCACATATTTTTCTTTTTTATAGAATACTTTTCCTTATTTATACACAAAGGGTGGTTCAACACTCCTTAAGAGTAGGAATGGTGGAAGAAGTCTTATCATCTCAATAGGAAGATATAAGCTCTTTGCTCTTATTCCCAAGTACTAATCAAAAAATTTTAAGGGAATCGGCATGATAAAGATAACCAATCAGGGAAAAATTAGTAAAACCATGTCAACAAAAGGTAAGAAATAAGTATGTCCTTCCATTTGTCCTCTTACTAATGCAGAGCCTTATAGATATAGCGATTTATGGTTTGCAAATTTCGGTATGTTGTGATTTTATATTTCATTGCACAAATACATAGCTGTATCTTAAAGACTAGAAAGAAGACGGGCAAGAAGCATCCTCAATTTGGATCAGCAAAAGGAATAAGCTGTTTCACAAGGAGAGCAAAAGTATGCGAGTGGTGTTCCTTTGGAAAAGAAACAACGACGGATGATAGAAAAAAGGACAGCAAAAATGCAAATGCCGTTCCTTTGGGAAAAAGGAACAACAAAAATAAAAATACTATAAAAACACTCAAAATGCCATTCCTTTGAAAAAGGAACAACAGCAATAAAAGAACGTTGTTTCTTTGAAGAAAAAGGAACAGTGGTAACCAAAAGGAACAGCGGAAGATGTAACAATGCCGTTCCTTTGAAAAAGGAACAGCAGAGATCCCGAATGTTGTTCCTTTAGAAAAGGAACAGCAAAACAAGCAAAACCAACATCATAAAAAACACGCAGATGCTATTTTTAGAAGGGCAAAAATCGAACTTTGTGAAAGAAAAGGAACAGCAAAAAAAATGACAAGAAAATATTTAATTCAAACTTATGTACAAGAACCACTCAAAAAAACAAGAACTTATGTACAAATTGCAAAAAAGAAATGAACCCTTAATGAATTACAGGTGAGGAAGATTTCTCTTCCTCTCCTAAGATCTCCATATCAGTGTCTCGGCGTAGCTGCTGGCAGAAGGATTCCCGAGTGAGTGGTTTGCGATAGAGACGAACTCGGTGGCCATTAACTTTGAATGCATATCCAGAACCGTCAATGGTAATTAGAGTAAGGGTTCCGTTGTCATGCACCTTCTGGATTTCGTATGGTCCCAACCATCGAGTCTGAAGTTTCCCGGGGAAGTCCTGAAACCGAGAGTCGTATAACAGAGCCCAGTCTCCCTCGTGGAAGACTTTGTTTTTGATGAGCGCATCATGCCATTTAGCTCGCTGCTGTTGAATCAATGCTGTATTTTGTAGTGCAGAGAGTCTAATTTCGTCTAGTTCATTGCTCTGCTATAGTCGATTGATTTGTGCCTCGCTTAGATCTAGGCCAACTTCCTGTGCTGTCCGTAATGTTTGGATTTCGAATTCTATGGGAAAGATGGGTTGTTTTCCAAACACTAATTGGTAAGGTGAGTAACCGGTGGTGCTCCTCCATGTGGTTCTATAGGCCCAGAGTGCTTCAGGTAGTCGGGTAGCCCAATCACGCCTATGTGACGCAATGGTTTTCGTTAGGATTGATTCTATTATATTATTGCTACTTTCTACCTGCCCATTCGCCTGTGGGTGATATGGAGTAGTGATTTTATGCTGGACGTGATAATTGTTGAGTGTTGCAGCTAATTTATGCCCAACAAATTGTGGTCCTCCATCTGTAATTACTTCCCTAGGAAGGCCATAACGAACAAATAAATGGAACAGGAACTGTATGACAGAGTCCTCTGTGGCTCTTGGCAATGCTTCTGCCTCAACCCATTTGGTGACATATTCTGTTGCCACTAAGATATATGTTTTCTGATTTGATGAGGGGTTGATGGGTCCAACGAAATCAAGAGCCCATCGCTCGAATGGTTCGATGACTAACTGTGGTTTCAGAGGCATCTCATCAGCTTGACCAGGTCATCCTGCTCGCTGGCAGCTGTCACAGGCTTGGACAAACTTCTTCACATCTTTGAAGATCGTAGGCCAGTAATATCCTGTCTGCAATACTTTATGTCCAGTTCTACGCTCAGCGAAGTGCCCCCCACACGGTCCATCGTGACAGGCTTTTAGGATGTCGAAGATTTCATCCTCTCTAACACATCGCCTGATATGCATGTCTGCTCCTGTGTGAAACAAATAGCCCCCAATCCACGAGAATCGAGAACTTTTCTGAATAATCTTCTTGCGCTCATTAGGAGTTAAATGTTTTGGTAGTTTACCTACTGCGAGGTAGTTGGCAACATCAGCATACCAGGGTGTTTGAACGGCAACAGCAAACAGGTGCTCATCTGGAAATTGATCTTCAACTGCTGCTGCATCGCTTGATTTTGGTATTCTCGAAAGAAAATCGGCTACAGGGTTTTCTTTGCCAGGCCGGTCCTTGATTGTGATGTCGAATTCCTGCAATAAAATCAACCATCGAGTTACTCTGGCATTTGTGACAGGCTTATTTGCTAAATATTTTATAGCAGAATGCTCTGTATATAAGATAACAGGATAGCCTGTAATATAATGTCTAAATTTATTGACAGCATGTATTACAGCTAGGAATTCTTTTTCAGTAACAGTGTAATTTAATTCAGCAGGGGATAAATTCTTGTTGATGTAATAGATGGCATATGGTTTTTTATCCTCTTCCTGCCCAAGGACTGCGCCAATAGCTGTATCTGAGGCATCAGATGATATCTGGAACGGTAGGTCCCAGTTTGGTCCTCGAAGGACTGGGGCTGTGGATACGAGCTTCTTTAAATCCTCGAAAGCATGGTCACATTTTTCTGTCCAAAGAAAATCAACGTTACCGGTTAATGCATATAAAGGAGCAGCAATGTGCGAATAATGCTCTATAAATCGTCTATAATAACCCGAAAATCCAAGAAAGCTGCATACCTTTGTTTGAGTAGTAGGAGTGGGAATGAGCAAAAGTATTTGGATTTTGGCCGGGTCTACCTGAATGCCGGCTGCTGAAACATAATGTCCTAGGATAAGTCCTTCAGTCATCATCAAGAAACATTTTTCGTGGCTTAAGCAAAGCCTGGTAACAATGCGGCGTTGTAGGACTTTTTCTAGGGTGTCTAGAGCTGGATCAAAATCATCTCCATATGGTGTAAAGTCATCCATGTAAACTTCAAGTCCATCATTTATTAAATCTGCAAAAATACTAAGGATAGCCCTCTGAAATGTGGCAGGAGCATTACATAGGCCAAAAGGTAGAACTCGATAGGCAAATGTTCCCCAGGGACAAGTAAAAGTAGTTTTATCCTGGTCTTCGGGGGCAATCTGAATCTGATTGTATCCACTGAAGCCATCCAGGAAAGAAAAGAATTTCTTCCCTGCTAAAGTATCTAATACTTGATCTATGAATGGGAGAGGAAAATGATCTTTCTGTGTTGCCTTGTTTAGCTCCCTATAATCCACACAGATTCTCCATTTTCCGTTCTTTTTTGGTACCACCACAAGCGGAGAGACCCATTTACTATCAGAAATAGGGTAGATAAAATTAACATCTAAAAGTTTCTGAAGTTCAGTTTTTACGACATCCTTTAGATGAGGATTAAGTCTCCTTTGCGGCTGACGCATAGGTCTGGCATCTTTTTCTATATAAATGTGGTGTGTACATAATTGGGGATCGATTCCTTTCATATCAAGGTAGTCCCATGCAAATGCTTCTTGATACTTTGTTAATAGATGGATGAGCTTTGTTTCTTGTTCAGGTGTGAGATTAGCATTGATGTTTAAAGTTTTCCCCGGTGCAATTTCCACAGTTTTACTATTTGCAACAGAAGTAACAGGTATCGTTTGGTCATGCGTATCTTTCAGAGGATCTTCCTCCAAATCATTATCAAATGCTGCTTCTATCATGTGACACTGTGTGCGAGGTTCAGTTTGAGTAATGAAATTATTAATGGCATCATCTTCTGTTTGGTCTTTGAAATCAAGTGCTTCTTGTATAGTTAATGGAGATCTGATGTTATCAGTAAGGTATGATACAGGCTGCTTATTAGTTTTGATTATTGTGACACTTGGCTACGCTGGAGGATATAGAACTAAATTCTTGCTATTCGGTCCTCTGGTTATGGTCATATTTCCCTGCCGACAGCCAATGTAGGCATCGGCAGTAGCGAGCCAAGGTCTACCTAAAATTAGCGGGTGTCCATCAAGTTGGGTTTTTGGATTAATTATCAGGAAATCGGTTGGATACTCCCAGGATTCTAGAGAGACCATGACATCATGTAGAGTACCCTCTGGTCTAACCACAGATTGGTCAGCCAATTCTAACAGAGTAGAGGTGGGTTCTACAGATGTAATGCCGAGCTTTTGGCAAGTTGTGGTTGTTAAAATATTAATTGCAGCCCCTAGATCAACTAAGGCATTAGACAGGGTCTGACCATAAATTTGAACAGTTATAATTGGATTCCCTGGGTCTTCATATTTAATGGGTGTTTCTCTCCCAGATAATAGGTCAGATAAAGTACCGACTACTTGGACTCTTGGATTATTTGTTATATTCCTCCTTGGTTTCTTTATGCACAACTCTTTGATAGTTTTTGCGTATATGGGAATGTCTTGAATGGCTTGGAGGAATGGAATTTTTATGTACAGATTTTGTAATTCTCCCAGAATGTCAAAGTCAGGATATTGTATGGGTCGAGGTATGACTAATCGTTCCGGGAACGGAGGAGAGGATGTGGTTGCTTGATTATGAGTTTGCTGCTTATTTACATCCTCTTGTTGTAACTGATGTTCTCTTGGTAACTGATCTTCAATATGAACTGTTTTATCTCCCTCGGTTTCAATTATACGTCCAGATCTTAACTGAAGGTCATTGCACTCCCTCAGGTCAGGTCCTATTTCTGGTGTTTCTATGATTTGAATAGATTGGACCTGTCTGTTATTTGGATTGGGATCGGGTTGGGCTGGGAGTTGCGGTCTCAGGTTAGACTGGGGGTTTTGTTGTAAGGCTGGCAGAGTAGGTTGAGGGAGCGGAATAGTTCCAGCTGGGTGATACATCGGTCTTTGCCAGCTTGTCTGCCAGGGTGAACTTTGTGAAGTAGAGGGAGTCCATTGTGAAGGATATGGGCCATTTTGCCAATATGGTGGAGTGTAAGGGAAATTCGGCCAACCAGATTGGCTTGTTTGATTCATCCATGGATTTGAAGAAGGAAACGATTGTGGTGACCAGTTTGTAAATGGGGGTTGAGATTGATTTTTCCACATACCATATTGTTGAGCATTATAATGTGGGGGTTGAAAGAAAGAGGTTGAGTCCGGAAACATACCAGGTTGTCTCGGCTGCCACTGGCGGCGCTGGTTGATCGAATTCACCGATTCTGGTTCTTCTTCTGCTTCCTTATATACCGCTTTCAATCCAGGAAGTGAGGGGCAGCTTTCCGTAAGGTGATCTTTTGTACAGATGGCGCATGTTTGGACTTTATCCAGTGGACACTCCTTGTGGCTATGTTTCTTTCTGCATCGGGGGCAGAAGATTGCCAAATTCTGTTCTGCCTCCAGCTGCTTCTGTTTAGCCTGCACAATATCAAGTTGTGTAGTTAGTGTCCCCATAACATCAGTTTTAAAATTTTCTAATAAATTTCCAATTTCTGCACGTGTTACTCCTTCTGCTGATACTTTGTTATCTCTTGCAAACCGATCATATTCTGTCGGTTTTATTCTTGTGCTGCCTCTCGAACTCCTGATACATAAATCAATGATGTCAGCAAAATTCTCTTGATAAATGTCCCCTTTTCCCATAATGTTTAATGTTTCGATCCATTGTTCCTTCATGCCCCTTATTAATGCAGTTTTTAACACATTATCAGGTAAAGGTAGCGATGCATAAGGAGATCTTTGTAGATTGTACTGAAAACGTTCCACATACTCCTCTAATGTTTCATTTGGTCTGGCTGACATTTGAAATATTTCGTCTTTTAATTCTCTAGACCTACAATAATCCTGATATTTTTTTAAAAAGGATTCTTTCATTTGATCCCAATTGTTGATAACCCCGCCACCTAGCCCCATAAACCATCTTAAAGCAGCCCCTTTTAATGTAGAGGGAAATAATTTCAATTTTTGGGGATCGGTGGTGTAATCGTACCCCCTACATAACACATCGAATTCGAATAAGAATGCATCCGGATCTTCTGATGTGAGTCCGTGAAATGTAGGGATATGTTGAAGAGGGATAGCTTTCATGGGTGCATTTGCTGCAGAATCCACTATAGGATATTGTAATGTAGAGGTTTGAGTATTTGGCTGGTTTTGAGCATTTGGCTGGTTTTGAGCCATGGGATCGAATATATGCCAATAACCTTCTGGGATATCTAGGAGGGTATTCCTAGGTTGAGTGGGAACGGTTTTGACAGGGATATTTTTAACAGCGCTTCCTTTATATGGAATAATGAGAACACCAGGTGTCTGAGGAGATTGAATTCCTTCAACAATGACTTTCGCAGCACTCCCCTTATCTGGGCTATCTAATGGCTGATTTGTTTCAATAGGGGATTTTGGTTCCTTGGTTTCCCCTGTTTCTCCTTCTCCCTCACAAAAGTTGCTAGAGTTCCCTTCCTGCAATAATTCTGGAGTAGAATTTTCAATTTCTTGAAAGTCCTGCTCTTCGGTTTGACTATGCACCTCAGCGCAGGCTACAGATGGTGATCCTGTGGCCTGAAGGGAACTAGTAGGCGGTTTAGAAATGTTTTTCTTGAGGCCTACTGATGGTTGAGATTCTGTTTTCTTATAGATTTCGTCTATGAAGGTCGTTCGGCCAAGGGTCACCGGCCCCTTAGCTTTTTCAGGCTTGGATGGGGGTTTGATATTCTTTTCTGGTCTTTTCTGCTTAGTCATGCACTCAAAAATGAACTACCAACTTCTATTCAAACAAAGCAAAAACAAATCTTTTAGGAAAGCGGATAGTGGAGCAGGTCTTTTACATGCTCCGCACGTAGGTTCTTACCTTCCGTTTTTAGGATCCAACTCCTCCCTAGCAGGCTCGTACACTACTCTGAAAAAAACAAATGGCTACACTCTTTCCCCGGCAACGGCGCCAAAATGTGGAGCTATAAAAAGGGTCTCTTTCACCTCTAATTACCTCACATTAATATGTCAATCCGGGAGTGTTTTGTCATTACAAAGAGTGACTCAATCTGAGGCTATCATTTGTCAGAGTAATGCTAGTAGTACAGTGCTTAAGAAATACAAGAGTAAACGGATGCTTGTCTGTAACTAAATTACTTCAAAGAATAAATCACACACTCAGAAAACTCAACAGCTTATCAGTCAAGGGTTCGGCAGTGATAACCCATCCCTTCGGAAGCTGATGGAAAGGAAATTAGAGCATAGACCACGAGCCTGGGAGCTAGACAGTGACTGCCAATGCTCACTACAGCCTTAGATCATCTCTCACGCCAAAACAACAAATGCAAGTAAATGGAACAACAAATAAAGGATTGAACAGCAATTCTGGAATGGAACAGCAAATCTAAAATGGAACAGCAATTGAAATAACTAAGTCCCGCGGGTTGTAACCAAACTTAATCTATTAACTCAAATGCACTCTTTGCAATCGAATAACATTCTTTCACTCTAAAGGCAATTCACACAAATCACACTAATGGAACAGCAATAACTATTAATGAATTATGGAACAGTACTGATAAATCAGAAACGCGCACAACACGAACGTTTAGTATAACAGCTCTGTAACAAAACAGTAAGAACATGCAATTAACTCTTGAAAAGATTAATAACTTGATGCGGAGTCAACACACGATTCTATCTGTAAAAACCTCAATGATTCAATCTTTAACAGAGCATGTAATATGAACTTATAAAGCATATCAAATTACCAAATAACAATGATAAACAAACCACGCGGAAATCAAGTCGTAATGGTACAGAAGCAAGTGTCCTTCGGGGCCGGGCCCTTAGCCTCCAAGGATACACCGCTTTAAGTTAATCCAGACGCAGAGATGAAATAATCACCAAGCTTTTATTAATGCATCGGTCAAGAATACATTGAACCAGTTCTCAACGAGACTTAATAATCAAAGCTGATGTTTTTCAGAAAATTACATAAAAGCGTATCCTCTATATCAAGCTAACAGTGTTGTCCCTTTATATAAAGGCGACGGCGGAGATGTCCAAGTAACAAGATAAATAAAGCAGCGATCCCTCAGGATCGAAGATCCTGAGGGATTCGCCAAACTGTTAACTCTTCATCCTGTCTTTTCTTTTGCGCTGAGCTGGTGTCTTCACCTCCTTTTCCGAGCCGATTTGCTTTGATCTGTTTATCCTTGTTTGCGTTCGGTTCTCATTCAGAGGGACAACAATTATCTCGACTTTGTCCTTTCCTTTGGAACGACAATTCCTCGTTTTCTCCTTTTCCTGTACAGAAAATAACCATTATCAGTGGCTAAGTCTTGCATATCAATTCTCACATGTTTTGTTATAGTTCCTTATTACTTTCCAAACTCATGATACAAAAAGGTTCACAAATTCTTATTAAAAAGCCACTCGAAATAATCATCAAAAAGCATACCTTTGTGACCTGCTAACCGATCATTGAAATCAGGTTTTTATTCAGATCTGGAACATGCCTTACCTCCTTTTATAGCCATTGGTTTCCATTCTGTTGTTTTACAATAACTTTACCCATTCCAACAATTTTACAAGGTTTCTCATCACCCAAACGAACTTGTCCAAAATCTCCTTGAACATAGTCATGAAAATATTTCTTATCAAGTGTGGCATGGAATGAAGCCCCTAAATCTACAACCCAAGAATCAGTAACATTTTTGAAATAAAGAATCAAAGAATCTACAGTCTTTCCAGCACTTCCAGCACACTATCCCCGATCTAGACTTGGATCTTCCTTTCATTGTTACTGCGATATCCTGAGCTCTTTCCTCTTTCCATTCTTCTTCCCCTAGACTCTGCACTCAAATAATTACCCAATGTATCACCAGACATTTTCCGTCGCATTTCCTCACTAAGGATAGCACCGACAACATCATCAAACTTTAAAGTACTAGATCCAGAGAAAGAGTTACTAATGGCCATAACTAAACCATTCCAACTTTCTGGCAATGAGCATAGAAATAAAAGAGCCCTAACTTCATCATCAAATTTCCCCCCTATAGAACTTAACTAACTAGTAACTGTATTAAAATCATTTAAATGGTCTACAACAGATCCACCTTCCGACATCTTCATATTAAATACACGTTTCATAAGAAATACCTTGTTTGAGGCCGAGCGTTTTTCATATAATTTCACCAACGCCTTAATAAAACCCTCTGTTGTTGTTTCCTTTGAAATGTTGAAGGCTACCAACACTGCGAGGCACAACTGTAATGTTCTGAATGCCTTTCTATCAAGAATATCCCATTCTGCATCTGTCATAGCCGTCATCTTCTTTGTTTTTCCACTCAATGGTAGGTACAAATATTTCTGATACATATAGTCTTCCGTCTGCATCTTCCACAGCAGGAATTTTGGTCGTTAAAATTCTCAACCATAAACTTACCATCTTCCGCCATTTCTCCCACTCAAACCAGGAACCCTTCTTTCGTGTGAGTTTATCAAGCAAATAGACCTTCGGCTTTGATACCAGTTGTTAGAAAATTAAATATTACAGAGCAATGAAACACATAAAATATGCAGAAAACACAACCACACAAAATACATAAAACCAGAGAGACACAGATATACATGGTTCACCCAGTTTGGGCTACGTCCACCTCGAACAGCCAGTCCTTCCTTTCTATTATCCAGGAAAATGAAGAGACACAACCTACAGCAGATCCACTGTAATATCCTCTGTTCTCTCTCACAATCTCCCTATTTGTTTCTCGCTCCGAGAATACACATACAATACACAGCCGCAATAAAATACCCTCATACAAGTGAGGGGTTTCCTTCTAGGGAAAAAAACCCTAAAATAAACATAACTTCTACCGTCAAATCATCCGCCTAATGAATGGCCGAGATTGACTAGAAATTACTTTACTTTTATAAGGCAATTTTACATCGGTTTTTAGCTTTGGGGGCACTTCCCCCAAAACCCCTCGCCAAGGCGGGCTCCATAAAGTTGCAGCCGCCCCCCTGGACCCCTCAGGCAGCGTTTAATTACAATCGGTGTTGTCGCCTCCATTAAGGTACAGGGGTCCAATGTTGTGATACAAAATAAACAAGATAATCAGGCTCCACACCCAACAAAAGTGAATAGGAAAAGAGAAGAAGAGTCACCTTTAGTGACTAATAGTGCAGGTAAATTTTTCAAGATAATGT
Source organism: Pinus albicaulis (assembly GCA_034641835.2). Taxonomy (NCBI): domain Eukaryota; kingdom Viridiplantae; phylum Streptophyta; class Pinopsida; order Pinales; family Pinaceae; genus Pinus; species Pinus albicaulis. Next base: position 1,011,018,248 of record CM076577.1, on the reverse strand, counting down.
GCAGAAAAAGAACAAAGCTGAATCCTAAATTTGACACAAATACAAATTCAGAGCAAGAAGTTGTTATGGTCACTAAAGAAACACCTTCCTCCTCTGAAGTAGGTGTCCAATCTTCTACTTCTCCCACAACTTATTCAATATCTCATGACTAGGATCAAGCTATTCAAACAACTAAGGTTGTCCAAGGTGAGGAGGAGAAGACATTTTTTGACAGATTCAGGGAGATAAAGCTCTAAAATGAAATCCTTAAGAACAAAACCTATGCCCAATTCTGGAAGTAGACTTCTAGCTCTCAAAGTAATTTTCTCTCAGTATTTGACTCAGAGAAGGGTAAGATGCAGATGGCCTTCCTTGAGGCCCAAATTACACAACCAAAGTTAGCATCCAACTACAAGAAGACATCATTTTAATTTGACATAAAAGATATTCATCCCATTGATAAAATGGAGATGCATAAGCAGAAATGTGAAATTATTTCTTCAACTCTCACCAATACAACCATGAATATTTCCAAATTTCAGGCTTCTTTTTCCAATATTCAGTCACAATTGAAAATGGAGAAGATTTATTCTCTTGCTAAGGATACAAGGATTAAATCATCCACACAAATTCACACCATCATCCAGCTCAGAAGATGGAGGTACTCATTACTCTTTCCATGTGAGCCTTCAAGATTTCTGATGACAATCACGTTGAAGAAGAAGTTGAATATTTAAGAAAGGCATTCACTAATATGGGATGCAGGAACAAAGATATCATCAAAGCCATACAAAGAGCCAGTTCTGAAATAAAATAAATCCTCCAGATGAAACCCTTAACTCTAAAGCATACCTCCCTAACATTCAGGGGGTCACTGACAATCTATGCAAATTTCTCGCCAAAAATAATATTGGAACCTCGTTTAAGCCGCTAATGAAAATCAAACAAAGGATACAATATATCAAAGACAACCCTGATCCAGTCCAACAAAAGGGCGTATACCAAATAAATTTCTCATGTGGGAAATGTTATATTGGAGAAACAGGAAGATGTTTCAAGATCAGGCTTAAAGAACATGGTGCTGACATCAGAATTGGGAGAAGAAAAACTTCGGCTATGGAATATCACTCTAATAAGACACGTCACCACATCTGACTGGAATATGCTTGGGTGATTGCCAATGAAAATCATTATTACAAAAGTAAAATGCATCAGGCGCTGGCAATCATCAAACATCTTGAAAACCTCAACAACAACAGGGGTTTGGAAGTTAGCAGAAATTGGGTCCCCTTATTTCCCCACTCTTAAAAAGTTACTTTCCCTCAATGTTGCCACCCCACCACTTCCCCTTACACTAGGTCATCCTTGGGCTCCCCTATTGTGCTCTCTTCCTCTTCCCTTCTTTGACCCTTGACTTCCTCTTCATTCCTCTTCTCCACACCTTCCTCCTCTTTCCTTTCATTAACCCTGAAGACCCCATGTTGAATCTCCTTCTCAGCTCTTCCCTCTTTCCCATCCCTTCACAAAAAAGCCATCCTTTGGCCCCTTAGTACCATTCTACAAATATTCCCCTATTATTAACCCTCTTTAGAAGCTTTAACATTTATATAAGGTCATAAATAAGGAAAAAAGAAATTAAATTACTAATATCAATATTAATTAACAAACATCATTAGTAATAGTTAAGAGTTAACTATTCCTAATTATATTATAATTAAGATTGATATTAATAATAATAATAATAATAACATTTAATACCAACCCACTCAATAAAAAACTATAATATTCATCTAAACTTCTCAACAAATTTAATAGTAGTTAACTCTATTATTAACAAATATTATCAATAATAGTTAACTTCCTCACTATTATCATATTAGTATTAAAATTTAAAATACATTTAATATCGTTTTAATATTAACCCAACCTTTAAAAACCTATACTATTTACCTAATAAGATAAAGATTATGTGACTCTAATATTCATGTTATTAACTAAACAAATATTTTTAGTAATAGTTATACCATTCTTAATTAAAATTAAAATTATTATTAATAATTTAAATAATAAATAATAAGTAATTTATTATAAATATAATAAAATTTCTAGATTAATCATCCATAATTAATTCACATAATGACCCTAAAATGTAATATTTACTTTCTAAATTCTAATAATTTTAAATTAAAATTAATTATAATATTTACTTTCTATATTCCAATAATTTTAAAATTAATTATAATCAATTAAAATGAACTTTAACATTAATCTAAGACATAATTTAATTTAGAATAATAATAAAATTTACTTAAATTTTTTTTTTCATTTACTTGACATTTGTTGGTCGGCTCACGCTCACTCCTCATGTGTTTCTCAGATTTATATTTATTTCATCTAACCTCCTCTCTTATTGGCAGGATTTGTCCTGATGATGGGTCTTGATCTAGACCCGAAACATAGATGCAAAAATGCATAGTGTGGAGATTCCAAATTCAATAGCTCAAAACTCACAGCACATAAATCTTCAAACTATAAAAGGATTAAATACTTAGAAGATTTAGTGGTTAATATAGGATATGATCCCTCAAATATGAAAGTTGCAGAGCAGATAATTAAGAAGAATAATGCTAACATAGCAGCATTAAGAAAACATCTGAATTTGTCAACCACTGAAGATCCTCTTACCAAGGATGTTGAAGAGACAGAGGCCCAGAAGACTGACATGATGAAGCTCATCATGGAGAAAAATTCACAAACAAGACCGATGGAGATTGAGATGGAAAATATGATTAAAGAAAATGAGAAGACTACAAAGCTGTCCATGGTTCCATTAGATGATCTACCTCTTATAGCCATTCCTACAACTACAACTTCTACTCCACAGACTACACAAACATCAGATACTGTCGAATAGTTGACTAAGGTAGTGGAAGATATTTTCATTCAAATAGAAGAGATTAAGAAGCTGCAAGACCAGGTTAAAGTGTTACAAGACCAGAGGAAAAGGAGTGAAGCTTCTCATTCAGCAGAATCAAAAAGAGCTCAGAAGTTGATTAAAATATTAAAGAAGTCAGAAAGAGAATCAGCAATAAGACAGACCTTTTCCCAACCCAAGGAAATCATCCATAAAGATATCATGAACACCATTGTTGAAATCTGGCCCTGCATCCAGATTATATTTGAGCACAAGGAGTTAATAAAAATAGCAACTGATGTTATAACAGAGATCAAACAAGAGTTGGGAGAAATGCCTATAACAACAATAAACATCATCAAGTTATTGAACTCTAAAAACAGATATGAATTGGATGATGTGGGAGTAGATGGTAGGACAAAAACTATTCTGGAAGTGAAAAGGATTCTTACTAAGAAGAATCTAGTTGTTCAGCTTGAAGAAAAGTGCCATAGTCTAGAGATAGAAGTTAATAGATTCTTTTCCAGAATTGAGCGTTTAACACAGAAGGGTCTGCCTTCTTTATTTGTGATTAATGATAAGTTAATTTCTTATGAATATTATGTCTTGAAACTGAAGGAGATAGCCAGGGAAAGCTCCAAATTTGTAAGAATCAAAGACAAAATGATAGGCAGAGCGTTTTTGGAAGCTATGGGTAATGATTTCTTCATCCAGTATGAAGTAAATCATATTTTTGTTGTAAAACCCACTTTTTCTAGATATACAGAAGTTGATGAGATTTACCACAAGGTAATTAAGTTAACCATCCTAGATGAAGATCAATGGGATAAACTCCGCGAGTTATAGGATTGAGCAGTAATTCGAAGACAGTCAGCATATGGCCAGCACATCAGCCAACACATAAGCCATCACAACCCAGAAATAGGTCTATTCAGCAACTGTTTCCTCCAAAACAGTGCCAACATTCCAAATCATTGTACGTCTTTCCTATTATTTTATAACAGTTTGATTTTATTGTTCGATATCTCGCCAATAATACACTATTGGTTGAGACAACGTTCGATAAATCATTTTTGTAAGTAGTATAAATACTTCACTATTTGAAGTATTAAAAGTTGACTTTTGAATATAATTTCTACTAAGCATTGTAACTTCCAAGTTGCTGGAAGAATCAATAATACAAGGAAATTTTCATAGGATTCATGTGGTGTATTCACTGGCGTTGTTTTTTCTTCTATAAATGTGTTATTAATTATTTTTTCCTTTCTTTGTATTTCTGAAAATATTAATTATATAATAGAAACTATGATGAATAGGATATGTTACTTAGAGCACCCTATTTTGGTTGTTTGCAATTTACATGTTTTCTGCTGAGGTCAAATTGAAGAATACTTCATTTCTCTTCAATTTCTATTGAATTCTACACTTCTTCCATTTTCATAATCCACTTAAAATCATAAAAGATCCAGTTAATGCAACCTAGCTTTCCCTGTGAGACTCCTTAAAAAATTGATGTAGATCCATTTCAATATTCAAACTCCATAGCCCAATGGAATTATAGCAATTTAATCAACCAAACAATCCAAATCAAACAAAAAATCAGTATAGTAATAACCAGAAAAAAAATTCACTCAAAACAAAGTTAAATTTTACAGAGAGATCCCTCTTTTAAGCTAGTAGGGCTAGATCCCAAATTCCAAAGTGGTTTTGATGTTGTCCTCTATGTTTATTCTCACAATCTCATAAATTACAGAATTATAAAAGAACCTACAAATAAGTTGGACGGACTAGCTGTTGCAATCAAGGCTGCCCGTGCAGAAGCTCACACCATTTGAGCATAATATGAGCAGCAAGTTGCGGACCTGCAGACTAAGCTATAGATGGAGACACCACTCAAAGTCCACGCCAAGAGGGCAGCAGAGGTGAAGCAGGCCCAAGAAAGTACCGTCATCGTAGTCACTCAATGTGACCAGTCTTTGACTGAGGCCATGGACATTTGGGCCGATGTCCAGAATGATTTGGTCATACAGTAGTTGCACGACACACTCAACACCAAGGAAAATTAGTTCGAAGAGATACACATAGTAGTTCCCACACTGGTGGTTCAACAGAGACTTGCTCATCTATAAGAAGGTCACAGACTTCAGGGAGAAATTTCAAATTTGAGCTGAAAAGAACAAGTGTTCAAAAAACGAATGTAACCATGAGTAGAGGAAGCATTGCAACTCTCGCAGACATTGGAAAATACACTCAAGATCATTCAGCAGGCCTAAAAAAGTGTGGATATGGCTGCTAAAGGGCCTATGATAGATAATATGGTTCAACATGAGTAGGGTGTAGCAACGCAGAGCCTGAAGTTAGTGCTTCATCTCCAAACTTCTGTCAAGAGAATCTGAGACAAGACCAAGGAGACACCAACAAGGCCTCAGTGACTAGGGATGAGTCACATGTTTGTGTTGGGGTCTTAGTAGAGCGGGGTCCCCTGAGGCACAAGTTCCAATGCTCTTTTTTGTATGTTTGTATATGAACGTTGCACATGGGGTAGACAAAGGGATTTTTGCCCCAATTTTGAATATATTTAAGCTTGAATGTAAAATATGGGTCTCAAACCATGGTTTGAGACCATAGTATCTTTGCGTTAGGCATATTATAAATAGATAGCATTTGTCTAAGCTAAGTAGTTCATTTAAGTTCATGTGATATTGATATTGAGAAAATATCTGTGTCTGTAAGGGTTTTTGGGTTGGGTAAAAGGCTCTTGTTGGCTGTGTATGTGGAGAGTTGGTACTAACTATGTGCAAACTCCATTGGCTATGTGCGCAGAAGGGATTTTAAGGGTTTTGTAAGGGTTTTTGAAGGAAAATTTGATGTATTGACAAATCTGAAGGATTAATAGAAGGAATAGTTTTGACAAACTCTCTGTGTTATGTGTCTAATTGTTGTTTATGATTACTATTTATGCTTTGATGAGATCGCATTGTATTTTTTCTTATTGATGAATGCATAGAGCTAATTGATATGTTTATGCATGAATATTGACTTCTGTTAAGTAACATCGAGATTTGGTTCTGGTGTGTTGTCTGTGCTAAAGCGAACCCTAGTTTTGTTATATTATCTTTGAGTTTTTGTTATAAGCTATTGCACACATCTGATTACTGTAATTGGGTCAAGATGAATGATTGATAATCTTTAATTATAGTGAATGATAGATAATCTTTAATTATTATCTAGGAAAAGTAATTCTTTTTTATTTTGTGAATGATTGATTACGCAAGGATCTATAATTCTGTTATAATTCATTGTGCACACCTCTGGAAGGTCAATTAGGGTTTTTCCAAGGGCCACTTCATTAAATTTTCTCTCTGGGTGTGGAAACCTGGTTCCAACACCCCCCCATACTGCTTCGGGTGATACTTTGGTCGGTGCAAGTAGATCATTGCCGAAAGGGCCAATAATTGAAAGGTTTTTTGGTTTATCCATAAACTCTGAACCTGGGTTAGGACCCCTAAAACCAACAATAATACCTCATTTTGAAGGTCTCCAATAGGAGGTTGTAAAAGGGCAAGGAATTTGGCCTTATACTTTTCTAGTCTCTCTGTTTTTCAAAAAAAATATCTTTTAGGCCTTCAAAACAACTTCGGAAGTCTAAGACCCAAAAAACAGCCAAAAAACATAAATTGTGCTACAATTAAAGAAACTGAAAGAAACAACAGTAGGGGTCCAAGTGGAATGGGCAAGTGACCACTGATATACACCTAGATCAAGTAGCATGTCACTATGTTCTGCCGATTAGCCTAAGAATCACAAATCAAATTTTCTAAGTTTTGTAAATCTCTTGTGGCATAATTTTAACATGTAACGTGTCGGTAGTTGCAACGGTCAGTTGTTGATCATTATTTATTTTTTTGGGATGCATGTTGCAAATTCATATTGGTATATTTCATAGTTCTAAGTGAGGGGAGGCGTGTTATGAATGATTTTATTCTTATTGTGAGAACTGAAACTCTATTATGAGAATTGTACATTTTTCTTGTTAGCATAAGAATTGTACACAATATCTATTTTCGCAAAAAAATTTAGATTTTACGATATCCGTATTAGGTACGTTGTGGTTAATTTTTTTGATGACTTTATATCTCATTCATATAAAAGCGTTTATGTTAATCGATTGTATATATATCATTTTACTTGTTTTCCTGTATATTTTTATGTTTTTCTTTTTGTTGAGCAATAGTCCATTGTGATTTTTTTTTTAGATGTATTTGCTAAAGCATAAATGAACCACGCCCGTGAAATAAAAAATGTTCAATAGGAATTGATCATGAATGTATAATAATTATAACAAGATACAAAGAAACAAAACATGGATGGATGAAAATATAAAAAATCACAGGCGGACATATGGTTAACAAATTGTCTAGGTTCAGAAGTATTTACAGTGAAAGCTATTTTGAAATAATATGCCACTTGATGAGGAATGAGTATAATGTTTCTTTTTTATAATTGCACAATTTTTTTGCAACACTCTGATGCATAATGATTCGTTTGCATTAAAATATATGGAAAAATACATGAATGAAGATTCAATTAAGAAATTTCCCAGAATAGTAGATTGGTAAGGATACATCATACAATTAGCAATGCCATATGAAAAATTGAAGATAGATAGTGGTCCTTTTGTTTAATACTTTTAGGATATGTCTTGAACATAACTATATGCACGTGGTATGCTGTCACTTTGTCTATTGTGTCTGAATTTCATAGATTCAAAAAACACATAATGATATTTCATGTTATGCCTCTAAATGAAATATTACAATAAAAACACATTTCATGTGCTATTGAAACAGTTAACGAAACACAATTTATAGAAGAATTCAATAAAAAACATAGTTCCATCAATACATTTAACTTTGAAAACATGAATATATGGATGCAACAATACGCTGTAATGATAAAAAAAATTATTCATTTTTATGCAGAGTCCAAAATGAATAGGTAATTAATTTAACTGTTAGAAGGAAATAAAAATTTCAGATTTGTTAATTGTATTATTATAGCTCAAGCTAATTAGTAATTGCACAATTTCAGAAAATAGGAGAAAATACACGAACGGTGTGGATGTATTGTTGTCTTTCTTGCATGTTACTTTCTTCATATATACTAGATATTTTGTATATCTTCTGCGCATATACCCATTTTGCATGACACTTTTCCTGTGTGTTCATGAACGTTTGAAAAAAAATCCATTAATTTTGAAGCAACATTTATTTAGGTCAACATATAAAAGAGCGAAGCAATTCACAATAATTGGTTAAACTGCATGTGTTTCTTAGCTTTTTCAAATTTGTGTGTCTAGATGTTCGTGATTCAAAACAACAAGAATTATTATCCACATTCTGTGAGGTAGCATACAATATTGTAAATAATTCATAGTCACACAGAAACAAGAAGTATAATAAATGGATGAGATGGTTTTGTAGTTTCGAGGTATATTTGCACTCATTTTTCATAAACGTTAGCATTTTTATCTTCAATTACTATTTATTGACAAATGTTTTGTCTAACAGATTTCAAAGCTACAATATTCAAACCCAATTTTGCGTTTGCAAAAGTAATATATAGCGAAAATATACAGAATCGAAAAAAAATTGCGTTTCATCGATGTTGAGAACATTATTGATTCAAAAGGTGTTTTCAGCTACGAAATGAATACGGTTATCAAACAAAGAAAATAAGTTATTTGCACTGATACCTTTAATGTACTTGTTTTTGTTGATGAGAACTTCCACTGGTCGATTGAATATGAGTGTTATGCTAATATTCCAACAGAAGAGAATAACAGTAACAAGATTTGGACTAGTGGATTAATGAATGTTGCATGTGTGCTAGTAGTTTTTTATTTCAGGGAAATTATTCATTTGTGCACAAAAAAATTGATTCAGAAACAAGAACAATTATTCTACAAATGAATTGAATAACTTTGAATGAGAAGACATTTAGACAAATATTCAAGTCACCGAAGGCTAATATTCGCTTACACTTTTCCGAAGAAAATAGTTTGATGATCTTAGAAGTGGGTGAATGTAATGTTGTTGTAGATTTATTTTTTCCAAGTCACCAAGTTTCTTACGATATGTGTGTTCTAAAAATATTTTAGTTTAAACAACCATTTAGATAATTTTGTTGGCTTTGTGCATGTGTCATGAGAAAACAAACTACAACAAGAGTTCCAAAATTCATTACCTATATTGCTTATCACACATACAAAAAGGATTGTGTATTTAATTGGGCTGATATAATTTATAATGAATTGGATTCTTAGTTAACCAATTAATCCAAGACCAAAATATTCTTCACGATGTCGTATATCATAATAAATTTGAGTTCAAGCAATATATTTAGTCGTTTTTCATATAATCCTAAATTCAATGTGAATCAAGAACCAATGCAATTATGTTATCCGATACCCTGGAAGAAAAATTATTCTTTAAAATTTTTTCTAATTCAATATGTTTTTGTAAGGAAAATCAACTACATGATAATTTTATAAGAGCCTGATTGTATATCTTGATAGGCACAAGTTTTCCTATGGGGAAAAGTTATGGATGAAGAAAGAAAAAGTAATATGTAATTCAAATATATAAGTTTCAAGGTAAGCCATTTCTATTGATGAAATTTTTTATAGAAAGGTATTTTGTTTTTGAACACTATAGTAAATACCTTAACTCATTAAATATATTTGAAAGAAAAAAGACAAAAAAAAATGCATTCCTTTGTTGTTTATTGTTGGAGAAATCACAGTAAAAATTGTGGTTCATGTTACAGAGCTCGCACTGACTTTTAACCCTTTTAACTAAAGTAAAGTTGAAGCAATTAAAGCCTTTGATGAGGAGAGTCTATTTCATTCACACTTGGAAAGAATTGGATATGGAAGCTTGTTTCTATAAATTAGAGAACATAGCGAAGAATGTCAAAATGCATCGAAAAAAAACAATGAATAATTATAAATGCAGAAGATATCATGGAAGTATCAAGTATTAGTATTTCCGAATATCAATTTTTACGTTGCATAAACGTTACTCATGGAGACCAAGGGATAACCATAGATGTTGAATAAATAGATGTTGCATAAAAATTACTCATGGAAACCAAGGGCTAACCATAGATGTTGAATAAATAGATGTTGCATAAACATTACTCATGGAAACCAAGGCCTAACCATTTGTCTAGAGTTGCAACCACATCGCTCATGGAGCTGCATCAAGCTATCAGTAATGTGTTTGGAGAGTCTATTAGTCAATGAGAAGCATGAAACTTAAATTTAAACACAAGAATAAATGACCCAGAATATGACAAAGATCTGGGGCCTTTGTTGATGGCTTCTTTTGTAATATGAAGAGCAGTGCCCGCAATTACTATTCACGGCACATCGTATAGAGTTGCTAAATCTATTAGTTTTCTTAATGTGGTGAAAACATATATTTTTAAAAATATATGCCAATGATTACAAATTATTGAACATGCATGGAAAGAAACTTTCAATCTAGAGAACTTGGGACAAATATCTAAGTCATTTTTTGAGTGCACTCAACGTGATCTCAGAGACAGGTATTTCGTGAACAGTGACTTATTTTTTGTCAGCCAAAGACTCGATTTAATTTCTAATGCACAAAAAAGAGAGTAATAACTACCAAATGCTAATTTTTAGGGTGAAAATGTGAAGTTGGGTTACAATTTTGGCCCCTTTTTGAGGAAAAAATATCATTTTCAGATTTTTTTTCAACTTTTGGTAAGAAAAAGTAATTTTTATATTTAGAATTTCATTTTATAGTAAAAAGAGAACTTGTCAGAAATTTTGTTATCTTTTTGTTTCTTATTTTTTATAAATTTGTTTTCACATTTGATATGTCAACATAATAATTGTTTGACTATGTTCTTTAAAAATCAAGGGATTCATAAAAAGTCTTTTTCTTTTCACAATGTATTCCTTGTTAACTTTGTGTTTTTGAAAAAAAAATTATGTTGCAACAATCTAAATAGAGTCTACTTCAGTATGGCTGTATTTACGAAACCAACATATGCATATCATAATTACTAGAATTTTTTGAATTGAATCAATATGAAAAAATTGCATATTTTGAATATGTTTAACAAAGAACCATATTTCTCATCATATTAGTTAAAAACTAAAAATCTAAAAACTACCCATTAAAGGGGAAAGACCAATGTAATGCATCGTAAATTTCCCATATTTTTTCACAGTGTATTTTGGAAGATACAAAATTTTGATTTCAATGAAGCATAGTGACCTTCAGAAAATTTTTGCATACATTTTACTAGAAAATAGATAAAATTAACAAATATAATTATGAAATATTATAAAATTTATATCTAGTCAAAGTAGATTCAATTTTGAAAATTCCGGTGTTGGTTCTAAAATTAAATTCACTATATTTGATGGATTTTAGCCATTCCAAATTTGAATAAGGGTGAATAGATGTGATTTGTTGCGGAGTTGTAAATTTTTGGCTGAATCTTTTTTTAGTTGAAAGTAATAATGTTTTCTTCCAAAAACATTTTTTCCCGAACAAGCATGAAATTTAACAAGAAAAATGTTTTGACCGAAAATCTAGTATTTCTAGCTGAAAACCTTTACAATTTTTTTCCGTCTTCTGCCAAATTGAAATTATGCGAATGTCTTAAGTGATTGTTTAGGTATAAATCTATTAATAAACTCATCTGAAACATCATTTTCTTACTTACATCCCTCATATGCATCTTTTGATTAACAAAGTTATTTGAATATAACTTTTGGATAGTAAATTTTTTTGGGCTGGATTTTGAAAGTGAACTATTTTCAATAACAAATTTCTTGAATATGTTAATAACATTGTGGATTATATCTATAAACAACTCTCTTTACAAAAGAAAATATTATCATATCTTTCATTGAGTTTCTTATTAAATAATGTTGAATAGTTGGTTTAATCTGAACTTGTCCAAACTCTTGATTTAGGAATTGGTTGTATGAATATTTAGGATTTATTAAAAATGCTATTTCATCATTATATTACTATATCAAGATATTATTTAGGTTTATTAATGTTTCCAATCATAAGGGTTGACTACTGAAGCTACTAAGTTGAGTGTTATTAGTTAGGGTTTGTCTTGATGATATATTTGTTGAGTAGGGATGATTTTTGAATTATCTGTGAGGATTAATAAGTTTTATGTAGAATATAGGGTTTTCATTTATATACTAAATGAATCTAGCAATTGTTTTTGGATCTACCTTTTTTATATTGAATTTTTTTGGGCTAGATTTTAGATAGTAAATTGTTTTGAGTAGAAAACTTATTGAATAGGTAAATAAAATTATGGATAGCATAAGTAATATTTTTTAAGGTTTCAATATTAATTTTTTTTTCAAACTTTTGTTTTAATGAAAATATGTATTTCCCACATTCATCTCCATGATTATAATCTTTTTAATTTCTTTTAAAGTAAAATTTTTTTCTTTGAAATTATATTTCTTAATATTAAAAAAATTTATTTAATTTAAATATATATATATATATATATATATATATATATATATATATATATTGATATTGAATTACCATGGGGAATCAAAGAAATTGCAAGAGAAAATATGATCGAATTAGAGACATTGATGCTTGCAGATAATACTAAAGAAACTATTATAAAATAAAGAAGGAAAAACATTTCAATATTGAAAGGGAAAATCAATCTCAACAAGAAGTTGAACTAGGCATGTAAGTGTACATATTATAAACGATATTTAAAATTTAATAGTGTATTTCGCGATTTAATTTTTATTTGATGAAATAATTTGAAAAATAAAATGATGTAAACATGGAGAGATTTTCCTCATAACGTTGATTATGAGATTGAAAATGTTGAAAGACAAAGTGAAGAAGAAAATGAACTACTCATTTATGATGTTGTTGAAGATATTGTATAGATTCAAGTGAAGAAGAAGTTGTACCACCCATAGGTATGTATATATATGTCATGTATTTTTATGAAACCAACTTCCAAAATAGAAGAAAAGAGAGACGAACACCTTATAAATTAGCCACTTCGAGGGGGAAACCTCCTTTAAATTACATAAATGAACAATTCTTAGATGACACAAATCAAAAACCATCCTTTCTATATATAGGATTCCATGGGGTCACAATATAACACTAGTCGACCTAACAATAAAAATATAAGGGCACAAAAATAACAATAGTGGGATCCAATATGAATTAGTCATTTATTCGCTCAATTTCAGAGTATATCATGGGAGGAAGAACAATAGTGGGCTCCAATAAGTAAAACAAGTATATGAATTAGTCATTTATGTTTGTAATTTTTAATTGTGCTACTTTGGAAATGAAAAATTGCAATTTTGATATCGTAGTGTAAGTTGGCCAAATTTTATTGGTTACAATGTATTTTGGTGGCCCAATGGGAAGCTACCACCTGGCGCAACTAGAGGTCGCCACGTAGCACCTCTACATTGGCTAAAAATTTGTTAAGGGCCGAAAGGCCTTGGCAGGAATCAAACTAACGACCCATAAAAAACCCAGAGCCTTACCATCTTGCCTATAGGTGGTTCTCAACCATAATGTCTACCACTTATATTTGAATAACATGTATGGGTGCGTTGGGAGGAGGGATTGGGTGGTGAGCCCTGACCCACGGTCATATCACACCCACAATACCTGTCGTGAAGGCAGACAGATCAAAGGAGCGGGGACTAGCCCCAACTCCTAGTCATCTTCATAACCCATAGGATCGAGCAGATACCAGAAAGGCGGTTAGTGGGGGGGGTTTGTAGGCCCTAGCCCCGGTCCCATGGTGCTGAATGTAATCATAGGCGGAAATATAAATGGCTAATCCGACAGGGGCAAAGTTTGAGGCCTCGCCTAGGTCACAGTGTAACGACTGGCTAAATATTCGAGAGCTAGCACAGCGGGGGCGGGTGGTTAGCCCCGACCCTAGGCCACATCACCCCATGTGACCATGAATCGATGGAAAAGGTGCCAAGGTCGGTGGGGGTGGATTTTATATAAACGTTATAACCATACACTGAGATTTCACTCACATTTAGGGAAAAATAGTTCAAAAAATATAACCCTAATGAAGAAGTAGCCATAAATAATACTAAAATAATTTATCACAAAATCAAAATACCATATAGTAAGGACAAATTAAAATCCTAATACTCTTCACTTATCTTAATTACCAAAATTCAATGATATGTGGAGGACATATATGTGTATAAATACAAATTTAAAATATACGCATAAAAATCAAAATCAAAATAAAATTCATCCACAGATAAAAATTGAAAATAGATACTTGCTATCTTGTTCATCAATAAACAATTTGCAAAAAACCTTGCAACTTCCAAACCTACTATCTTGGTCAAAGAGTCCCTTTAAAGCTTGAAGACTTCATTTTTTTAAACATAACCACCTGCCACGATTAAAGCTAGAAACATTGAAACATATGTCGTGGAATGACAATTTTGTGAAGGATGGATCAATAAGTATGATCCGAAAGGGGTTTTCAATCAGCATTGCCAAGAAATAAAACTTATTTTTTCCTATACACACGAGGGGTTTGAAGAAGAGGACGCATTTCAAGACACACTTTCTTCAGTTTAGAAAGATTTATTTTATTTTACGCAAAATTCTAAGCCAATTTAGTCATTTTCATTGTGTCACTTTAGCAATATAAACTTACAAGTGATAGTGGAGTCAAACACTACTACAAAAAATCTTTTAGGGGTAGTTTTTGAAACACCCCCATGAAATTCATGAAAATTTGAACTTTTAAGGGGGGTTTTTTTAACAACTACCTCTTAGATACTTAGAGATAGTGGTCAAAAGGTTTACATACTTAGAGAAATCGTCAAAAGGTAGTCAAGGGGGACACTTATAGATAGTGGTCAAACATGTGGTATGCATAACACCTCCCATGTGCACACACACATGTCTAGATGAATCCCACCTCTGTCCTTTAGGCTTGCCAATAAAATGTTTGCTCACCGCCTTAAAGTAGCCACATGGTCACCTAGAATCAATTATTGAATGTAGGGTAGAAACAACATCCCTTACACAAAAATATGATCCAAATTAAACTTCCATAACTAGTAATTTTTATTCTAAAATCTAAAACAAAATAAAACAAATAATGAAAAATAATGATTTTCTCACTAAATGTAGTTTCATTCATTCTCATAAAAACTTAGTGCAATATCTTAAAATTTGAAAATATTTTGGCATAAAATTCCATTTTTTCATAGAACAAAATAATTACAACACATCTATAAAATAATTTTATCAAATCTCATTCATGTACTTTTCCATTTCCCGCCATTATGATGAGATTATTTATTGTGGTTATCATTTTTTTAATTTTAATATGTGCTTATTTATTTATCTTGGTTTTTATTTAGCATGGTTATCCCTCTCTCCCGCGTCTTTCAACACTAGGACTAGGGCCAGTCCTACTATTAAAGATAATAAGCATCACACAACACCCCTTTTCATTTTTTTTTCAACACCTCTTCCACGTTCTCTTTTGATTTTAACAACAATTGGATAGTGAATATCACAATGGATACCAACAACTGGAGGAACGAGGATTCTAGATAGAATATTGTCAATCAGATGTAATCAATCGACTCATAACACCTATATTTTTTGTTTTTTTGTGTGTTTTCAATCGTGCTCATTGTGGATGTTCCGATTTCCATTTGGGTTCATTGACTAATCATAGTTTAGGCCATTATTCAATCCATAAAAAATTGTGTATGCTTGAGGAATTTAAAATCATGTTTAGGAGAGGAGGGATTATGTTCCGGTCCTCTTGAATAATTCAATACGACTTGGTCTCGCTCTGTGTTAAAAAATATTACTGATTACCCCTCCACATTTAGGGTTGGGGTCAATGCATTCATTCATTATTGGAAATGACTATTTTTCTTAATACCTTGCAAGGAAATTTTATAGAGGGGGCATCCATCTGTTTCATTTAGGTTTCTAGAATCCCTTTATCCCCATAGACATAGTACACAATTTACAATATTCTCATCTCACAGATGGGATGATTCAACATTTGTATGGATAAGCGTGCCTTGTCCAAGACTAAAGGGATTTTATCATTGACCCTTTTCTCAAAATGGCTTTACCTGCATTTTTTTTCTTTGTGGACAATTGAGGTTAAGTTTGTGTATAAAATTATGAAGTTAATCACAATTGTTTTTTTGTTCTTGTTTTGGTATCCCAGAGGAATCCAACCGCTAGCTTGACACATAGCTACTAGTAAACCGACCTACTGTAGCATGTCCTCTCTTTAAACCGGGTCACAACCAGAGGATTTGAACCTTGTTTTTCTCAGTTTTCTCAGGACTCACATTACTTCGATCACCAATTGAGCTGCCCCTGGGACAAGGTTGTCATAGTTTTTATTAGTAAAATTATAAACCATAAAAATTGCAACAATGAAAAAATCATTGCACCAAGATGAATTTTCTACAACCCAATGAAAGGGAAATGTTTAATTTATCCGTGTTCCACGTGGATTTGACATGTGCCATTTGAAACTAATACCAATTGAGATCCATCTCAACTCTGGATCTATCATGAGTACATAGGGGTCAAAACTTTCGAGATGAAAAGCTTTTTTAAATGGAAAAAAAAAACTCAAGGAGAGGTTTGTACTAGGAAATATTTGATCCCTTTATATTTAGAGTAATAAGAAAATCAATATTAAATTTAGAATTATAAACAACCAATACGGATTTTTGAAGCCATAGTGAATATGGGTGCCTAATAAGAAGGTTGTTATGATTGAGCCTAGAAATTCCTCGACTCAAAGTAAAAAATTGAAGGTTCTCAAGTGGTGTGGTGTGTTATCTGGTGCAATATATGTGTTGCATGTATTTTTCTTATTATTTATAATTCCAATGTGTAAGCTATGGCTTTTATTTTATTGACCAAATGAAGAACCGCGAACGACTTTGAAAGTGAGGTTTCTCATCTCCACACCTGATCATCAAACCACAAAGATAAACAATCCTTAATGATAGGGTTCAAACTAGAATTACACTAGCGGGAATTTTAGAGGCTAATATGCATAGGTGGGCTAATTTTCCATGCATTTTTCAAAAAAAAAATCTCCAATCTCTATTTTTTCTTAAATGATTCACCCAAATTTTATAGTACACAATTATTTTACCTTAAAACTTGCCAAAAAATTATAAATACTATATAAAATCATTGAAATTCAAATACGTTTAAAAAACATTTGCCAAATATTTTATAATTTACATATTAAGGACCAGTAAGATTTTCCAAGATTTCTAAATTTTAAAATAAGTTTCAATCCTTAATTTTTTCCCCGAATTACATGTCTTTACCATGCACATAATCATTGAATTCAACCAAATGAAATATTATTGTGAAAATACAATGTATAGATGAAGTACTAATTATTGTTGCCCCACTGATTACACTACTTAATGAATTATCTTGTGTGTTGATGATGCATTATCAAGGTGCTATTCTTGAAAAAATTGTGCATTTTTGCAATCGATTGGAGGCTTCACGGTTTTTGGTTTCTTCAGCCTAAATTAGATAGGGAAAACTAAATAGTGGAACAGGATTTTAGTTTCTTTAGAGTAGTAGGCCAAGTTGGCTTAATGTCAAGATCAACCGTGTTTATTTTCTAGTTTTGGATCAAGCTAGTCAGACTACGATACCTCTAGAATATAAATTTAATTCGATGCAATAAGCCTCATTTTCACTGAGAAATAATTGACATATATAATGGCTAGTTATCAACTTGAATTCTGACACTTGAATTTTATAATCCAGTTTACCCGATTGTTCTGTGTGCATGTTACGATTTAGTTTGAACCTTATCAAAGTTGCATCATCTTAAAAAAAGAAATAAAATTGTTTCAACCTTATCAAAGTTGCATAATCTTAATAAAAAAAAGTACAGGTGTTTGAACCTTATCAAAACTCTATGATCTTAAACAAAAAAAATACAGTGCTTTCAAATTTGCAAAATTACTTGTAATTAATTGGTTTTTCAATAGAAACCACAGAAGTTGGTTTGTAAGGCTATGTTTCTGTGTGCAGAATAGACACTCTTCGGAGACACATGCGTCCAGATGGCATGAATGAAATTAAAAAAATTGATTTGTGGTTTGAGGATAAGATCTCTAACACAGGCTACAAGTCAGGTGTCCCGCCCCTCATATTTGAATTGTTCAGGAAATTCTCAAATTTCTTCTGAGGATGGTCCATTTTATCATTTTATATTATCTCAAAATGGAACTGGTGAATTAATTTCTTTATTTTGAATCGATTGCATTTTTAATAAGTGTCTTGTCTACAAGTATGACCATATATTTATATCTCTGTTCACCCAAGAAGAGTTTACATTGCCATTTGAATGCATATTGACATTTTACTGTGGTATTACCTTGGTTGCAATGATTTGTTTTGGGGGGATGCTGATTTTCTTTCTATGCTTTGTAGAAATACTATCTACAGAAAATATCTCTCAAGATGCTATCATTAGAATCAAAATCTATTCAAACTTGTTTTCTGGGTAGTTCTCTTGGTAACATCTATCAGCCTCTGGATCCGGGTGAGAGCACATACAAAAAAGGTTAATATATTATAGAAATCATCGGTTTTATTAGTTAAATAGAGATTTATTTCTGTTGGACACCTAACCCGCTAATGGTTATGGTGTGGAAGTTGAACAGTCAAAGGGAGTCCAAAAGACCTTGGTGTTGGGCCGCTAGTTTGTCATTATTATTATCACATTTTAACACCCATTTCATCCATTTATACCATTCTTTATCACTTCATTTATCATGGTTTATCATATAATTCCATTTTATAATTATTTATGCTCTAATGGATAAATATTATTTATTCTCCTTTATTTTTAATAAATTGATGATTATTATGCATGATTTTATCAATGATGGTTTATTAATAATTTTTTCGTAACATCACTCACCATTTTAGCCTTCAAGATATTCTCCAGATTTCAGATTTGATCTCCAGCTCATCATTAAATATTCTAACTCAGAAATTCGTTGGAATAAGAAGTGATATTTTTTCATTGGATGTTGTGGGAAAATGAAGAAGAATCTGGAACATTCGAAACATGGGTTTTGTCTAGAACGGACCAAATTAACTTTATTGAAGAGAAGTTTTCCCAAATTCGGTTCTTATTAAGAGAAACGGAAGGTTCTCTGAAGACAATTTTCCTAGATTCGTTGTTGCAGCCATTTTCCAAATTATCTTAGTTGCAATACCAAATTCGACTTGTTCTTGTTGAATGATTGATGGAAAGATATTTCATATATGATCTTGTTGATCAATTTGTTGTGAAAAAACCAATTTTGTTATGGGAATCATTTTGTAATCATCTCTATTGTAACTTCTCTCTGCTCTATGTGTATTTAAATGAAAAACAGAGAGAAAAGAGGGGAGAATTATGAAAGGGGATATAGATTTATTTATGAGAATAATTATGGACAGAACGTAGTTCTGAAAAGATAGAATTATATTTTAATGCTACTCAAGTTTTATGAATAATTGAAGTTGTTGTTTTCATTCGCATTATCTGAAGTAGCTTAGCAGTGCCTGCTGGTGGCTAAGGGCCCAGCCTCTGGTGGAGTCTACTGCTTCTTTGTATTATGCTTATGATATTTCTAGCGTTTAATTGGTTTGATAATTTCCTGTTTCCGTGAGTCTATTTATTTCATTAGCTGTTCATTATTTCTTATTATTGAGATAATCTATTCTACTTGTAATTTGTATTGCTCTCAATTGATTACAGCGTGAGTTATTTAGAGAGCGCATTTCATTGATTTGATTATTTTTATTGCTATCATTTGATCACAGCGTGAGTTATCTAGATAGCGCATTGCATTGATTTAATCATCTGTAAGAGTTTGATTATTGCTATTAGACTCTCAGAAGTGATTCCTGTCTTAATTTCTTTCTAGAGATTGAGTATGATTTGGATTGAATCAGCTAAGAAGAGATGAGTTATCGCTACTGTGCTCTCGGCTAATGCTATTGTTAATTAAACTTGCTTGTGTGAGATTTAATTATGATTTTAGTAGAGGTTTGAGTCTTGAATCTTAGATGTATTATTTCCTTTAAAAGTTATAGATTGAGATTTATGATTGCATTTATATTCAACGATTGGTTTTATCATTACTCTCTAAGGTTATAGCTTGCACATATTGTGTACACTCTTGAAACAAAAAGACTTACCCTGGTTGATAATTAATGTGAGGCAATTAGGAGTTTTAAAAGACACATTTTAGCACCCAAAATTTTGGTGTTGTTGCCGGGGAGAGTGTTTCCATTTCACAGAGAGTGATGTATGTTTGATGTTTGTTGCTGAGAAAGAATTGGGTATTAAAAATGGAAGGTAAGAACCTACGTAATGAGCAAGTAAAGTGCTTGCTCCTCTGCCTGCTTTTTAGCACAATTGCATAGAAGTTGAAGTAGGTGTTTGATGTTTGTCTGCTATGAAAGAATTGGGTATTAAAAATGGAAGGTAAGAACCTGCGTAACGAGCAAGTATAGTGCTTTCTCCTCTGCCCACTTTTCAGCAGAATTGCGTAGAAATTGAAGTAGGAATTTTAGAGGTATAATTTTTGAAAAAAATCTTGTAATTTCACTCGAGTGGTGACGTAAGCACCACCCATTTCACTAACCAATTGACAGGAACATTTGAAGGAGGATCTTCAAAGAAACACATGAAGAAAATCTTCTATTATGGTAATAAATGGCTCACATTGCAACTTTTGAATTCCCTATGAAAGATCTAGGAGGAGTAACACAAATGCACATAATTCCCCCATCGTCTCTACCAAATTTTCATGGTTTGACAAATGAAGATCCAGATACATTCTTATTTGAGTTTGAAATACTTTGTAGAGGATATGATTATTGTACTAATGATCGAAGGTTGAAAGTGTTTCCTCTTACTCTAAAAGGAGCAGCTCTCCGATGGTTCATGAAACTTGGTGGGAACTGCATCCAAACATGGGAGGACATGAAGAACATATTCTTGAAGAAGTACCAAGACTACTGCAAATCCAATGAAGATATTTTCAGTATGATACAAGGGGAAGATGAAAGCTTGGAGGACTATGTAGAGCGATTTAAATATAACCTTCAAAAATCAAAGCATAAGCACTTGGAAAAAGAGATCTTGAAAACACTCCTTCTTAAAGGAATCAAAGATGAATTTTTAGAACTCTTAAATCTAATAGGAAAAGGTGATGTTTTTCAGTTATCATATGATGATGTTTGTGAATTGTGAATAAGGTATTTAAGAGTAATTTCCAAGGCTGGTAAGAATTCTAGAGAAGTTTCTTATTTCTTTTCCAAATCTACTACAAGAAGAGGAGACATAAGAGCTGAAATCAGTGTTTTATTTGAAAATTTTAAATATGATTTTATTAGCTCTCTAAATTCACAATTGAATGTTTTACAGGTTCAGAAAAATCAAGAAATTGAAGAAGTGTTTTTCCCTCATTACCAAAAGGAGCATCCCATAGATTCTCACTCTTCCTTATCTAATATGGAAGTAGCATATCAAAGAGATGGGGAAGTTGCAACAATTTCAAAACCATGGAAATCGTGGCCTACAGGTATGGTTCAAAACACTTCCTCTCCATTCTCTTACTTTCATAATCCATTATGGAATACTCATATGTTAGGGAAGCCATGCCAATCTCAATATAACCACCACCAATCTTGTCTACAAGTTTGGCATGGTTCATCTTATGATTGCATGACTACTCTCCCTCATCTTGTAGCACAAACACATCTTCCAGCTCTTCCAAAACATCTTTCTTGCTTATCAAATCATTCATTCAACTCAATCAACTACATCATCAAAATGCTCCATTTCCTGCTCAACTCATTCCACACCCTCACCATAATAAACCAGTACAACATGCTTACAGTGTTGAACTGCAAAATTTACCCACCTTTCCCACCCATTCTATCTTACAAGCACCATTGGAGAAAACTTATACTGAGATTCAAAATGCATCAAATCCAAAAATTATAGAGGTTATGAAAGAAAATGAGGTTTCTTCTAGCTTGCATCAACAAGCCATTTTAAACACTTAAGAACTTCATGATATGACGGCTATGGGAAATCAAGAAAGTAAGGGATACATTGAAGATTGGTTTCACTCCATTTGTTTGCAACATCACTCCATACTTCAACAATTTTTGGCACCATCTTTTCAAGGGAAGTTGGCTTCTCATACCCTACTATTTATTAACTTGCATTTTTCAAATTTGGGTATGTACATAATAGAAGCCTTATTTCGAAAATGGCTCCACTGGAAGTACTCTTATACGTAAGCATATTCAATTTTCAAAGAATAGTAGGTTATTGTAGAAAATAAATAAATAAGGACATAAATAAATGCATTTTTATTATTATGTAAAAAAATAAAAAATAAATAAAAATAAAAATAAAAATTTGTTTTTGTTGCAACACGCTGTGAATATCAACATCGGTGATAAATATTTTAATTTATTTGTGTATGTAGATGTAGTATATTGAAAATAACAGTTCTAAAAACACTCATATTCATTTTTATCACCAGTATGGAAAATTTGCTGGAATATAATATTTTTTGGCTTGTGGGCTTGATGAAATTTTTGAAAACAGAGTCAGGACAGTCATGTTTTGAGGGAAAAAAACTAAATATTTTAGAAACTTGTTTCTATCCTAAGTATCCATTTATGTCTACTTTCCAACCCAGTTTGAATCACTCCATTTGGATTTTAAACGAAAAAGTTAGAACCAAAACATTGACAAGGCATCTAGTAGGAAACTCAGGAACAGAGTCGGGAAAGTCATGTTTTGAGGGACCAAAAGTGAATTTTTAAAAAAATATTTCTATCCTAAGTATCCCTTGATGTCTACTTTCCAACCCAATTTGAATCACTCCATTTGGATTTGAAACGAAAAATTTAGAACCAAAACATTGACAGGGTGTCTAGTAGGAAACTCAGGAACAGAGTTGGGATAGTGAGTTTTTGGAGGCCTAAATGAGTATATTTTTAAAAATTGTTTCTATGATATATTTCTCTATGAATATAGTTTACAAGGAAATTTTAATCACTCGATTTCTATATCGTATGAGGAAAATATGACCCAAATACTAACTGTCTATCCTAAATCAGCACTCTTAAAACTCTATTTTTCCAGCTATTCGTTAAAGTATTTGACCCATCAATTCTTCTTGTATTCAAAACCTGTTTCTATTGGAGATAAATAAATGAATATACTTTCATTTCCAATTTTAATCAGCTTAATCCATCTTCAAATGAAAAATTTATGATTGAAATATCAACTGTTGTTCTGAGTTGGAAAATCGGAAATGACTTTATTATGCAGGTTGTTCTAAGAAAATTTAACATACCATTACATGGAATTTTTAAAAGTTGTTTCTATTGGAGACATCACTCTGAATTCAATTTCATTTGGCTTTGGAATCACTCAAATTGGATGAAAAAAATAAGTTATGATTAAAACACTATTGGTTAGTATGGTCGACCACTGCTTTCCCGCAGGTGACAAATAAAATTTGTTTTATTTTTCTATCGATTTTTTTTTCAGAGTAGCTACTTGTTTTTTTTTTGCATAGTTCTTGGATTAGAGGAGCCCAATCACCTCTCTTTCTCCATGATTTAATGTTTTATTGCAAGTAGACACTCGTTTTTTTGCAGGTCTTAGGAGAATAAAGAAGGTCAATTTATGGACGAGCGATTCTTGAAAGAAATTTTAATAAAACAAGGGCATTTCATCAAATTCATTACCTAACAGATTCATAATAGAAAAAATGAAGAATTGATTCCCATTTGAAAATTCATGTCACTGTTGTCAATACATTTTTCGAAAATATCATTTTTTTCCATTGAAAGATTGATATTCCCCTAGGAAATAACATCATAATTGTTGTAACTTAACTTATTTATTTATATATTGTTTTTAAATAAAGTGTTATTTCTTTTATGATTTCTCTTATGTTTTTGTGTTTTAGGTATTGATTCCTTCAAATTGCAGTTTCTGCTGCATTGGCGATTGAACAATGAGGACCCCACCATGCAAGTTTCAATTGCAGAAAGAATCCTTCGACGGCTTCATCTCTGTAAAAAGTTATTTCTTTTTAAACTGTAAATATGATTGCTTTTCTCTATTTTTCTGTAAATACAATTGTTTTTTCCTGTTTTTCTCTATTTCTTTTATTTCTTTTTACAATTGTCTTTTTGTTGTTTAGAGCAGTAGGGATGATTGCTGTCAGTGTTTTTCCTCTCCCTATTTTCTTTGTTGTTCCCTACAGGAAACAACTGTTGTTCCCTACAGGAAACAACTGTTGTTCCCTACAGGAAACAACTGTTGTTCCCTATAGGGAACAACACTTTTTTGTGTGTATTTTCTTTTGTTGTTCCCTATAAAGAACAACAATTTTTCGTGTGTATTTTATTTTTCTGTTCCCTACAGGGAACAACTGACAGCACTTCTTTGTGTGTATTTTCCTTTTTTTGTTGTTCCCTATAAGGAACAACATTTTTTCGTGTGTATTTTCTTCTGCTATTCCCTATAAGGAACAACACTTTTTCGTGTGTATTTTCTTTTTTTTGTTGTTCCATATAAGGAACAACACTTTTTCGTGTGTATTTTCTTCTGTTGTTCCCTACAGGGAAAAACTACTATTCTCTATAGGGAACAACACTTTTTCGTGTGTATTTTCTTTTTTTTGTTGTTCCCTATAAGGAACAACACTTTTTCATATGTATTTTCTTCTGTTGTTCCCTATAAGAAACAACATTTTTTCGTCTGTATTTTCTTTTTTGTTGTTCCCTATAAGGAACAACACTTTTTCGTGTGTATTTTCTTCTGCTGTTCCCTATAAGGAACAACACTTTTTCGTGTGTATTTTCTTTTTGTTGTTCCCTATAAGAAGCAACAATTTTTTGTGTGTATTTTCTTCTGTTGTTCCCTATAAGGAACATCACTTTTTCGTGTGTGTTTTCTTTTGCTGTTCCCTACAAGGAACAGTTGTTGTTCCCTATAGGGAACAACACCTTTTCATGTGTATTTTTTTTTTGTTCCCTATAAGGAACAACACTTTTTCGTATGTATTTTCTTTTGTTGTTTCCTATAAGGAACAACACTTTTTCGTGTGTATTTTCTTTTGTTGTTCCCTACAGGGAACAACTATTGTTCCCTATAGGGAACAATACCTTTTTTTGTGTATTTTCTTTTTGTTGTTCCCTATAAGGAACAACACTTTTTCATGTGTATTTTCTTCTGCTGTTCCCTATAACGAACAACACTTTTTCGTGTGTATTTTCTTTTGTTGTTCCCTATAGGGAACAACTGCTGTTTTCTATAGGGAACAACACTTTTTAGTGTGGATTTTCTTTTGCTGTTCCCTATAGGGAACAACACTTTTTTGTGTGTGTTTTCTTTTGTTGTTCCCTACAAGGAAAAAATGTTGTTCCTTCAAAGGAACAACATTTTGTGAGTATTTTCAAGAACAACACTTTTGCACAATCATTCCTAGCCATCCCAACCCATTTATTTGATTCCCTTGCATGGCATGAAGTACAATAATTTTATGAGGACAAGAATTATGGAGTCTATTGAGGCAGGTGAATACCCTTAACATTATGATCTTTAACAAGACAGCTTCTAGATGAGAGATTCTTTTTAAGTAAAGGGACACAGTTATTTATATACTACTTTACTGCATTATTTTCTGTTATACATGATATTGATTGATCATCTTAATAGCATGCTGGTTTCACCCTTCCTGGTTATAATCTTCTCTGTCTGTAATAAATGAGATTATGGGTATTTTTTTTCTATTGACATGTTCAACTTCTTCCATCATCTCTACTCTTAAGGATTACTGAGCCTCCCTCTTTTTATTATAAAGTTGTGTAATCACAGCAAAATTTTGTTTGCAGATGGAGGATAGGGGGTCTCATTACGAGCCAACCTACCATGTTCATAAGGCTATAACAAAGTGACATACCCATTATGACCACCACACCAGGGTTATGATCCACTGGATAGCCAAAATATCCTTAGAACAGGAGGTATCATCATGAGCTAGCCTGATCACTTTTGCTACATCCCAGTGAATGGCAGTGTGGTTATCTGGTTACCACGCCAGCACACTGATCTCTTCTGTAGAACAGTACTGGAACTCTCCATTTATAAATTGAGGATCCTGGCTCATACGGGTTAAAAAGCAACCCTGCCGAGGCTATGGACGCCTGCTGGCAGCAGAGGCTCTGCTTATGGTATTGAAGTTATATCTTATCATCAATTATTTCTATAATACCATTTTCTTATTCTTTTTTTTTTATCGGAGAATTTATTTCCTTAATTTTTCCCTATTTTGAACCTTTACGCATGAGAAATTGTTTTCCGATCAATCGCATCATTTTCAACTAGAATACTGTCAGCAAATCATATTTTTGGCATATTGATGTCCTTTTCTTTTTCGCATAACTTATCATCAATCCAAAGCGTCCTATCTCTTACTAATAACTATATTTACACACTCTGCTCTCATTATAACCATACTTCTTGCCGCCCTATCATTGATATGTGTACTTTTCTTCATTTACTGCCGTATTGATCATTCCCTTGCCTTGCCGTCGGCATAACACCTTTCATCTGCTTTATGGTCATGGAATCCCTTTTCCAATTGGAGGGGGGAATGTATGAATTATGGGATAACATGCGATATAATTATTGAACTCTACCATAACTTGATGATTTGACAAAATATTAGTACTGCATTTATACAAATGTTTTTTTTGATTAAAATTTTTGCATGCATCTTATCTGTTGCTATTCAAAACTAAAATTGTGGATTCAAGAAATTTGCATGCAAAATAGTGACTTGTTACAGGAGAAAAACAAGTATGGAGAGGAATTCTATTCGCAGTAAGGCCACACTATTTCCCATAACAGCAGAGGCTCGCGCAACTCGAGAACGCGCAAAATTGTTCAGACATGATGTGCCTGCATGGCTTCCACATTTTGCATCACTTTCAGTATCTTCTCAGCCTACATCAGCTTCAATAAATTCCAGTCCATACATGTCATTCCACATTTTTTTCAGAGGTAAAACTTGAGGTAAAATAGCATATTTTTTTGATTTATTACGAATTTAGGAGAATTTCATGCAAAATCCATTGAGCATTATTTATCATCATTCATTCCACATCTTTACCACTTCCCATTCTTAAAAGACAAAATATTTCAGTTTGGGGGAGTTTTCCTTTCATTTATTTATTTATTATGACCATCTTATTCATTCTCAACACCTCCCTTCTTCCATGTTGTTTTACACCAAGCATAGATTTCAGTAGATTGTGTTAGCCCCCTATGAATTTTTTGACAAGCAAACAGGGGACTAAAATGTTTTTTGAGCCTTCAAGGAATGCATTTCCTCTGAAAACACATCATCCTTGAAGCCTCCTTGTGCCTTTGTCCTTTGATAAATCCTCACTGTTGTTTCCATGAGAAAAGCCTCTCTGTTGTGAAGAAGAATGCCAAAAAAGGCCATTCCCCTCTTTTCATCCCCATTAAAACTTTGTTTTCACCTCCTTTTGTCCCTTCTAAATTTCCCCACTAACCCTCTAAATCATTTCCATTCCCCTTTTAAACCCTACAAATACGCTTTGTTTGACATAAAATCCCTTTATCCTCTCTACCGATTCCCTCTTTAGCCTTAAGAACCCTCTTTTTGGCTAAAAAACCCATGTTTCAACATATAAAGGCTTTAGCCCCTGTCGACCAGCCCCTTAACCACCTCCCCACATATGCCTTGCGCCCAGGACCAAGCGCTTAAGCCCCAAGCGCTTATCATGATCGGAGCGATCAATGTGGGCGCGATCCTTGCAAACTCGATTTTCTCCGATGCCATGGTGTTATGGTCTGTGGAGCGCGGGTGTAATACCCGTCGTCGATCTGTACAGATCCGATGGTCCGCGCGAATCACATCGCGCCCGTCGTTCCCCCCGTTCACCCCTCCGATGGAATGTCGGCCGTTGATATGGTTTAAGATCGGACGGCTGGCATGTAATCGCACCATTGCAGGCCCAACCCCGTCGCAATTGACCTTCGCCGATTCCCGATCCCCAATGCGATCTCTGTCGTTGATCTCTTAGGATCCAACGGCCCAGATCTTATCGCTCCCCTCCCATCATTCCAATCTTCCTCCCTGCCAATTCAATCTCCACCATCGATCTTGACCCGGATCGAACGGCTGGCGCTCATTTGCACCGTCGCCAATCGGAATGTTACAGTGTGTTAGCCCCGCTGCCTCCCCTGATTGCGATCCACCGATCCAATCGTGACCGTCCATTCGACCCAGATCCAACGACTCACAGTTAATCGCCCTCCACCCGCCGGGTCCCACCATCAATGGCCCACGGTCATTCATTTCCATCGTTTTTCTTTGTAAATCCACCCAAACACTAAAATTTGGGTTTTAACATTAATTCTTGTTTCTTCTACCCGTTTTCACCTGCATTCACCTCTGTTGCACCACCATTCCCCCAGGCCTCCACAGCATTGCTTCCGCCACCTCCTGGATTTTATAATTGGTTTATTTTATTGTGCAGGATTCACGGAGTGATTATTTTGCTTTGTGGTCCATAATCACTGCCACCGTGATTCAGAACGCAGAAAGGCCATTACAGCATCGGCCAAGTGAAACAACAAAGATATATTAGAGGGATTCGGGCCTGTTAATTGCAGATTTAGCACCTAATCCTGTGTTCAAAGGAAAAGGCGAAGTTTAAAGGCTTGAAGCGCACAAAAAGCCATATCGGTGTCTTAGC
This sequence comes from Pinus albicaulis, assembly GCA_034641835.2. Classification (NCBI taxonomy): domain Eukaryota; kingdom Viridiplantae; phylum Streptophyta; class Pinopsida; order Pinales; family Pinaceae; genus Pinus; species Pinus albicaulis. Next base: position 1,010,989,382 of record CM076577.1, on the reverse strand, counting down.
ATCAGCGGAACGTTTTTCTCCAGACAGTACACCTTCCCACTAAAGTCTCCATGCCTCCTCGAGCCCAGAAACATTTAATTACTCTGACAGAAGCTTCTTAAAAACTGTCAGGGCCGCAGTTATGGAAGCATGGAGACCTGAAGACCTTTCAGTCACCTTACTTGCTTCATAAGACAGAACAGAGGGCCTTATAGCCAGAAAGGACTCCAAAGAAACATCAGAGGTCAAATATCGACCTGACAGAGACCTCTAGACCATACCAAAGAGTACTTACCAGCGATGCAAGTGCCATTAAGCAGAGTGGGCATGAAACACTTCCCCCACTCTGTCTTAATGAACCAATTAAATGTACATCTACTGCTACTGTTATTCTTTTCTCCTATAAGAACCCCAAAGAACAAATTGTAAAGGGTTGGATGTTGTTGTTGTTGTTGTTGTTGTAGGGATTCATTTTGACTGTTAGGACAGTTTTGGGAGAGAGTATCAGAGTAGTTTGTAATGTAGTAGGCTGGGAGGAGAAAGTTCGGTCTGTGATCAGCCATTGAGCTCAGTGTATGTGATTGTTTTTGCACATCAATTAATCAAGAACACTGTTACCGATGAAATAGGTAACCTGACCTCAAAACTGGAACTCTAGCCCAAAAAGACTCAAAAAACATGAAAAAGCACCCCAAAAACAAAAAAAGTGTATTCCAAAATGCACTTGGTTTTTTTTTTAAGGTCAAATTTCAACATTTTATAAAATTATGCTAAAAACAAAATTGTTTCTTGAAAAAAGGATTGAAAAAACACCCTCAAAACAAAACCAGTTGATGCCGGAATAACAAAAAAAAAATTGTGTCATATTTTTCACATTTTTAAAAATAGAAATAACATTTTTTTTATTTTTAAAATTCAAACATTAAAAAAAACCTAAAATTTAAGGAAAAAAATAAATTTAAAAGATAAAAACATTTTAAAGCTTAAAATTTAAAAATATATAGGAATAAAAAAACAAAAATAAAAACAAAATAAAATTTTTAATTCAAACATTAAAAAAACCTAAAATTTAAGAAAAAAAATTTAAAATTAAAAAATAAAAAATAAAATAAAATAAAGATTAAAATTTCAAAATATATAGAAACAAAAATAAATAAAAACAAAATAAAAATATTAAATTAAAAAAAAAAGAAAAAAAAAGTTAAAAAAAGAAAGAAAGTATAAAAAATAAAATATAGAAATTAAATTTAAAAAATAAAAATAAAATGTTTATTAAATTTTAAAAAAAAATAAAAAAAATTTAAATTTTAAAATAAAAAATTTAATTTAAAGAAATATATTAAATTTTAATAAATTTAAAACTTTAAAATAAAAATTAAAAAAAAAAAACACACTATTAAAAAAATGAAAAATTAATTAAAAATAAAAAATGAAAAATAAAAATACAATAAAAATATTAAATTTAAAAAAATAGATGTTAAAAAAACAGATTTTAAAAAATAAATCAAATTTAAATTATAAAAAATAATATATATATATATATATATATATATATATATATATATATATATATATATATATATATATATATATATATATATATATATGAACTTAAATTAAAAATATATATTAGATTTTATTAAATTTAAAAAAAATGTTAATATTAAAATAACAAATTAAATTTTAAAAAAAAATTATTAAATTTTAATAAATAAATGAAGAAACAAATAAACTTTGAAATAAAAAATAGATTTTAAATATAAAGGGAAAAGAAAAAAACATTGTTAAAATAAAAAGTTAAAAAACTTTAAAAATCAATTACAATTGAAAAATTGAAAAAAATAAAATAAAATAATAAATATTAAATAAAAAATAAAATAATAAACAAATTAATTTGAAAATATTAAGCTTCATTTAAAATATATATATATATCTAATTTTAAATACACAATTTTAATTGAAATAAAAAAATAAATAAAAATTTTATGTAATTAAAAAAATAATAATAAAAAATTTAAAATTTAAAAAAAGGTATTAAATTAAAATAAATAAATAAATAAATAAACAAAATTTACTAAATTTTAAAAAATTAAATGAAAAAACTAAACATAAAATTTATATATATATATATATATATATATATATATATATATATATATATGAAAAAAAAATTCAATTAAATAAAAAAAAATACAAAATTTAATAAAAATTATTAACAAAATTTAGAAAAAAAAAATTATAAAAAAATGAATAAAATTATAAAAAAAAACAAAACAAATTAAAACAAATTAAATTTCAAATATAAAAATTAAATTTTAAAAAAAATTAAATTTAATTTAATTTTTTGAATTTAAAAAAAAAAATAAAAAATAAAAATCAAATTAAAAAAAAAAATATTAAAAATTAAAAATTAAAAAAAAAAAAAAAATTTTATCGTGGTGGCGCCGCCAATCGGCCTCCCGCCCAGGTGGCGGCGGAGGCCGGCCGCTAGGCGGGAGGCCGATTCCGGGAATCGTCCTGAGGCCGATTCCCGGAATTGGCCTACCGCAGCGGGTGGGCGATTCCCAGAATCGGCCTCCCGCCGCGGGAGCCCAATTCCCAGAATCGGCCTCCCGCCCAGGTGGCGGCGGAGGCCGCCCACCCAGCGGCCGGCCTCCGCTGCCACCTGGGCGGGAGGCCGATTGGCGGTGCCACCACAATCAAAAAATTCTTTTTTTATTTTTTATTTTTTTATTTTTTTTAACTTTTAATATATTTTTTTTTAATTCGATTTTTTTTTTTTAATTCAAAAAATTTTAAATTATTTTTTTTAAATTCAAATTTTTTATTTTAAATTTAATTTGTTTTGATTTTTTTTTTTTATATAGATTAATTATTTTTTAAAATTTAAAATTTATTTATTAAATTTATTAAATTTTAATTTAATTTAATTTTTTTTTAATCTTTCAGTTTATTTAGTTTTTCATTTTTTAAATTTATAAATTGTTTCATTTAAAAAAAAAAAACAGTAAATTTATGGATATTTGTTTTTTAATTATTTGCACGTGGTTTTTTTCATTTTTTTTGTTTTTTAATGATAGTTTTTTTTAATTTAATTCTTCTATTTTTATTTTCTTTTTCAATTTTAAATTTTGTTTTTTTTGTTAATTTTAAAATTTGTATTTTTTCTTATTATTATTATTAATTTAATTTAATTTTTAAGTTTAATTTTTTTTTCTTTTTTGTATTTTATTTTATTTTATCTAAATTTTAATTTTGTAATTTAAATTATTTTTAAATTTTCTATTTATTATTATTATTATTTTTTAATTATATGGTTTTTTTAATAACTTAGAAAAAAATGTTTTTGATGTTTTTTTTTTAAATTTTTTTGGTTAATTTTTGTTTTTTTCTTTAAATTATGTGTTTTTTTTTTCAAATTTTGTCATTTCTTTTGATATAATTTTAGAATATTTTTGTTTTTTTTTTTTTGTTTTTTTTAATTTATTTTTGTTTAAATTTTTTATTTTTACAAGTCAATTTTGTTTTTTTTTACATTTTTATTGGTTATATATATATATATATATATATATATATATATATATATATATATATATTTATCTAAGTTTTGTGGTTTATTACCAACATGAAAATCACCACTCTAAAAAAAAAGGATGATGCTGCATCAATATGTTTCAAAATTAGCATGAAAATCACCACTCTAAAAAAAAAAAGTTGATGCTGCATCAATACGTTTCAAAATTAGCATGAAAATCACTAGCATTTTAAAACAAATATTCATACTTCATAAATAAAAATATTAGGGTGTCAAAAATGTGCTAAAAAAAGAAGAAGGTGATTTTGTATCACCACTTTTCAAAATCACGTGCTTTTTATGCTACCAAAAAAAAGTAGGTAACAGTGTGGTTACCTATTTCATCGGTAACAGTGTTAGCATTTCATAGGATCCTGGTCTATTACTACGGGTGATGTTTTTCTCTTTACATTGTTTTATCACATTTTTTCATGTTGTTCATTGGTCTTCTGGTACGCATCAGAAATATAACAAAGGATTTGCCCTCGCATGGTACCCTATTTTTCTGCTCTCCCTACTGTTGATGTTTTCTGCTGATAGTGAAACTAAGGGTAAATTCATGTAATTTAGCCAGCGTAGCAGTTGTTATTCACTACTAGCTGATGCGTGAGTTTGGGGTTTGATGCTTAGTTGTTCTTGTTGGGTTTCAAGCTAGAGGATTTGGGATACCGGGGATTTAGTGTAAGCCTTGTCCACTGGGGTCCTTGTTCAATAGATTGGCCTTTCCAAGATCTCGTGAGCTAGTGTCGAAGCATTGGAGGTTCAAAGTCCTCCTCTGATCTCAGGCCTAGTTTTATGTTAAACTTATCTCTGTTTTTCCCCTGGAATATGCTGAAGCAGATCTGGATTTAGATGACCTCTGGTCTGATCTCAAGCTGCCCTTCGTCCCTCCATTGAGAGTTGCCTTTGAGTATGTTAAATCAGGCCCAGAGTTAAATGACCTCTGACCTGATCTCCAGACAGAAATTGGGTTGCTTTCCTTCTTTCACTTTCAATCCTTAATGTTCCATTCCACCATCTATCTAAAAGATCCTTTAGTATAGATGACTTGCCCTATGAAAGCCTTGCTTAGTTGTTTGCAATTAATCTCCGCTCATGACTCCATAGCCCAATGGATGGCACAGTCTTGACCCATTCTCTTTTATCGAAACGTCCTACTGCTCTGCTCCTTTCTTTCCATTACTCTTTCATGTCTATGGCCTCTGACTCAACCCAACAACCAACCAACCAAATCCTTTTAAACCCCCTTTGTGCTTCATACCTAGCCTAACATCTCGTTTTGAGCCTCAAAAATATATCACTACTTTTTTTATTGGAGAGATCCCTCTCCAGGTCTAGGAGGGCTAGATCCTAGGGCCCCAAAGTGGTTCTGATGTTGTCTCATCTTTTGGTCTTGCCAATATGGCCAAAACATGGGAACCCCAACAGATTGTAGCAACCACCTCAATTTGTTTTCTAGCATTGCATGTGGGCATGCTAATTCTTCAGTTTGGGGAAATTGATTTGCATATATCTTTAAAACTATGAACTGAATTCTTGTGATTTCTGAATAACAAAGAGGTATCATAAAAATACACAAACCCAGATAATTTCACGCTAAATTAGCTCATAAAATTTTGAAAATCATGCACTATCACCTATAGCCATTTTGTTTATATCTCATGATCCGTGCATCAAAATGATCTGATTTTTGGATCATAAAAGCATTAATATAGTAGAAATCTAGTTTTTGAGAAAATGGTTAATGAAGTTTGTTGTTACTTATATCATATTTTGCTGCAACTTCATATACATATAGTTGAACGTCAAATGTAAAAATTGTTATGCCTTCATCAAGATTGCAAAAATTGAATATTCATTATTTGAGGAAGAATTCATTTGTTACATCCATTTCATGAGTTGGGATGAACAATTTTTGTATTATTGCTTCGTTAATAAAGAGGCTTTGGGTTGCATGAGGACATGAAATATATTCAATTTGGGGGTATGTTGGGCTGTTAGTTTGTCATTATTATTATCACATTTTAACACCCATTTCATCCATTTCTACCATTCTTTATCACGTCATTTATCATGGTTTATCTTATAATTCCATTTTATAATTATTTGTGCTCTTATGGATAAATATTATTTATTCTCCTTTATTTTTAATAAATTGATAATTATTATGCATGATTTTATCAATGATGGTTTATTAATAAATTTGTTGTAACATCACTCACCATTTTAGCCTCCAAGATATTCTCCAGATTTTAGATTTGATCTTCAGCTCATCATTAAATATTCCAACTCATAAATTCGTTGGAATAAGAAGTGACAGGTTTTCATTAGACGTTGTGGGAAAATGAAGAAAAATCTGGAACATCCGAAACATGGGTTTTGTCCAGAACGGACCAAATTAACTTATTGAAGAGAATTTTTCCCAAATTCGGTTCGTATTAAGAGAAACGGAAGGTTCTCTGAAGATGATTTTCCCATATTCGTTGTTGCGGCCGTTTTCCAAATTATCTTAGTTGCAATACCAAATTCGACTTGTTCTTGTTGAATGATTGATGGAAAGATATTTCAGATATGATCTTGCTAATCAATTTGTTGTGAACAATCCAATTTTGTTATGGGAATAATTTTGTAATCATCTCTGTTGTAACTTCTCTCTGCTCTATGTGTATTTAAATGAAAAAAAGAGATCAAAGAGGGGAGAATTATGAAAGGGAATATAGATTTAGTTATGAGAATAATTATGGATAGAACGCAGTTCTGAAAAGACAGAATTATATTGTAATGCTACTCAAGTTTGATGAATAATTGAAGTTGTTGTTTTCTTTCGCATTATCTGAAGTAGCTTAGTAGTGCCTGCTGGTGGCTAAGGGCCCAGCCTCTGGTGGATTCTACTACTTCTTTGTATTATGCTTCTGATATTTCTAGCGTTTAATTGGTTTGATAATTTCCTGTTTCCATGAGTCTATTTATTTCATTATCTGTTCATTATTTCCTATTATTGAGATAATCTATTCTGCTTGTAATTTGTATTGCCCTCAATTGATTACAACGTGAGTTATTTAGACAGCGCATTGCATTGATTTGATTATTTGTATTGCTATCATTTGATCATAGCGTGAGTTATCTAGACAGTGCATTGCATTGATTTAATCATCTGTAAGAGTTTGATTATTGCTATTAGACTCTCAGAAGTGATACCATTCATGTCTTAATTGCTTTCTAGAGATTGAGTATAATTTGGATTGAATCAGCTAAGAAGAGATGAGTTATCGCTACTGTGCTCTCCGCTGATGCTACCGTTAATTAAAATTGATTGTGTGAGATTTAATTATGATTTTAGTAGAGGTTTGAGTCTTGAATCTTAGATGTATTATTTCCTTTAAAAGTTACAGTTTGAGATTTATGATTGCATTTATATTCAACGATTGGTTTTATCATTACTCTATAGGGTTATAGCTTGCACATATTGTGTACACTCTTTAAACAAAAATACTTACCCAGGTTGATAATTAATGTGAGGTGATTAGGAGTTTTAAAAGACACCTCTTAGCACCCAACACTTGGAATATGAATCCAAGAGTCACAATAATGTATTATAATTGAATATCATATGTACAGTAAATGAAATTCACATTTATCTTTAATATTATGTCTATTCCACATATGTGTTTAAAATGGTATCAAAGAGGTGAATACTTGCCCTACTCAAATCTGAACCACTAATTGTGTGGTATTCTTCAAACTGGAGGCTTTGCTATTCCATGGTAACTTGTCCAACCTAACAATTGGATTTTATCGATTTGTGCATCATTTAAGCTTTAATAAATTATGTCATATTCTCAGTGTTTTATCAGGGTTTTTTTTAAATGCTCAGAGTGCATTACCCAATCTCTCATAGTGTTTCACCATTGTGTTGACACTCTGAACTCTATATCCATCCCTTTGCAAGTGACTAAAATAGTTCTCTACCATAATCTGCATAAATTCTTTTTATGGTGTCAATATAGTTACTCAGGTTGAAACACCTCCACTATTCTTGCCTTCATAATTGTTACTCAATGCAATGTTCCTTGTGCTTCCTTTGATTGAGACGTAATTCCTTGGCATCGAGCGCATATGACAAACCCCAAAAAAACCCTATATTTAAAGGACATGAGACTCCCAACACTGTAAATAGCTAAAAATAACATTCATTGATTATTTCAAGAATTTTCCATAAATACAAGCAATTTTGCAGGTGTAGAGCATTCATGCTTCGCTAAAAAAAAAACAATTTGGAGGTTCATGGCACCAACAACTTGTTCTGAAAATGGAGACATTTGAACCCATTATCATATCTCTGCACTATTTCTCGCATGGTGTATACCAATGTAAATTGGTAGTGTGTCATCCAATTATGCTGTAATATTTGTAGTAAACCACACTAATCTTTCAGCCTCATCCTCTGCATTAATGTCACCTAGCTCCTCCTTCATTGATATAATGTGCTCACCCAGAGTCCTTGATTTTGATATAATATTCTCGACAGTTCTTGATAATGATACAAAGTCCTTCATATTGAGCATGCACTCTTTTAATTCAAAGTCTAGAGCAACTGGGCCTTCCTTGTTCTCAATAATCGTTAGGATCCCAGTCTCTAGCCTTTACCTCTCCTTCCTCTTCCATCCCCTTCATCACTATCGATTTCCATTTCCAAAGCACTACTCCCATGATTATCAATAAAAAAAATTTCCACAGACCCAGATAGAGTGCTACACTTTTCATCCTTCACTTTTCTGTTTAGTATCTTTATTGTGTATGTTGAATCCGCTATTGTCATTGGGAGGCTCAATTACCTTTGTGAAGCCATTACAGGTAAAGCAAGCTAGGGATAATTTAAACGATGTGGTCAATGTGAATTTTGAATTTTCGACCTATGTATCCAGTATTTTTTATTTGATGCTTAATCTACTGGTGTGGTGAGCGTGGATTTGATTTTAGCGTAGGTTGTGGTTTCGACATCAGTTAGGGATTTGGAGGGAATTCACTCGAGACATTCAGCCTTGGTCTCCTTCGATTTTTATATGGTGAAGTTGTTTCTCAAATTCAATCGAAAATATTACACTCCTCAACATTTGTATATGCTTTTTGATTATGACTTGCCGGCAGGAATTTCATTTCAAGGCTAGTGGGGGAGATATCTGAGAAGCAACACCATCATCCATATTTTCCATATTTTCCATATTTTTCCACATTTAAGTGTATTTGGCGTCGACTTCCAAGTGGATTTTAAATTGTGTGTTGGGCTATTTAAATGTGTTGAATATTAAAATCATGTGCCTTGTTTAAAAACTAGTATGTCATATGTCATATGCCATATGTGTTTATATGCATTGAGCATGACGAAGCCGACTTGTTAAGTGTTGAGCCCATGTTATTCTCTACATTGAGCACTTCTTAGAACATTGTTATGTTGGTTAGAACACTATTTCCATGCATAATTTATAGGATGAGATTTAAACGATGATGCTTCTATGTGCGTTAAACAATGAATCACATTGAACACTTTTCGGTTGGAGCCTTGAAGTATGTGTGTGTTTTGAACACCCTAAAGTTACATACACTTTAGTTTATATGATAATTGGTATCATTCTACTCATTAATTGAAATCCTGCTAGAATTTTGTTTTTCTTAGCTTGAGTTGTTTGAAAAATGGCTAAAATTAGTGATGCATTAGAGTTTATCAATAGCCTAATTCATTCCACTATTGATGGTATGGTAAAAATAAACAAGGACTCTCTTGTTGATATTCGAATTTGTCTATGTAATGCATAGAAAAATATTGATTTCTTACAGCTTGAATCACAATTTCAGTGAGCTGAGTTGCAACAGCGTAAGAATCATTATGAACTTGTTTTTGTTCAGAACAATCCTCTCTTTTATATTGAGACAGAATCCCATCAACTACCATAAACTAATAAAGTAATTAAAAGAAAAAAGATGCATACAAATGCATAAATTCAACGTGCACTTCCCAAGCCCATAATCAGACCTTGGGAAAAGCTTGTCAACAACAAGCACAAAACAAGTCTTGGATATGACAAAGATGTGTCCTTTCATATTCCAGATTATTCCAAGCCCATAAAATTTCGAAGTGTTGGATTTATTTATTACATATCACCTTCACATGTTCCTGATTTTTCTCCTCCACATTCAAAATAGATTATGAAATGCCAACATTGTCATAGATTTGTGTTGATTTGTGGAGCTTGGAAGGTACTCCAAGCCCTAGGGTTCAGGGTTTGGAGGACAAAGCACCACAAGGGCAAATTGTGGGCTTGGAACCCAAGTGTTGGGTTTGCACCATCAATGTTTGGGCCAAAAATGTGATAAGAAATCGACATGTGATGGATGAAGATGATAGTGCTCGGCGAGATGATTCCAACACAACAATAATCATCTGATTCCGAGTTGTCGTTAGATAGAAAATTATTTTTTAAGTTGAAGAATTAATTATTTGTTGTCAAGTCACGTAGGCTTTATGTAAATCACTCCAATAGATGTGTATCTTCATGATTCATTGGAGCCCCTTTATTGGCTATAAATAAAGGGTGAAGATAAGTGTTTTTAGCATCCATTTGTGAGCAACACGCATACAAATGAGCTCTGAAATAGAAGGCAATCTGCAACTAGATAAGGAGGCTGAGGTGCAGGGTGAAGGAGGCCAAGGGATGGCATGGGAAATTATATAGTGGAGGTATTTTATTGTATGTGATAGTGTACCTAGATAATGGATGTTTTGTGCCTGTTTAAGGGCTATTTCTTAGGCCAAGGTCGCTGGCCAGTAGTTCGAGGAGGAGAGGTTAAAAACATATTTGGTTAAGGGTTGTTTGAGTTTGGTTTAAGGGAGGCCACAACTACAACTAGCTGTTGTGCTAGGCTGCAGGCCATAGCCAGTAGCTAGAGGCCCTTTAAGGGTGACATCTAGGTGGATAGGCCTAGAAAGGGGTAGTGTGACTTAAGGGGTGCCTTTCCTTTGAGGACAACAACTCGAGGAGGCTTGTGTTGCTGATTGTATGGAAGGGTAAGAATTGAAGTTTATGACCTAGCCAGAGTTGCAGTTACATCAGGTGCAAGAGTGGAAGACAACAAAATTTTATGGAGGAGTTTTGGGTCAAGGGTTAACCAGAATTGGATCATGACTTTGCAGCCTGTAAGTATCGTGTATTGAGGTCAACTTGGGTAGTTGGAGACCTCAATTAGGAGCAAAACTTATAGTGAATGATTGGGCATCATTGGTCTATTAGAGGGCAGCATGTTGATAGCCCAAAGTAACCTGTGACAAGATATCTTGAAGGACAAATAGCAGTTGAAGTTTGGGTGAAGTTTGGTGCAAAAGTGCAACACTTTGATGGATGAAAGTTGTTTCTAGCCTGGCAGTTTGGAGTTCAGGAATTAGTCAGCCTAGAGAGCATATTGGATCAACCCATGTACACTCTACAGATGGACGTGCAGCAATGTTACGTGGAAGCCCTCCTGGAGTCTCTATGTGTTGGTGCCTTGATGGACTAAGCCATTACTAGTGAGAAGTACGAAAGTGAAGGACTGACAAGAAGAGATACAACATCGAGTTTGTCATTATATCTTGTATACCGTAGACCGTTGTATTATTTAGATTTGGTTTAATGTAAAAAATATTGGTGATTGCACATTATTATACAATTTGTTTTAAAAATCTGTGTACAAGTGTGCATGTGTGATTTACTACTTTATATTTCCATTGTGAAAAGTAGTTTATGGTTGCGATTCCTGGTTTGGTAGCGTCAGTGATTTAAGACTCTAACCTAGACCCAAGGTTGTGGAAATTCAAAATTGTCCATGTGAAATATCATTGTTTTTATATTCATCCATGTGAGCATTATGGTCAGCACAATCATCATTCAAACAGATTCTTCGAAAGCAAGCCTCGTGCAAGAAAAAAAATTCACCTTGGATGGATCACTTCTTGGAATTGGGCTTCAACAACCAAGAAGACATTTCTCTCGTATCATAAAATTTGTTCTCGAGTTTTGAAAATTATTATAGTTGAATTTTCCTCATATTCTCACCTTGTATTTGACAGGGGGGAACTGCTGGTCATCTACATGTTTCAAAGATAAATCAATTGATTTTGATCCACAACTTGTGCCTACTTCCTGAGCTTACAACTAGAGACAACCATATCCAGATTCAAAGTTGTAGCCAAAGACATAGAGAAGCCCTTGAGCATGGTTTTGGTTTGTGGCCTTCCATAAACCACCCCAGGTTGTAGACCTCCATTTTTCCATGTTGAAGGTCTCCCTCTTCAAAATACTATGAGCACTTCCTCTAGCAGAAGACTTCATCTTCTTTCGAGATTTGGAAGAGTTCTGGGAATTGCACTAAGTTTTACTTTGGTTGGTGGCCTTCTTTAAACCACTGTAGGTTGTAGACCTCCTATTTTCCATGTTGAAGGTCTCCCTCTTTAAAGCATTACGGAAACTTCCTCTAGCATAAGATTTCATCTTCTTGCCAGATTTGGAAAAGTTCCAGGAACTACAATAAATGTTCCATTGTATGTGGTCATCCTTAAACCACCACCATTTGAGATCTCTAGTTCTCCCACATTATTCCATAAGCTTAGAGAACACATTCATCTTATTGTTGTGATGCATTTTTTTATTTTTTTATTAGTGCTTTCTTCTTGGACTCGTATATACCCCTTCAGATTGGTGGGGGGTGGGAATGTTGGATACCAAATCCACTAAGGGTTATGGTGTGGAAGTTGAAAAGTCAAAGGGATTCCAAGAGACCTTGGAATATGAATCCAAGGGTCACAATAATGTATTATAAATGTATATCATTCGTATAGTAAATGCAATTCACATTTATCTTTAACAATATTATGTGTATTCCATGTATGTGTTTAAAAATCTCTTTGAACCATTTATCTTATATGTGGAATAAAGTACATAATTCTTTATAGAGATGATTAAAAAATACACATTATTATTATAGAATTTGGTTTTTCACAGTTTTTCAACTTATTGTGCAAGAATTTTGGGTAAAGTAAATAAAAAAATTTCTATCTTTTCGTGTTTTAGTTTATCTCTTCAACCATCATCAGGGACCAAATACTAAAAAATAGAGGGAGACTGCATGAAGAAAATATGTAGCGTTATGTTGCATTTTGGTTGATTTCCTCAACCATCATCTGCTAGAAAAATATGAGAAATAAAGGGATATGCAACTACATGGAGCACAATATGGCACACAATGACTTTTGGTTTTGATTGATCACTTCAGCCATCATCATGGAACAAAATATAGAAAATAGAGGGATGTGCAGCTGCATGAACCACAATATGCAGCACCAAAGCTATGAATTTTACATTTTGGTTGATCTCTTCAACCATTACCAGAAAGCTAAATTTGAAAAAATACGACGTGCAGCTACATGAAACACACCATGCAGCACTATGTAGCATAATTTGTAGCACTTAAAGCTCTGCATATGTGCTTCATGCAGATGCACTATTGAGCCAAGCTATGATTATATAAAATACTCTTCCCTACAAAAGCAAGGGGAACCAAAATATCCACTTAGCTCTCAAGAGTCTAGAGAGTCTATGTAGATTATCTTGAGATTGGAAGCTTTGACAAATATTTGGTGTCTTAGGAACAAAAAAAATGATAGAAATTGATAAGTTCTTTATCCAGCTACAAAATCTAAGGGACATGTATTATCTAGAGATAAAAGAATTATTTATAAAGCTTTTAGCGAAATGTCAAGAGGTGTGTTCCTTTTCTTCCTTATTTCTGTCTTCTAACTAGTTTGACCTTTATCAAATTTATAAAATGACATGGTGGCATTATGAATATATTACAAGTGAGATATGGAAAATTCAAATCATATAGTGAAGTATGCTTATGAGATTGCAAGAATAGGTTGGGGTTGTTTTGGTAATGCAATCCATGTAGCCCCCATTAACAATGATAAGAATATTTTCGACTTTTTATGTATACAAAATGAATATCAATGATTATGATATTTTTGTATTTTATTTAATTATGTCCTGAATGCTCATAGAATTTTTGTTTTATCAGCCCAAGGCACCTGATCAAATGGAAAATATTAACCACTATATACAAACATTGCAACGTATGATGCAATATCTTCAAGTATTGAAGAGCAACATTCCATCGATGTTTAAAGAGGATAAGTTTGATGCTTTTGAGAAGAAAATTCATGCCATTTTGAACTCATTTAAGCAGAGAAAATATGCTCCACAACAACAAAATGGATAGAAACAACTTGCAAATCAGAATGTGAGCCAAGTGAAATCTATGCCACAGCAACAACAAACTAAGTTATCTCAGATGCAGGAACAAGAAAAGCATGTTAATAAACTCCAAAAAATGAATTTACAACCTTTTATTACTTCAATGAATAAAAAACGGTGACGCCCATTCAATATGGTGAGGCAAGTCTCTTTTCTTACGTGCACAATTTGACTTGTAACCATTAGGTACATATTGAGTAAATGAATGCAGATACCAAAGAATAAGACATAGACCGGTTTGAATATGAATACAAGTAAGATGTTTGACACGTGCAAGAAATGAACAATGTATGACATAACCTATTGTATTAGTTTTCTGAATTGAGCTTTAGAAATCCTTGAAAAATATTTTATGGATAACTTTGATTGCAATGCACATATTTTTGAAGTTGCTGCAATTGTTAAAAATAGTTGGGGATTTCGTCTTTCAGCATCTCCTTATATATGTTAAGAAGTTCGTGTTTCTTATCTTCTTGCAAGTCTCCATTACAAAACATTATTTTCTATTGCAGGACTTCATTTGTCTCAGCCATGCATCAAGATGAATCTACAGATTTGAGAGAAGTTGGTAAAGTTATAAAAGATGTTTTAGGGGTAAGTACCATGTTTATTTAAATATTAATTATCATACGACTTGTTATTTGAATGATATTTTAGCGTTTTATGTAGACTTAATATATAAAAAAATATTGTAGATTTAAATTGTCCCTTTTAAAGTACGAAGTTTGATTATGGAAGTCTGTGATTTAGTCAAGAAAGAGCAGATCAGTTGGCAACAGGTGGCATTGTGGGGATAATTGAGAAGATTGGTAGATATGGAGCTCTAGGCGTAGTGGGTGGCAGGGTGAAGAGTGATGCAAAAAAAAATGAAGAGAAAAATTATTGCCATAGATGGTGGTCTTTATGAGCATTATCCTAAATTTAGAAACTATTTGCAATCGTCTATTGTTGAACTCCTTGGAGAGGAAATAGCTCAGCATATCGTCATTATAAAGTTGTCCAATGATGGATTTGGTATTGGAGCTACACTCATTGATTCCTCTCATTCCATTTATGCATATAATTAGTAGACGTGGTCTGAAATTAAAATCGATTTTAGTTGTAAACAACTTCCAGAATTTGCTGCCAGCAAGAGTTATTCCAATTCTTAAAGCATGTATTTTTTTATCAGACCATGTTTTATTATAGGTTGGCTACATGTAGCACATATTTCATAATTTTCAAGATGTATTTAATTAGGCTTTTTCCTGGGCTTTTCCTCTGATTCATTTGTATTCATCTCCTTGTAAATGGTGAGGAAAGTGTTTATCATCAATTATCTGAAAAAATAAAGGAAAAGCTATTATGTAAAATGGATTCAGCTCCATACTTTTCCCTAGGGGGGAGTATCAGATCACTGATAGCAGTGCTTCAATAATCCTTCAACAATATAGTATTGTATATCTTCTTTATCCCAACTGTGAGAAGTATAATGGGAAAATAATTCATTTATTATTCTCATTCTTAATTATCTTATATTAGGAGTTCATGTGTGTCCAGGTTTTTGATCCTCGTGGGATATTATTATATCCTTGTGCCCATTTTTTGGGATCCTTGTGGGAGTGTTAAGAATTTTTTTAACTTTTAATTGCAAAACAAGTTTCTCTCGAAGACTATAAACACTATTTATTACTCTTCCAAATGTGGCAGGATATACTTTTCATAGTGTGTTGTGAATATATTTACTTGGAACTGGGAATTCCTGGGCATACAATATATACCAAGTAAATTATCAAATTCATTAACTTATGATAAATAACATAAACTCGCTCCACATATTGATAATCTGTATGGAATTTCAGATGTTGTTACCCTTTTTTTAATAGTAAACTATAACCATGCCTTAAATGTCAAATGGCTACTCTAGAACCAATCTGGAAGACTTGACCTGAAGCCTTGACTGGAAGCCTTGACCTGAAGTCACATAGGAATTTGTAAGTGGTGCTCCAAATCGCCATGTGGCATATATGGCTAGGAAGAAGTCTTTAGGGACCAAATGGTTGAGAAGTACAGTTATATCTTACATTAGGTGCAAGCGTGGAGGACAAAAAAAAAAATTGGAGGAGTTTTAGGTCAAGGGTTAACCAGAATTGGATCATGACTTTGCAGCCTGTAAGTATCGTGTATTGAGGTCAACTTGGGTAGTTGGAGACCTCAATTAGGAGCAAAACTTATAGTGAATGATTGGGCATCATTGGTCTATTAGAGGGCAGCATGTTGATAGCCCAAAGTAACATGTGACAAGATATCTTGAAGGAAAAATAACAGTTGAAGTTTGGGTGAAGTTTGGTGCCAAAGTGCAACACTTTGATGGATGAAAGTTGTTTCTATCCTGGAAGTTTGGAGCTCAGGAATTAGTCAGCCTAGAGAGCATATTGGATCAACCCATGTACACTCTACAGATGGACGTGCAACAATGTTACGTGGAAGCCCTCCTAGAGTCTCTATGTGTTGGTGCCTTGATGGACTAAGCCACTACTAGTGAGAAGTACGAAAGCGAAGGACTGACAAGAAGAGATACGACATCGAGTTTGTCATTATATCTTGTATACCGTAGACCGTTGTATTATTTAGATTTGGTTTAATGTAAAAAATATTGGTGATTGCACATTATTATACAATTTGTTTTAAAAATCTGTGTACAATTGTGCATGTGTGATTTACTACTTTATATTTCCATTGTGAAAAGTAGTTTATGGTTGTGATTCCTGGTTTGGTAGCGTCAGTGATTTAAGACTCTAACCTAGACCCAAGGTTGTGGAAATTCAAAATTGTCCATGTGAAATATCATTGTTTTTATATTCATCCATGTGAGAATTATGGTCAGCACAATCATCATTCAAACAGATTCTTCGAAAGCAAGCCTCGTGCAAGAAAAAAAATTCACCTTGGATGGATCACTTCTTGGAATTGGGCTTCAACAACCAAGAAGACATTTCTCTCGTATCATAAAATTTGTTCTCGAGTTTTGAAAATTATTATAGTTGACTTTTCCTCATATTCTCACCTTGAATTTGACAGGGGGGAACTGCTGGTCATCTACATGTTTCAAAGATAAATCAATTGATTTTGATCTACAACTTGTGCCTACTTCCTGAGCTTACAACTAGAGACAACCATATCTAGATTCAAAGTTGTAGCCAAATCCACAGAGAAGCCCTTGAGCATGGCTTTGGTTTGTGGCCTTCCATAAACCACCCCGGGTTGTAGACCTCCATTTTTCCATGTTGAAGGTCTCCCTCTTCAAAATACTATGAGCACTTCCTCTAGCAGAAGACTTCATATTCTTTCGATATTTGGAAGAGTTCCGGGAATTGCACTAAGTTTTACTTTGGTTGGTGGCCTTCTTTAAACAACTGTAGGTTGTAGACCTCCTATTTTCCATGTTGAAGGTCTCCCTCTTTAAAGCATTACAGAAACTTTCTCTAGCATAAGATTTCATCTTCTTGCCAGATTTGGAAAAGTTCCAAGAACTACAATAAATGTTCCATTGTATGTGGTCATCCTTAAACCATCGCCATTTGAGATCTCTAGTTCTCCCACATTATGCCATAATCTTAGAGAACACATTCATCTTATTGTTGTGATGCATTTTTATTTTTTTTGTTAGTACTTTCTTCTTGGACTCATATATACCCCTTCAGATTGGTGGGGGGCGGGAATGTTGGATACCAAATCCACTAAGGGTTATGGTGTGGAAGTTGAAAAGTCAAAGGGATTCCAAGAGACCTTGGAATATGAATCCAAGGGTCACAATAATGTATTATAAATGTATATCATTCGTATAGTAAATGCAATTCACATTTATCTTTAACAATATTATGTGTATTCCATGTATGTGTTTAAAAATTTCTTTGAACCATTTATCTGATATGTGGAATAAAGTACATATTTCTTTATATAGATGATTAAAAAATACACATTATTCTTATAGAATTTGGTTTTTCGCAGTTTTTCAACTTATTGTGCAAGAATTTTGGGTAAACTACATAAAAAAATTTCTATCTTTTCGTGTTTTAGTTTATCTCTTCAACCATCATCAGGGACCAAATACTAAAAAATAGAGGGAGACTGCATGAAGAAAATATGTAGCGTTATGTTGCATTTTGGTTGATTTCCTCAACCATCATCTGCTAGAAAAATATGAGAAATAAAGGGATATGCAACTACATGGAGAACAATATGGCACACAATGACTTTTGGTTTTGATTGATCACTTCAGCCATCATCATGGAACAAAATATAGAAAATAGAGGGAGGTGCAGCTGCATGAACCACAATATGCAGCACCAAAGCTATGAATTTTACATTTTGGTTGATCTCTTCAACCATTACCAAAAAGCTAAATTTGAAAAAATACGATGTGCAGCTACATGAAACACACCATGCAGCGCTATGTAGCATAATTTGTAGCACTTAAAGCTCTGCATATGTGCTTCATGCAGATGCACTATTGAGCCAAGCTATGATTATATAAAATACTCTTCCCTACAAAAGCAAGGGGAACCAAAATATCCACTTACCTCTCAAGAGTCTAGAGAGTCTATGTAGATTATCTTGAGATTGGAAGCTTTGAAAAATATTTTGTGTCTTAGGAACAAAAAAAATGATAGAAATTGATAATTTCTTTATCCAACTACAAAATCTAAAGGAAATGTATTATCCAAAGATAAAAGAATTATTTATAAAGCTTTTAGCGAAATGTCAAGAGGTGCGTTCCTTTTCTTCCTTATTTCTGTCTTCTAACTAGTTTGACCTTTCTCAAATTTATAAAATGGCATGGTGGCATTATGAATATATTACAAGTGAGATATGGAAAATTCAAATCATATAGTGAAGTATGCTTATGAGATTGCAAGAATAGGTTGGGGTTGTTTTGGTAATGCAATCCATGTAGCCCCCATTAACAATGATAAGAATATTTTCGACTTTTTATGTATACAAAATGAATATCAATGATTATGATAGTTTTTTATTTTATTTAATTATGTCCTGAATGCTCATAGAATTTTTGTTTTATCAGCCCAAGGCACCTGATCAAATGGAAAATATTAACCACTATATACAAACATTGCAACGTATGATGCAATATCTTCAAGTATTGAAGAGAAACATTCCATCGGTGTTTAAAGAGGATAAGGTTGATGCTTTTGAGAAGAAAATTCATGCCGTTTTGAACTCATTTAAGCAGGGAAAATCTGCTCCACAACAACAAAATGGATAGCAACAACTTGCAAATCAGAATGTGAGCCAAGTGAAATCTATGCCGCAGCAACAGCAAACTAAGTTATCTCAGATGCAGGAACAAGAAAAGCATGTTAATAAACTCCAAAAAATGAATTTACAACCTTCTATTACTTCAATGAATAAAAAACATTGACACCCATTCAACATGGTTCCATGCCTTTACAGCGCTGGTGTACAGACACCACAACAAAATGTTCGGACTAAAATGCAGTCTATTGCCAATCTAAGTTAGCTATGTTTTTTTTTTTAATTTATGTATAGTTTTCTACATGTAACTTTCACACTCACACAATATGTCTTTAACAGGATGGTACATTTGAGTCCCACTATCCTATTTTTTTGGTACCTCATGGACATTGATAAAATCATCTTATGTCTGTACTTTGAAATTTGAAGAACCTCCTATCAGAGCTTGAATTCACCCCGGTCCGTGTCGGATATCCTTTCCTTAACTAATGCAATAAGAGTATATCTCATCACATGAACTCTTTCTCCAATTCTATCAATATCTCCTCAATATCTTGTACTTATGTTGATGGAATTTGTTCGAATTTACTAGGCCCCATGGTGTGCTTCTACCAATATTCATAACTCCAAATTCCTGTAAAGCCCATTCTCTGTAAAAATGGTCTCACTCAATATAACTTCAAGATTCAATACCACCTGTAACCCTGCAAATATATTCCTACTTCCTAAATAATTAATGCAGCTCGTCTTGCCCTGAATCAAGCTCTGATACTATCTATGATACTTTGTGTACAATCATTTCACTACATGATTAGAATTATGTCTCAGTACAATTTTTCTAAGTCGATAGTTTCACCTGTTAGAAGGAATAGTGGGATGGTTATCCAATTGATTATCAAGGAACTTGTTTCGTGCACATTTTCTAAGCAAACATTCATGTCTGTTGGGGTATCTCCCTATTTTAGGAATAGCCCATGCAACAAAATCTAGTACCATTGTGATAGTGTTTTGCTCACTCTAAACATGTTGTGGCTCAGTTCCCATGTTTCTCCCCCTTGTGTTCTAATATAAAGCTTCTACATGGACAGTTGTATCTCATACCCCCAATATAATTATGTCATGTATGAACAATAGAGTGATTTTGACACTCTTTTCTCACTTCATTTCTGTACCAAACGTGCAATATATGAACCATGTCTGACCTAACCTATTGTATCAGTTTGTTGAATTGAGCTTTATAAATCCTTGAAAAATATTTTACGGATAACTATGATTGAAATGCACATATTTTTGAAGTTTCTACATTTGTTAAAAACAATTGGGGATTTCATCTTTCAACATCTCCATATATATGTTAAGAATTTCATTTCTATTATCTTCTTGCAAGTCTCCATTACAAAACATTACTCCCTATTTCAGGACTCCATTTGTCTCAACCATGCATCAAGATGAATCTGCAGATTTGAGAGAAGTTGGTAAAGTTATGAAAGATTTTTTAGGGGTAAGTACCATGTTTATTTCAATATTAATTGTCATACGACTTGTTATATGAATGATATTTAGAAATTTATGTAGACTTAATATATAAAAAAATATTTCAAATTTCAAATGTCCCTTTTAAAGTATGAAGCTTGATTGTGGAAGTTTGTGATTTAGTCACAAAAAGAGTAGCTCAATTGAAAGCAGGTGGAATTGTGGGAATAATAAATAATATTACTAGAGATGGCGATCGAAGTGTAGTGGGTGGCAGGGTGAAGAGTAACGCAACAAAAAAAATGAAGAGAACAGTTATTTCCATAGATGCTGGTCTTTATGAGCACTACCCAAAATTTAGAAACTATTTTAAGTTAGCTATTGTGGAACTCCTTGGAGAGGAAACATCTCAGCATATCGTCATTAAGATATCCAATGATGGATTTGGTATTGGAGTTCCACTCATTGCTTCCTCTAATTCCATTTATGCATATAATTAATGGACGTGGTTTGAAAATCAAATTGATTTTAGCTGTAAACAACTTCCAGAATTTTCTGCGAGTAGGAGTTATTCCAGTTCTTAAAGCATATAATTTTTTGATCAGACCATGGTGTATTATAGGCTAGCTACAGATAGCTCATATTTCACAATTTGCAAGCTGTATTTAATTAGGATTTTTCCTGGGCATTTTCTTAGATTCATTTATATTGACCTCCTTTTAAATGGTGAGGAAAGTGTTTATCATCAATTATGTGAAAAAATAAAGGAAAAGCTATTATGTAAAACGGATTCAAATCCATACTTTCCCCTAAGGGGGAGTATCAGATCACTGATAGCGGTGCTTCAAGAATCCTTCAAAAATATAGTACTGTATATCTTCTTTATCCCAACTATGAGAAGTATAATGGGAAAATAATTCATTTATTATTCTCATTCTTAATCATATTATATTAGGAGCTCATGTGTGTCCAGTTTTTTTATCCTCGTGGGATACTATTATATCCTTGTGCCCATTTTTTGGGATCCTTGTGAGAGTGTTTAGAATTTTTTGAACTTTTTTTTTCAAAACAAGTTGCTCTCGAAGACTGTAACCACTATTTATTACTCTATCAAATGTGGCAGGATATACTTTGCATAGTGTGTTGTGAATATATTTACTTGGAACTGGGAATTCCTAGACATAAAATATATACCAAGTAAATTATCGAATTCATTAAATTATGATAAATAACATAAACTCGCTCCACATATTGAAAATTTGTATGGAATTTCAGATGTTGTTACCCTTTTTTTAATAGTAAACTATAACCATGCCTTGAATGTCAAATGGCTACTCTAGAACCAATCTGGAAGACTTGACCTGAAGCCTTGACCTGAAGTCACATAGGAATTTGTAAGTGGTGCTCCAAATCGCCATGTGGCATATATGGCTAGGAAGAAGTCTTTAGGGGCCAAATGGTTGAGAAGTACAACTATATCTTAGATTTACAAATATTAAAATTTATGTAAGGGTGGATATCTATAATTTTTCCACACTTTCATATGAGGTTTAAAATCACTTGACTGCATGTATACATGAGATTGTGTGGAAACATACTTTTTATTAGATTACTCCGTTTTGTAGCAATTTAGAGCACATTAGATTACTTTTTTTTGTAGCAATTTAGAGCACATTAGATCTTGGTTTAGGATGATTCAAAAGGTTTGAGTTATTCCTATCAAGTATTGGGATGTTTTGGGAACAACTTACTAGTTAATGAATAGCTCATTCCTTGCAATTATATACTTTTTCAAAGTCAGTAAGTT
This sequence comes from Pinus albicaulis, assembly GCA_034641835.2. Taxonomy (NCBI): domain Eukaryota; kingdom Viridiplantae; phylum Streptophyta; class Pinopsida; order Pinales; family Pinaceae; genus Pinus; species Pinus albicaulis. The sequence continues at coordinate 1,010,966,956 of CM076577.1, read as the reverse complement.
ACATTTGACAAATGGCAATGCAATGTCAGTCATTTTCAAAACTTAATGATCTTGCGGATTACATTTTCAGTGTGGACGCAAGTCTCTTTTCTTACGTGCACAATTTGACTTGTAACCATTAGGTACATATTGAGTAAATGAATGTAGATACCAAAGAATAAGACATAGACTGGTTTGAATATGAATACAACTAATATGGTTGACACGTGCAAGAAATGAACAATGTATGACATAACCTATTGTATTAGTTTTTTGAATTGAGCTTTAGAAATCTTTGAAAAATATTTTATGGATAACTTTGATTGCAATGCACATATTTTTGAAGTTGCTGCAATTGTTAAAAATAGTTGGCGATTTCGTCTTTCAGCATCTCCTTATATATGTTAAGAAGTTTGTGTTTCTTATTTTCTTGCAAGTCTCCATTACAAAACATTATTTTCTATTGCAGGACTCCATTTGTCTCAGCCATGCATCAAGATGAATCTACAGATTTAGAGAAGTTGGTAAAGTTATAAAATATGTTTTAGGGGTAAGTACCATGTTTATTTCAATATTAATTATCATACGACTTGTTATTTGAATGATATTTTAGCATTTTATGTAGACTTAATATATAAAAAAATATTGTAGATTTAAATTGTCCCTTTTAAAGTACGAAGTTTGATTATGGAAGTCTGTGATTTAGTCAAGAAAGAGCAGATCAGTTGGCAGCAGGTGGCATTGTGGGAATAATTGAGAAGATTGGTAGATATGGAGCTCTAGGCGTAGTGGGTGGCAGGGTGAAGAGTGATGCAAAAAAAAAAATGAAGAGAACAATTATTTCCATAGATGGTGGTCTTTATGAGCACTATCCTAAATTTAGAAACTATTTGCAATCGTCTATTGTTGAACTCCTTGGAGAGGAAATAGCTCAGCATATCATCATTATAAAGTTTTCCAATGATGGATTTGATATTGGAGCTACACCCATTGATTCCTCTCATTCCATTTATGCATATAATTAGTAGACGTGGTCTGAAATTAAAATCGATTTTAGTTGTAAACAACTTCTAGAATTTGCTGCCAGCAGGAGTTATTCCAATTCTTAAAGCATGTATTTTTTTTATCAGACCATGTTTTATTATAGGTTGGCTACATATAGCACATATTTCATAATTTTCAAGCTGTATTTAATTAGAATTTTTCCTGGGCATTTCCTCTGATTCATTTGTATTCATCTCCTTGTAAATGGTGAGGAAAGTGTTTATCATCAATTATCTGAAAAAATAAAGGAAAATCTATTATGTAAAATGGATTCAGCTCCATAATTTTCCCTAGGGGGGAGTATCAGATCACTGATAGCGGTGCTTCAAGAATACTTCAACAATATAGTACTTTATATCGTCTTTATCCCAACTGTGAGAAGTATAATGGGAAAATAATTCATTTATTATTCTCATTCTTAATCATCTTACATTAGGAGTTCATGTGTGTCCAGGTTTTTGATCCTCGTGGGATATTATTTTATCCTTGTGCCCATTTTTTGGGATCCTTGTGGGAGTGTTAAGAATTTTTTTAACTTTTAATTGCAAAACAAGTTTCTCTCGAAGACTATAACCACTATTTATTACTCTTCCAAATGTGGCAGGATATACTTTTCATAGTGTGTTGTGAATATATTTACTTGGAACTGGGCATTCCTGGGCATACAATATATACCAATTAAATTATCAAATTCATTACCTTATGATAAATTACATAAACTCACTCCACATATTGATAGTTTGTATGGAATTTCAGATGTTTTTACCCTTTTTTTAATAGTAAACTATAACCATGCCTTAAATGTCAAATGGCTACTCTAGAACCAATCTGGAAGACTTGACCTGAAGCCTTGACCGGAAGCCTTGACCTGAATTCACATAGGAATTTGTAAGTCGTGCTCCAAATTGCCATATGGCATATATGGCTAGGAAGAAGTCTTTAGGGACCAAATGGTTGAGAAGTACAGTTATATCTTAGATTTAAAAATATTAAAATTTATGTAAGGGTGGATATCTATAATTTTTCCACACTTTCATATGAGGTTTAAAATCACTTGACTGCATGCATACATGAGATTGTCTGGAAACAAACTTTTTATTAGATTACTCTATTTTGTAGAAATTTAGAGCACATTAGATCTTGGTTTAGGATGATTCAAAAAGTTTGAGTTATTCCTATCAAGTATTGGGATGTTTTGGGAACAACTTATTAGTTAATGAATAGTTCATTCCTTGAAATTATATACTTTTTCAAAGTCGGTAAGTTATATTTGACAAATGGAAATGCAATGTCAGTCATTTTCAAAACTCAATGATCTTGCAGATTACATTTTCAGTGTGGAGACAAGTCTCTTTTATTACGTGCACAATTTGACTTGTAACCATTAGGTACATATTGAGTAAATGAATGCAAAGACCATATTGAACAACACCACTAGTTGCAGTGTATTGTCAATGTTTATAGTTGTCTATCAAACTTCAACAAAACACTTATCCTTTTTTTATTGGTTATTAATTGATGGATCTTTTATTTATACTTGTTTCTCTTTCATGAAGTTTTTGTGCTAAATATTTTGAACTAATTGAGGATAAAAAATTGGTGTTATTGTTGTAATATGTTAAATTCTTGTTTGTATTGAATCAATTATTTGCTATAAAAGATCAATTAATGTGTTATATCTTGGAAATTACAAGTACGGTAAATATGGGAAAAATATTGGTGCTTTGCATGTAAATCTGCAAAACATATCAAAAATACTCTTATTTTACCTTTTTAATATAATGATCATTGATGTTTTGAGTTTGAGTGATTAAGGATGGCCACAAGTGTTCCCTCAAATTGGAAGTTTGGTGTTGGACTTCAGTGTGGATTTTGCATTCAAGAATCACATAGCAACTAGAATTTGAAATTTACATTTCAAAATAATCCTTTTTTTGGGGATTACTAATGGTGATTGCTTGTTGTGTAACTAGCTCCAAAAATAGAAGAAAAGAGATATCAATGCCTTAGAAATAAGCCACTTCGAGGGGGCAACCTCCAATACATTACATAAATGAAAAATTCTTGGATGATACAATTTACAAAACCTCCTTTCTATATATAGGAGTCCATGGGGCCATAATGTAATCCTAGTGGGCCACAATGTAATCCTAGCCGACCTAACAATAATAATTTAAGGGCACAATAATAATAAAATGGGGGTTACAAGGGTACAATAATAACAATAAGGGGGTTACACTAACAATACTAAGGGACTATACTAGTGATATAGGGACCTAACATGCCCCTCTCCTTCAAAAAAGTGTTGTCCTCAATGCTTGAGTAGCTCCGGGTGCTTCTGTATAAAATTCTCATCCTCCCATGTAGAATCTTAAGTGGGTAAGTTCTTCCACTTGATGAGATACTCTGAAATTGATCGATTCCGTAGTTGTCGAGTTCTTTTTTCCATGACTGCTTCAGGTTCCAATATGATTTTCCCTTCCCCATCAAGTTCTGGCAATACTGTTTGAACTGGAATATTTTTACCTATAACCTTCTTTAAGCATGAAACATGGAAAACTGGATGTACTCGCGAAGAAGCAGGAAGCTCCAATTTGTATACCATAGTACCAATCTTTTGCAACACCTTGTAAGGACCATAGTACTTTGGCGATAATTTATTATCCTTCTTAGCTTGCTTGAGGGACATTTGTTTATATGGTTGTAGCCGTAAAAATACCCAATCTCCTACATCAAAACTTCTCTCGCTGCGATGTTGATCTGCCTGTTGTTTCATTCCATTTTGTGCCAAATTGAGTTGGAGAACTTCTTGTTAATGCTCAATGTGATCTTCCACTGCTTGAACCTTTGAATTTTCCCTTAAAGATGATGTGATGGATGGTGGATGATATCCCTAAAGTGCCATAAATGGGGTCATTTTTGCTGCAGTATCGAAGGAAGTGTTATACCACCATTCAGCGAGAGGTAACCACTTGACCCATTGTGTTTGTTTATCAGATACAAAACAACGAAGATATCCTTCCAAACATTTATTTACTATCTCGGTTTGACCATTAGATTGAGGATGATAAGATGAGCTATGAGCTAATTGAGTACCCAAACAAGAAAATAACTCCGTCCAAAAATTTCCAGTAAAAATGGGATCTTTGTCGGTCACAATAACCCTTGGGCTTCCATGTAGCTTTTGAATTTTGTCCATAAATGTAGTAGCAACTGTACTTGCTTTAAATGGATGAGATAATGCACAAAAGTGTGCATACTTGGTAAGTCTATCAACTACCACCATGATGACATTCTTTCCTTCGGACTTAGGTAAACCCATGATAAAATCCATTGAAATCTCCTCCCAACGTTGACTTGGAATGGATAAAGGTTGTAGAAGTCCCGGGGTCTTAATTGTCTCCACTTTATTCTGCTGGCAAACCAAACATTCCGCCACAAACTTTTGAATATCAGATTTAAGGCCATCCCAAAAAAAATCTTTCTTCACCCCGTGGTAAGTTTTTAAAAATCCTGAGTGTCCTCCTAAAGGAGAAGTGTGCAATTCCAGAAGAATCTTTTGTTTTAGTTGGGAATTCTTACAAAGATATAAGCGATCTTTGTACCATAAGGAATCATTTTTCCAACTAAATGTATCAGATGTACTAGGATCTTGCTGCAACTTTTGAATGAGTGTCCATACATCTTTGTCCTTCTTCCATTCATATCTTGCTTCGGTTATCCAATCTGGTAGGATAATAGAAATGGCACAAGGAAATGCTTCCACCTCTTCATTCTTTCTTAAGAATGCATCTGCAACAACATTAAGCTTTCCTTTTTTGTAGATTATTTCAAAGTCATAACCCAACACCTTTGTGACCCATTTTTGCTGCTCTTCTGAAGATATTCTTTGTTCCAAAAAGTGTTTAAGACTATCATGATCAGTTTTTACCTTGAAGTGTCTTCCCATTAGGTAAGTTCGCCATTTCTTTAGTGCATGTAGTATTGCTAACATTTCCTTTTCATAAATAGGTTTCTGTAAATACTTTCCTTTGATTGGACGACTTTCAAAAGCAATGGGTCTTCCTTCCTGCATTAAAACTGCACCAATTCCATTTCCCGAGGCATCAAATTCCACAATAAAGGTTTTTGTGAAGTCTGGTGTAGCTAAGACCGGTGCTAGGCACATTGCCTCTTTAAGACGTTCAAAGGCCTTAGTTGCTTCAGGAGTCCATGAAAATGCATCTTTCTTCAATAATGTTGTTAGAGGTGCTGCTATTCTCCCATAATTCTTAACAAACTTGCGATAATACCCCGTTAACCCGAGAAATCCTCGCAACTTCTTTATGGTTGTGGGGACTTTCCATTCCTTAATGGCTTTAATTTTGTTAGGGTCTACTTTAACACCTTCGTGAGATACAATATGACCCAGATATTCCACCTCTTGTACTCCAAAGAAACATTTGGATGTTTTTGCATATAATTTTTTCTCCTGCAATAGTTTGAGCACCCTGTCAACATGTTCAACATGATCCTTCCAAGACCTGCCGTAGATTAGTATATCATCAAAAAATACTAGCACAAATTTTCTAAGGAAGGGTTTGAAAATGGAATTCATCAACCCTTGAAATGTAGAAGGTGCACTGGTAAGGCCAAAAGGCATGACCAAAAATTCATAATGACTCTCATGAGTTCGAAATGCTGTTTTTGGAATATCTTCAGTCTTCATTCTAATTTGATGATATCCTGAACGAAGATCCAACTTGGTAAAATAAATTGCTCCATGTAATTCATCCAATAATTCATCAATCACAAGAATGGGAAATTTATATTTAATGGTGAGCTTATTGAGCTCCCTATAATCCGGACACATTCGCCATGATCCATCCTTCTTGTGTACCAATACTACAGGAGCAGAGAAAGAACTTTGACTAGGCTGAATTATACCCGCCTCTAACATTTCTGCAATCATACGTTCAATTTCGCTCTTTTGGAAGTAAGGATATCTATAAGGCCTGATGTTTGGAGGAACACTTCCGGGAATCAAATGAATAGCATGATCATGATCACGAATAGGTGGGAGTCCTTTGGGAGTTTCAAACACCTTGGAATGATTGTCCAAGACTTGTTGGAGATCTGCAGAAATAGATGATTTTGATGTTGGAACTTCTAGTGAGCATAATTGTGCAATTACGCCTCGTTTTTCTTTCTTTAGAAGCTTTGTCATGACATTAGAGCTTACTATCTTTCACGGCTTCCCTACAATACCCCATAATTTGACTTCCTTTCCTTCTGAAAAAAAATTCAAGAAAAGTTCTTGAAAATTAAAAGCTACCATCCCCAAATATTGTAACCATTGTACTCCTAGTACAACATCAGCACCTCCCATAGGAATGGAAAGCATTGGAATATTCAATACATATCCCCCCATGGTTAGCTTGATATTATGGCATTTTCCAGAGCAATTTATAGTTCCTCCATTTGCAACCATCACTTGACATTCTGGTGCTGGGTATAGGAAACAATCTAATTCCTTGGCTACCTTACAATGAATAAAATTATGGGTGCTACCTGAATCAATCAACACTATTACCTTTTTCTTCTTGATATGTCCTTCTATCTTGAGAGTGTGAGGAGTGGTAATTCCTGCCAGGGCATTACACGATATGGTCGGATTCATTTCTTCCTCTTCTAGGGCTGGTTCCTGGTGTATATCCTCTTCTTGTTCATTTTCTTCTTCCTCTTCACAATCTATGTAAAATAATTTCTTCTCAAGACACTTATGACCTTTAGTGTATTTGCTATCACAACTGTAGCAAAGCCCTTTTTCTCTTTTTTCTTCCAATTGTTGTGGTGTCAACCTTGTAGGTTGTGGAAATCTAAGCGTAGCAACACTTCCTTCTTTATAGAAGTGAGTGGTAGGCTTCCTTGTCGCCATAATTTTACATTCAATTTTTCTTGCCAACCTGAATGCCTTCTCCAATGAATCAGGTTCCAAAACATGAACTTCATGTTAGATTTTATCCTTTAAAGTGTCTATGAAGAGATCAATCCTGTGTTCCTCTGGAATATAAGTTACCCTTATATTAAATTTTTGGAAGTCCTCAATGTACTCCCCCACTAAACCCTTTTGTTTGAGATTTATCAATTGGCTAAAGAAGGTGTTGCTCTTTGTATCCTCATAATGTGCTAGCATTTCCTCCATAAAAATTGACCAAGTGACAATTTTTTTTACGGGAGCAAAGCCATCGATACCATACAAATGTATTTTGTTCTAAATGTAAAGTTGCAATGCGTACCTTTTGTGTGTTTTTCACATTATGGAGATCAAAATATTGCTCCATCTGTAGTATCCATGTTATAGGATACTTTCCATCAAACTTCCTCATATCCATTTTTGGAATATGGTGGTTCTTCCCGCCAACATTAGAGTTTATGAAATCACGATTAACATTTATTTTGTTCTCATCATGAGGTTCTTCTACTATCTTTTCACCATTAGGAAACATTTCTTGTATCAAATTTGTCAAATCTTCGATGTTTGATTTTAGATCATCCATCTTAGCTTCCATCTTAGCTTCCACGCCGTCCATCTTAGCTTCCACGCCTTTCTTCAAACCGTCCATCTTCACTTCCACGCCATCCATCTTAGCTTCCATGCCTTTCTTCAAACCGTCCATCTTCACTTCCACGCCTTTCTTCAAAATTTCCATTTCATTTTTTGTTGCTTTTTGCGAGAGTGAAATTTGTTGCACTTGCTCTTGTAATTTTGATAGATCATGTTGCAATTCTTCATCTTCATGAGTCATAGTAGAGCCTTCTGAAGGCTTAATGGGTGTTGAATTATTTTTACGGGGCATTTTTTAGAACCTGATACTGATATATATTCTACAATATTCCCTTGGAATCAATTCAAATTGATTTTTCAAACAAGACTTATGCAATTCGGAAAAAAATACACACCTTTTTCTTGATTTTTAGGAGCTCAATTTTGAAATTGGATTATCTTTGTGATTGTGGCTTGTCAATATCTGAAATTTAGCATTGAAGTAGCCCTCTGAATTCTCTTTTGAATGCCACAGGTCTGACCTTATTTGGATTCTCCAAGACAAAGTTATGTCCAATCTCCCACAATGACCTAATTATGGATTGGTTCAGTAGAGTGAACTTTTACGGCTTGCCACGTGTCACTGTTTCATCCTTAGGATTTGAAATTGATAACCAAGAAACTAAAGTCTGTGTACTTGCGACCAATTTTTACGGAACTCCAATTTGATTCTCAGAGAGAGAGTTATGAAACTTTTCCCACGATCACCTCTTTGAGATGAAATTCGGGATCCTAAAAAAGCACTACCTTCCACAGATCATATCTCCGAAAATATTGTGAACCAAGCTCTGAAATTTTTTGACGAGTTTCCTCAGGATTTCGTCTTCGTACCCTAAAACTTTCAGACTCTGAAGCTTCGTAGAAAAACATTTATAGCGAAAATTCCGCGTCACCTGTTTAGAGCAGTGAAACCCTAGAATCCAAACCTCTGATACCAAATGTTGTGTAACCAGCTCCAAAAATAGAAGAAAAGAGATATCAACGCCTTAGAAATAAGCCACTTCGAGGGTGCAACCTCCAATAAATTACATAAATGAACAATTCTTGGATGATACAATTTACAAAACCTCCTTTCTATATATAGGAGTCCATGGGGCCATAATGTAATCCTAGCCGACCTAACAATAATAATTTAAGGGCACAATAATAACAATATGGGGGTTACAAGGGTAGAATAATAACAATAAGGGGGTTACACTAACAATAATAAGGGACTATACTATTAATTTAGGGACCTAACATTGCTACATATTTTCGATGTTGGAAATTTGCTCCAAATCATAACTAATATATTGTACCACGTGTGAGAAACACAATGGGAATGGAATTGGCTTTGCAATTTATTCACTTATATTTTATCAATCCATAAATATAAGCAAAACATTAATAATTTGATATAGAATAGTTGGCTTATTTATATGTGATAATGGACCCAAATAGTAGTTCTTATTTGAAGAAATTCTCACTATACTTGGGCATTCTTGACATCATCGACCTCTAGCCCTGGAATTATTCACTTAGCCTTCTACATTATCCAATTATATACATGTATACAAGGTTGTCCTATTATTGTATACTTTTTACTTCATTTCATTTTATTTTGGACTTTGATTTCACATTTTCTAGGAGTTTTGTTTTCACTCCCACATTGTATAAGTAATTTACAACTTGATATATTTAACATGTAACTTAGTTGGCATGATTGTGCCTAATATTTCCTTGAATGTTGAATAGTAATTTTACTAAGGTGTTATTTTTTATGATGAATTTTTATTTTCTTTATTTATACAGGTCATTTGGCCACATAGAAGCCACTGTTGCCCAACTGAAGAAAACTTATTCGAGTTTCTTGCTTTTATGGGGGGAAATGGCATTAAAAATATTGTTGATGTTGAGGTATATATCGTATAAATCCTTTATAGTCTAATTTAGTTTATATTCCAGTGTTCATATTCTTTCATGTCTTATACTCTGCATTGCATCTTCTTTCTTATTCAGAAAAGGAACTCATTATTAATGGTAAGAAGCAAGGATTGAAGAAATAGGAGAAAAATAACACCAAAGCGAAAAAATGAAAATTAAAGAGAGAGAGAAGAGAATTTCTCTGGTGGTTATTGTAGAGCCATTATCCCACATAATACACACACATAGATATTGATGGTCAAGTCTTCAGAGTTGGTGAATTCACCTGCAACACAATGATAATGTTTTGAAGTGATGAAAGAATATTTCATGTGTAAATTTTATTCCAACCAATATTAAGTTGGAAACTCATTGTAATACTTGATATTTTAAATAATATAATTTATGTGGTTGAAATTATTTATAGTTTCACTTGATACTATTTAGTATTGTAATTATCATATATAACTTGTGTTTTCATATTAGATGAACATGTACATTGTATGCCAATTTTTTTTTTAGTTGCAAAATAATACTAATTAATTTATGTTTATTAATAATGAATACATAAAATAAATCTAAAACTACTAAATTAGTTGTTTATGTTTATTAATGATGAACAAAAATAAAATAAATATATGACTGAATTAGTTTCTTATAATGATTGTTAATGAAAGTAAATAAAATGAATATAAACTACTAAAATAATCATTTATATAATGAATATGAAACTACCAAAAAAATATTAATGACTACTACATAAGGTAAATTTGTGATTACAAATGACAACTAAATTTTGCATGTATATGACTATTAGTAGCTAATTTACGATATCTTATAACACGACCAAAATTTAGTCATATTTCTTTGGTCATTAATTGGTTTCAAATTATGACTAAAATTTGCATATGTATGACTATTAGTAGCTAATTTACAGTATCTTATAACATGACCAAAATTCAATCATATTTCTTTGGTCATTAATTGGTTTCAAACAATGACTAAAATTTTCTATATATGACTATTAGTAGCTAATTTACAGTATCTTATAACATGACCAATATTTTGGTCATATTTCTTTGGTCATTAATTGGTTTTCTTGGGTGATCATTTAGTACTATATTTTGTTGTATATTTGGTCAATGATTGTGACAATTAATGACTAAATAAATGACTAAATTTATGACCAAATATACTACTAGACAATAAAGTTGAGACAACCAATTAATGACTAAGCTAAAAATGACAAAATGTTGGTCGCATTATAAGATGTTGTAAATTAGCTACTATTAGTCACCAACCAAAAAATAGTCATTTATATGAAAATTTTAGTTTTTTTTTAGTAACTAATTAGTAATTTTGTACTAGTGATTCTTTCATTCCTCCCTTGCTTCGGTTATCCAATCGGGTTGGATAATAGAAATGGCACAAAGAAATTATTCCACATCCTCATCCTTTCTTGAGAGTGCATCTGCAACGACATTTGCCTTATTTTGTAGATGATTTCAAAGTCATAACACAAAATCTTTGTGACCCATTTTTGCTACTTTTCTAAAGATAATCTTTGTTCAAAAAATTATTTAAGACTATCATGATCAATTTTTACCTTGAAGTGTCTTCCCATTATGTAAGGTCGTCTTCCAAGATTTCCTTCTCATAAATAGCTTTCTGTAAATAATTTCCTTTGATTAGACATCTTTCAAATGCAATGGGTCTTCCTTCTTGCATTAAAAAAACACCAATTCCATTTCTTGAGGAACCACATTCCACAATAAAGGTTTTTGTGAAGTCTAGCATAGCTAAGATCGATGCTTGGTGCATTGCCTCTTTAAGATGTTCAAAGGCCTTAGTTGGTTCACGATTCCATGAAAATGAATATTTATTAAATAATGTTGTTAGAGGTACTTCTATTTTCCCATAATTATTAAAAAACAGGTGATAATACCCTATTAACCCGAGAAATCCTCACAACTGCTTTATGGTTGTGGGGACATTCCATTCCTTAATGGCTTTAATTTTTTTAGGGTCTACCTTAACACCCTCCTGGGATACAATATGACCCAGATATTCCACCTATTGTACTCCAAAGAAACATTATAGGTTTTTCCATATAATTTTTTCTCCTCCAATAGTTTGACCAACTTGTCAACATGTTGAACATGATCCTTCCTATACCTATTGTAGATTAGAATATCATCAAAAAATACTAACACAAATTTTATAAGTAAGGTTTTGAAAATTTAATTCATCAACCCTTGAAATGTAGAAGGCGCATTTGTAAGGCCAAAATGTATGACCAAAAATTCATAATGACCCTCATGAGTTGGAAATGTTTTTTTCGAAATGTCTTCAGTCTTCATTCCAATTGATAATATCCTAAATGAAGATCTAACTTGTTGAAATAAATTTCTCCATGTAATTCATCCAATAATTCATCAATCACATGAATGAGAAATTTATCTTTAATAGTGAGCTTATTCAGCTCCCTATAATCCAGACACATGTGCCATGATCCATCCTTATTGTGCATCAATACTACCAGAGAAGAAAAAGAACTTTGACTAGGTTGAATTATACTAGCCTCTAGCATTTCTGCAGTCATACGTTCAATTTCACTCTTTTGGACATAAGGATATCTATAAGGCCCGATGTTTGGAGGAGCACTTCCTAGAATCAAATTAATAGCATGACCATGATCACGAATAGGTGGGAGTCCTTTGGGAGTTTCAAACACCTTGGAATGATTTTCCTAGACTTTTTGGAGATATCGAGAAATAAATTATTTTGATGTTGGAAATTCTAGTGAGCATAATTGTGAAATGATGCCTCATTGTTATTTCTTCAGAAGCTTTCTCATGACATTATATTCTATTATCTTTCCTAGCTTCCCTACGATACCCCATAATTCAACTTCCTTTCCTTTCCTTCCGAAAAAAATTTCAATAAAAGTTCTTGAAAATTAAAAGCTACCATCCCCAAAGATTGTAACCATTGTACTCCTAGTACAACATTAGCACCACCCATTGGAATGGAAAGCATTGGACTATTCAATACATATTCCCCCATGGTTAGCTTCATATTTTGACACTTTCCAAAGAAATTTATAGTTCCTCCATTTTCCACCATCACTTAACACTCTCGCGCTGGGTATAGGAATAAATTTAATTCCTTGGCTACCTTACAATGAACAATATTATGGGTACTACCCGAATCAATAAGCACTATTAATTTTTTCTTCTTGATATGTCCTTCTATCATGAGAGTTTGAGGAGTGGTAATTCCTACCAATGCATTACAGGATATGGTCGGATTCATTTCTTCTTCCTCTAGGGTTGGTTCCTTGTGTATATCCTCTTCTTTTGAAGTTTCTTGTTCCTTTTCTTCCTCCTCTTCACAATTTATGTAAAATAATTTCTTCTCAACACAATTATGACCTTTAGTGTATTTTCTATCAAAACTATAGCAAAGCCATTTTTATCTTTTTTCTTCCAATTTTTGTGGTGTCAACCTTGTAGGTTGTGGAAGTCTAGGAGTAGCAACACTTCCATATTTATAGTTGTAAGTGGTAGGCTTCCTTTTTTACATAATTTTTCTTTCATTTTTTCTTGCCAACCTGAATGCCTTATCTAATGTATCAGGTTCCCAAAGGTGAACCTCATGTTGGATGTTATCCTTTAAAGTCCCTATGAAGACATCAATCCTATGTTCCTCTGGAATATTATTTACCCTTAAATTCAATTGTTGTAAGTCTTCAATGTGCTCCGTCATTGAACCCTTTTGTTTGAGATTTATCAATTGGCTAAAGAAGGTGTTTCTCTTTGTATCCTGATAATGTGCTATCATTTCCTCCGTAAAAATTGACCAAGTGACCAGTGTTTTACGAGAACAAAGCCATCGATACCATACAAACCGATTATGTTCTAAATATAAAGTTGAAATGCGTACATTTTACGTGTTTTGCATATAAATATATATATATATATATATATATATATATAAAAGCCCACTAATATATTCCAAAGATATATATATCAAAATTCCTCATATAAAAATTCACCCACTAATATATATATATATATATATATATATATATATATATATATATATATATATATATATATATAACGAGTCGTACCATTTGCCGAGGGGAACGGAGGAGCGAAACCGAGAGCCAACCCTGTTGCATGAATTTCGAGATAGGGGAAAATTCCCTTATTCTAAAGCAATATTCTCATGCAAAATCTTGTGGAGGAATCTTTATATTCCCTTAGAGCCAGATTTTCACAGTCTCGTAATTATGCCGATTTTATACTCATTTGAACCATTTTTTCACCAGGAGTTTAATGGCACAGTCCATTTTCTGATCTGAGCAACATGTTGAGAGTGGAACCATGAAGTTGGAACCTTGACACAGAAATCTACATGGAATCCGAAAGATTCCCTAGAGGCTCGAAAATGTCAGCTTTAGAACCAAACCAACTTTATACTCATTTTTCTCAAGGAATGTGATGGTGTGATCATATTTTTCATCTAGGCATCAAAATTCCATTCAACCAATGGGAAGGAATCTTTGGAGAATCTTTCAGATTATCAAGGGTCAATATTTCACCGAATCAAAAGGGGGTCATGTTTATACTTATTTGAACCGATTTTTCACTAGAAATGCAATTATGCAATCCGTTTCTTTAGCAAAGGTGTGCAATTTCATGCCATACCAGGAAATGGAGGTTTAAGATGCATTATTTCCATGTCTTCTTTTGATTTTTTTGTTGAGATGATTATTTAATGTTGAGATCCATGTATGCCACATTGTGAGAGGATCTTGGTATGCCACTTTATCTGAGAGATTACTATTTTCTCATGCTGAAGGAGAGCTTTTATGAGTGAGAGTTATTATAGAAGAGCGTCTCCTGGAGATACATGTCACTCTAGTTAAGTAAGTTATTCCTTGTATTGAAAAAGAATACATCATGTACTCATCATCATCTTGTAACATTTGATGAAGTGGCCTCCCCATTGTTGACACCTCGCTCGGAGACATCACCCACACTGGGTGAACTCCATTATCAACTTGTGTGTGTTCTTTGAGTCGATGGTTGTATTTATGTTTCCTCTTCTTTAAAGTACGCACATGTGGTTTTTCATACTCTTTCACATGCAATTCTACTCACATCACATAAATAAAAGATCTTGGTTAATACAAGGAGATGATTGAATCCAGATCAAGTTTGGTATTATATTAGTCTTATCATTGATGTGAATTGCGAGTGTGAATAATAACCATAGATTGAACATGAAATAAAAATGGAAATGGAGAACAACAAATATATCTACAAGGACCTCCTCAAGATGGCACACATGGTAGATATGTTGTATGCATATTATGAGGAAAAAAAAGAAAAAGAGGAACAGGAGAAAGAGAAAGAAGAGGATGATGCTCCATATCCACCTTCGAGTGAATATACTTCTTCTTCATCTTCTTCTCATCATTCAAATGAAGATATCAACGAAATCCTTCAAGCAGAGAACGTTGAATTGAGGAGAATACTACAACAAGCAGAGGAGGAGAAGCTAATATTAAAGCTTCAATTACGAGCCATGGAAGAGGCATTGGAAAATTTTAAGCACAACGAAGGCTTAGCAAAGCCATCATCTCATGCTTCATAATCAATAGGTAAGGTAAGAATTTATTGGTAGAATTAGGGGAATTTTGAGGTCTAAAATGGGCCTCCTAAGAAAATTATAAAATAATAGTGGAAATAATAAAATAAGATTAGATTACATCATCAAATTTTAGAGGGAAAAACAAATATACTTTTTTAACTTTTATTTTCAGGTTATCTCCTTATGGGTTTAATAAAATTTCGAGTGGAAACACTCATTGGATGCATAATTTCATTCCTCATTCAAGGAGTACCCATGTTACATACTTCCAATGGACCCTACTATATGAAAAATGAGAAATAAATGAAAAACATGATTGCAATCACATTTTTTCATATATTTCTCATTTTTCGTGTAGTAAGATCCATCGAAAGTATACAATATGGGTACTCCTTGGATGAGGAATTAAATTTTGCATTGAACGAGTACTCCCACTCAAAATTTGAGTAAAATCTTAAGGAGATAAGTTGAAAATACGAGTTGAAAAAGTAGTTTTTATTATTTTATTATTTTTTAATATTTTTACTTTTTTACTCAAAAAATGGTGAATCATCTGCCATAGTTGACATCATTATCTTAAATCCTATTGGTTCTTATAAAGTTTATTTTGATTGTACAATTTTCTTGGGAGACTCATTTTACACCTCAAAATTATCCTAATGTTTTTCAATTTCCTTTTCACATGAGGATGATGATTTGGGTGCTTTTGAAAAGCACAATACCGACATTGATTCAAGACTAATGAAGAAGATGGTATATGAAGGCAAGGGCCTAGGAGCTAATGGGAAAGGCATTTTGAAGCCCATCCAAGTGGTGGAGTTGCCATGACATGGACGATTGGGATATGTAAGAAAGGAAGAAACAAGATAATCTTAATGCGATAAGTCCGAGACAATGAAGGATGTTGAGAGTACCTCACAAGCCTCCAATGATCATGATTTCAGATCATTCCAAATGGAAGTGAGCTTTCCAAAGAGATATCCAAAGAAAGGTATAAAAATTCTCAATATTCTAAAATTGATTTTGATTACAAGAAAATTGGTGATAGTGAAAAAAATTGTGGCATAAGAAACCATTGTATTTTTTTGGCTTGTCTAGTCATGTGGTTTCCAAGTGTTGGAAGAGAATGGCGTCAAGGAAAAAGGCAAGACATGTAAACCCTTATCCGCATAATGGAAGGAAGAAGGTTAAGCATGCTTGGAGGAAGAAGATTTTTTGCAATCATTGCAATAGGCATGGACATCAAAGAGCCACATGTTGGGAGCTCCATCTAGAGGAACGATTGAAGGAGGATCATAAAGAACCTAAAAAGGAACATGTTAGTGAAGAAAATTATAAACAAGAGAAGCAACTATGAGAAGATCACCCATTCATTTTGTTGATTAAGAAATGGGTAACATTTTTAAGTAGTTGAACATGACCACATTTTGTAAATCACATATTATGAAATGATTGTAAAAGTGATGATGTATTTTCCATCACTTATGAATGCATTATAGTGCGTTTTGGCCTATTTTTGTTGATATTTGGGGTATTGTTTTTTTTTTTTTTTATGTAAAAACTTGACCAAAGAGTGTGTTAAACTCTTGGAAACTATGGGGTTTTCGTGGGTCATGTTTGGTATTTTAATGGAACATGTATTTTTCAGTGCTTGTAACATAGGTTTTCATAGGATGTAGGTTTCAGTTCATAACATGTGGATATGAAGAACATAGGTGAAGGAGAAGGAATTGTGGCATGTCATGGAACTTGTTGTGCATAAAAGGGAGTACAATACATTTCAAATTGTGTTCATGTTTTTGGAGGACCAAAATCTCCTCAGTGGAGAAGAATGATCTAGGTGGCTCTAGAAACACTAAAAAGTCAAAGAGGGATTTGAAAAGGCTCAAAAAAAAAAATTGTTGGATTGCAATGAAAATAGGGTCAGATTGAAGAGATCGTCACAATATTTCTAATGACATAAATGACACCTCAATCCAACATCATATGTGATAGTTATGGTTAGTCAAAGTTTTGGTAAAACTAGGCCCCCAAGCTAAAGTTAGCAAAGTGCCAACTAAATTTGGAGCCCAAATAAATATAGTGGAGCCACTAAATTTGGCGGAAACTAACGAGGAAACAATTTTGAATTTTGCGACAATGGTTTTAGGCGACCGGAACTAGAAAAATTGTTTCTTACTTAATTCTTCTTATGACCCTAAAAACTTTTGTGCATGGTTTTGTAAAATTGATTTAAATTTTAACAAAAATAAAAATAAAAATGGAATGGTTCAGCAGGTGGTCAAACCCTGCCGACCCCACAACTGTTATATATATATATATATATATATATATATATATATATATATATATATATATATATATATACATATATATATATATATATATATATATATATATATATATATATATATATATATATATATATATATATATATATATATATATATATATATATGGCATGGTAAGTGGCGAGAGGGAAAACCCATGGCTCCAATGGCCACATACCATATGGTGATCTGGCCGGATTTGAACCCACACCGGCCGAGAGGGGGGGGGGGGGGGTTGGGTGGGGGTTGTGGCTTAGGGTGGGGTGGGGTGTGGTCTACAATTGGTGGCTCAAAACATAACCACAAACCTAGAATAACCATGTGCCAACAAAAATTTTCTACAATAATAGCGCAGGGATTTGAACCTTGACCTTGTCGGGGTACTGACTTATAATTTTCCACAGTTACCAACTCGCCTAACAGGATCGTTGGTAAATCCACCCACTAATATATATAAAAATCAATTTATACCATTCGCATAGGGGAACCAACCCTGCTACACAAATTTTGATACACGAGAATATTCCCTGATTCTAAAGGAATATTCTCATGCAAAATCTCATGTAGGAAAATTGAGATTCCCTTGGAGCCAAATTTTCACAATGTCAAAATTATGCCAGCTTTATACTCATTTGAACTGGTTTTTCACCAGTAGTATAATGGCATAGTGTATTTTCTACTTTGAGCAGCAAACTTTTCGGGAATAGAATTTCTAGGGCGAAACCATGAAGTTGGAACCTTGATGTGGGAATTTTTATGGAATTTGAAATATTCCCTAGAGGCCTGAAAATGTCATTTTCAGAACTAGGAAAATTTTATACTCATTTTTCTCATTTTTTCACAAGGAACACAATGGTGTGATGAGATATTGTATCTTTATAGTTAAATTCCATTCAACCAACAGGAAGGAATCTTCAAAGAGTCTTTGAGATTTCCAAGGGTCCATATTTTACCGAGTTAGAAGGGGCTCAAGTTTATACTCATTTGAACTAGGTTTTTTCCAGTAATTCAAATGTGCAGTCCTTGGAAATGGAGGTATAAAATGAATTTTTTCCATGTCTTATTTTGATTTTTTTGTTGAGATGATGATTTTATGCTGAGATCCATGTATGCCACATTGTGAGAGGATATTGGTATGCCACTTTATCTGAGAGATTGTTATTTTTTCAGGTTGAAGGAGACCTTTTATGAGTAAGAGTTCTTATAGAAGAGCCTCTCATGGAGATACATTCCACTCTAGTTAAGGGAGTTTGTCTTTGTATTGACAAAGAATACATCATTTACTTCATTATCCACTTGTGTTTGTTCTTTGATTTTATGGTTTTATTTATGTTTCCTCTTCCTTAAAGTCTGCACATGTGGTTTTTCATAAATTTTCACATGAAATTCTACTAACATCATAGAAGTAAAAGATATTGGTTAAATCAGCAGCTGAGAAAATATAGATCAGTCCCCCATCTTAAGATCCCTAATTTCTTTGGACAACATGGTGGGAGTTTTTCCATCAACAAATTTATCTAAGAATAAATTTTTGAACTCCTTCCAATTATGGATTGAATTAGGCAGAAGATTATGGTATCAGACTAATTCCCTACCTTCTAGAGTGTACAGAAAAAATTTACAATAAACATCTTTAAAATGTACCTCTAGCATTCGCATATACATAGAGAAATAATCCATTTGATCTTCAACTTTCATCTTCTTATTAGGACCAAAATTTGAAAGAAAATTTTGTGGGTGCTTAGGCATATGATGAATATTTCCAAAAAGAGAAAGAAACCCTTAGACCATATAATCCAATTGTTCATCAGCCTTGTCTTATTCCTCCTCCTCCTCACCCTTTGATTCTAAAGAGTCTTATCCTTCACCATTAAAATCTTCTTTATAATCAGGATCTTCTTCTTTTCTTAGTTGTTCTTCATTAGAAAATTGAAAATCCTCCTCATCTCCTTCCAAATCTTCCTCAATAGGCAGAAGGTCCCCTTTTTGATGTGTTATTTTAATAGAGTCAACTAACTCTTCAAGGGTTTCAATAACCAAATATTCCATCGAATAAACCAACATGTCATGACAAGTTGTTTCTTTCTTTATAGGCTTATGAGGAAAAATAGCAGCAAGAGAAATAAAGGCGAGAGCTCTTGCGAACTGATGAGTAATAAGAATAATTATTCAGATTTGATCATAAGTGACTTAAAAGGCTTGTTCTATACATAAATTAGAAGAATCTTCTATCTTAGGAATATGATTTGGAGTGGAAATCAGATAGTTACTGCTTTGCATGGAAGTTTCTTTATTTGGATGTGGTGAATTTTCAGCCATATATACGTTGACCTCCTTCTAGCGCTAGAATGATGATGGTTCTCGATCTCACCAACATACAAGGGATATCCTCAATATGAAGTCCTAATTAGACCTCACACCGTTTGGTATAGAATCCAATTCCGGAAATGTGGCCCGACTTCCATATTCTTAGATATTTTCCTTGGATGAAATAATTAGCATAAGGGAGAAACACACATGTACTTTTGAATGAGCAAGTAAGTATGCCTTCTGAAATTTTCAATTGTAATATATATCAAGGTTCTTTCACTAGAATAAAACTAAAGTGACTCTTTAGGACAAAAGTAATAGTATTGTTATAGTAAATACACACGTGAATATGTATGAAAGAAACATTAAACACCTAGAGAAAGAGTTCAAGTAGACATAACAATCACTAAAACAATTACAAAACACATTCAACAAGATGAGCACCAAATCCAATGAAATAATTCAATTTATTTCAGACATATTAACTAAACACATATCACAAAATATAAATAGTAGTCTTACAACATTTCCAATATATGCTTGAATGTTTGCTGGATCAATGAGCTTAAAATTTTAAGTAAAAGTTCCAAGATACACTAATACAATGAGACACCACTAGCTCCAATAGTGGAGCATTAAGCCACCACTTTCTCTCCAAAAGAACAAACTTTCTCTCTAATTTCTAGGTGGAGAAGTCAAGGTGAAAATTCTATAGAAATTCCTTTTAGATTCAAACTGCTAATGTAATTTTCTAAAACAATATACTTGAATCTAGTCTACTCGTCTGCGGAAATAAATTCACGATTGAGAAGAAATATCAAAAACATGCAACATGAATCAATTAACACACATAACACGAGGATATGTGTAGGGGAAATACACTTCTCAAAACCCCTTCCTATTTTTATTGTATTAATCAGGAAATAGAGAATAAATAAAATGTTTTTTCAATCCTGAGCAATATCTAGACAAGTATAATCTATCTCACTGCCTGATAAGCTAACTTTGGCCAATAATTAGCTAATTTTTCTGCTTTCCAATCTCCTATTTCCTTACATTTTTTCCTTTGGAATTATCCCCTATTAATTAGGTAAATTCCTCATCCATAACTGCACAATCCTTGTAATCTTTTCTCTGGCTACATGCACGACCTATACTACTCAGATAATTATACAATTGATAGTACACTTCCCTTGAACTCAAATATCAAATGAATAACTCATATTTCATGCATGCATGAGTTAATCATGGTTGATTTATCAATTATCTGGTTGGTCACTGAGTGCACACCCCACTACTAGACCTCCCACTAGTTCCTCCAATAGTTGGAACTACTTTAATTAACTTTAACTCAGTTTAACTGAATTAAATTATTACAACTCAATTTAAACTAATCCTAGGATCATAAAAAGTAGGACGACTCAATTCAGGCCCTCAAATTGAATTAACTCAGACAATTAATTTAAAATAACTTAGTTAATACATTCTTGTTGTCTTTTGATGTGGAATTACAATTTTCTCCTAATTTAATTCAAGGGAAAATTAAATCAGGATTTTCCTGTTTCCATTTTCAACAAAGTCCTTTTCTTAATCGATGAGGGTGTATAGATAACAAATGAGATGACTCTTCACCTCCCTTGTGGCTCTTGAGCTCCCCTCATGAATCTTGAGCTTCCAAATGACTTATCAAACTCCTAAGAGACCTTTAGACTTCTACATGAATTTTCTCATTCTTTTGGTGACCTGTGGACTTCCACACACTATAAATTTCTCATTTTCTTTAAAATTACATAATTACATCGACAAATGATGTGGAAACATGATAACTTGTATGAATCTTGAGATGAAACTTTGAGAAGACATGATTTGACATTGATGACATGGATTTTAATATGATGTGATAATGTCAAGCTTCTCTTTTTGTTTCTATCTTTGTGTCTTAATGATATATATTTCATGTTGTTCCTATTGTCTCCTCAAAAAGTCTTGAATATATGGATTATTCTATGTGATCTAGATCTTCCAACTTTTTTCGCAATCTAGTGTCCCTTCATCTTCTTGTGCCAGTGATCATCTTGTCTTTGTAGCCATCTTTAGTGTGACCTTACATTTTCTCTTGTCATCCTTCTTAAACATTATCATTTCATGTAAGGTATAGTACCTGCAAGTGAAATTCACTCATGGAAACATGACACCAGTTTGAAAATATCTTAGTCTAGATTTCTTGGTGCAATTCATTAATCAACTTGGAACTGAGTACTAGATAGAGGAGAAGGCTTAGGGATTTTGTAATGCGTAGTTCCAGGATGTAGGAGTGATAGACTGAAGACTATGACTATGCAATGCACATTTATTGGAGGCCTAAGAAGCAACACTACATAGTTGAGGGTCACAATGAGATAGGCTTGCCCACTGTGACTGCACAATGAATAGTTCAGGGGAGAGACTGGGCCACTGGATTGTGCAGTTACATATTTTATAGATACATGGAGATAGCCTGTAGACTTAAATTGTGTTGTGAAAAGTGGGAGGCTAGCTCGGAAGAAGGATTGTGCAGTTCTAGAGAGGAGGAGGCAGTCTTGAGCACTATGACTACACAATGCGCATTCTTTGGAGGAATTTATTTTGCATTGCAATGTTCCAATAGGCAGGGATGTTGACCAAGGATTTTATCAATCCAATGTGTAGTTCAAAGAGACTGGGTGGAGAAAGGTTGGTCGGGCAAGGAAATATCCAAAATTTAACCAAGTGTGGGATAAATGAGGCAGAGGTGAAACAAGGACAGGATTTTGAACATGATCACACACTTAGAATAATTGACAACAAAAAAATGAACACTCAACACCAAAAATTAGCATGATCCCATTGCAATGACATCATAGCGACACTTACCTCTAAGTGCGACACTTAGGATACACTTTGCGACATATATGATGATACCAACAAAACAATGCATAAAACTTTTGGAATGAGTCTAGAACATATCTCTTTGGTAGATAGGACCTATTAGCACCAAATTTACTCATAAAGGTGCACTATAATTCTCTTTACAATTTACAACACTTCCCTTGTTGAAAAATGCATCAAGAAATTCTCAATTTGATTTTGCCTTCATTAAATTGAGAAAAATTGAATTTCCACATTAGCAGACAACTTGGATGATGTTAACTTGAGTGACATGGATTGTGTCACCCAGTTTACTTCGTAAACTCAATTTGGAGGAGTTAGATTTCAATTCAGCATGTTTTATTGCTAATTTGTGGCAACCAAGGTTAGTTATCTAAGGTTGTTTGTAGTTAAAGTAGTTCCAACTGTTGGAAGAACTAGTGGAGGGTTAAGTTGTGTAGTGGAAATTCCGTCAAACTCAGTGATCATCCAGTTAACTGATCAATCAACTCGAAATAGATAGTGCATGTATAGAATTCGAGTTACCCGGTTGAGATGGGGATTCCAAGGGAATCTAACATCAATTGTAGACTAGTTCTGAGTGTACAATTGTTGCATTCAGTAAGATGATCAGCCTAAAGGAATTGCACAATCAATTGGAGGAAATTTCCTAAAAAAAGTCCCTAATTCCTCAATGAACAATGCAAGGAAATAGGAGCTCAATCCAAGGAATAAATTGACTAAGTATGGTTTAGATGACTTCAATGAGAAGAGAAATAGATAGTGCACTTGCAGGGTGAGCTCAGTTGAGCAAAGAAATTTTAATGCATTTGTATTCATTTGATTAATGCAAGAGGCATTGGGATTTTTAGCATATTTTTTCCCTAGATAAAAATATGTGTTTCATGTGTGTTATTTATTCGTGAATTTCTAAAAAAAAAATCTAAATTGTGAAATAATATCCATAGAGTTGTAGAGTAGGCTTGTGTCTTGTGATTTTGACTAAAAATTCATGAGAAGTTGCAAATCTACAGATAATTCCCTACATCCCTTACCAAAATACTACACTTAGGTTTTCTTCACAAAGGGACTATAAACTTAGAGGATACGCATTGAATGTCTCTTGCTACTAGAAACAATAGCTCACAAGGTCAAAGTAGGCTCCAAATTTTGGATATAGGCTAAAATTTGGAGGGTATTGTAGTAGTGACAACAGGTTAAAATAAAACAAAATTTAAAAGCTTCCCATGATAAGAAGAAAATTTGTGCTGACAAGAGTAGGAAAAGTAGTGAATTTAAATTCAGGGTCATGTGTTTTTGAAAGTAAAGTGAAAAATAGCTCATTTAAATTAGGAAATCATGCCAAGTTAGCAGTTAGATATTACAGGCCATTTGAGATCTCAAAGAGGATTGGCCCTGTTTCATATAGGCTTCGATTGTCTGCGTCTCTTCATATTCATTATGTATTCATATTTCATTTCTTAAGAAATATTTATTGGACACTAATCATGTTGTTGATTGGAAAATTATTCAGGTACAACCCAAGGGATATTTTCAGGTTCAACAGATGGAGATTTTAAGCACGAATGTCAAGGTGATCTAGAATAAAGCCATAGACATTATAAAGTTGCAATGGACGGTGCTCGATCCCGAGGATGAAACTTGGGAGCAAGAAGAGGTCATGAAGGCATAATAAACTCACTTTTTTTACTTATATGTCATATATTTATACATACGATGTGTTGAGGACACTGCACATAATAAGGGGGGAAGGGATGTAATAGCCCCACATATTTTGATGATATAAATAGATGTACCTTTTGTATTGAGCTGGTGAGTGTAAATACGTTATTTTCATGTGTTCCCATGTAGTTGCAAAGATACTAATATGTCGATTTTTGGCTAAGTGGATAGATGGGCCATGTTGTGAATATTGTAAATATTGTAAATGTACATATCCTTAAATATTAATAAAACAATTCTATTTGCAGAGAGAGAGTATGGGGGATGCAGCGCTAAAAAAAATGGCAATGGTTGGATAGTTTGGTGAAAAGTGCACATGGATCTTATTAGGGTTCTAGAGGTTGCTGCATGGAAAGTTAGGGCCATGAATGTATAAAAATAAATTCAGTTTGATATGGGAGGTAGTTAATCCTACAAGAGGTAAGTTGGATTAGTCATTGAATCCAGGGGAGGACTCTAAGACTGAATGATGGTCAATCAGTATTGCGATTAGACTCTGGACTAGCGAGGGTATGGTTATTAAGTTAACCGTGTCATATAGATGCATCATGTTGATGACGTAAGCCCCAATGTTTGCTTTGGGGTTTTTTGACCATTTTTATGGCTTAACGTCCATGGAGTTCCAGTGGGAACTGAGTGTTATTTTGTGGTCTGGAGGTTTCCTCGAGCCCTATATCAGCATAGTTGTTGAGTTGGCAACTTATCATTTTTCCTAGAGGATGCATGGAGCCCTGGAGCAACATGATTTTTGGGTTGGCACCTTGGTCATGGAGCTTTGGATATTGTTTCGGTTACTGTTTCCTTTGGAGTTGTCATCCCATCTCAGGGGTGACTTGATGGTTAAGATTATGAACCATCAAGTCTATGGTTGGGTGGAACATGAAGGGGCCGCAATTAGTTAACTTTCATTTGTGGATAAGTTCCTAAATTCTTATGGAATATTGTATATATAATTGACATGTTATTTAATTGATTTATGTTAAAACCCTAGTTTCAGGGGTTTCAATTAATGGCTATTAATATACATTTATTTCCCTTGTTTATCTTACTTCTGTAATTTATATGTGAAAACTATTGCATTCTGGCATGTAGAATTACATTCATAGTAATTATACCATCTTAGATGAGAGTAGAAACTATGCCCCAAATTAATTATGAGTGCTTTTGTATTTTATTCAAATTTTAATCATGCAACATTGGATATAGTGGTGTTGCCTAGTTTGGGGCTGGGGATGCTACACTTATTCTTTTAAGGAAAGACCCTCATGATATTCTCTATATATTTGATGATTTCACATATAAATAAGTGATGAAAAAGTAGTGGTGAAAATTATATGTTTCCCGTACTAAGGATAATGGATTATAGAATGAAACATAGATGCAACAAGTTCTATCTACTACAGAAGGAAAGAGGAAACAAATTTAAAAGTAACTATATAATAAGGAGAATACGCTAACATAGTACAGAAAGAGAAATAACCATTTGTTACAATTAACTAATTATATAGTAAGGAGAAAGTTCTAGCATAGTAAGGCAAGAATGAGAATAAGAATAAAAAAGAAACAGAACTAGAATGAGAACGTGAACCATTGCACGAGGAAAGTAGGAAACATCGTATATGCAAGCTCCAAAAATCAAGGTGTGCTTCTCTACATACCTCATGGGGTACTATTCACTTAGTGAAATTGTGTCATATCATGTTATTTTGTGGGATATTAAAGAATAACCCTAATTTTAGTAGATATTGAAAAATACCCCAAAAGCCCTTTTGTTTGCCCCTCTTTCCAATACATACTCACAATTTTTAAAATCCCTAATTTTACTAGATATCCTAGGTATCCATTTTCTCGTAGCATTTTTAATACCCCTTTTTATTTCTACCTCTAGTATGGAAACGTGATGGAACTATTATATGCCTACTAATCACAAAAATGATCCAAAACTAAGTAAAAACTACACTAACATCTCTGTTATCGTTCTGTAATTTATGAGATTGTGAGAATAAACACAGAGGACAACATCAAAACCACTTTGGAAGTTGGGACCTAGCCCTGCGAGCATCAGAGAGGGATCTTTTTGTAAATTTTAGCTATGTTTTATGTGAATTTTAGGCTAGTTAATACTGTACTGATTGTTTGTTTGTGATTTTGATTTGGATTGTTTGGTTGATTAAATTGTTATAATTCCCTTGAGCTATGGAGTCTCGAGATTAATTGGATCTACATCAAATTTTGAATCATTTTCACAGGGCAAGCTAGGTTGCACTAGTTGGATCTTTCAGGATTTTAAATGAATTATGAAATGGAAGAAATGTAAATTTTAGTAGAAATTGAGCAATGAAGTATTCCTCAATTTGAATTCAGTAGAAAACACATAAATTATAAACATCCAAAATAGGGTGCTCTTTATAACATATCCTATTCATCATAGTTTCTATTATGTAATTAATATTTTCAGAAATAACAACGAAAGAAAACAATGAGTAACACATTAACCAAAGAAAAACATCACCAATTGGTACACCACAATAATCCTGTGAAGAATTTCCATGTATTATTGATGCTTCCAACAACCAAAAAATTACAATGCTTAGAGAAAATTATACTCAACAATCAACCCTTAATACTTCAAACTGTGAAGTATTTATACACTAAATTACAAAATGATTTACAAAATCATTGTCTCAACCAACAGTGTATTATTGGCATTATCTTAAACAATAAAATCAATCTTCTACAAAATAATAGGCAAGGTGTACAATAATATGGAAAGGTGGCTATGTTTTTTGGAGGAGTCAGTTGTTGAATAGGGCTATTCCTATGCTACGCTGGCTGATGTGTTGGCCTGTGTTTTGACTATATCTGAATTACTGATCAGTCCTTGTTATGTAGATAAATCCCTCTTGCGGATAAGAGCGATCTCCCTAGTACCTACGAATAGCTAGAAACAAACATCCATTTGTAAATCATTTTCTCTAGATTATTTGCAATTCAGAATTATTATAAACAAAGAAAGAGTACATGCCCCTACCTTGAAATATAACATTCAGTGAAGCCTTTTATCTAGTCACTCCAAAGAGGCTTATTTAGTAAGTAGAACCTGCAATCAAAGGCAGACAAAAGAATTAAAAGCACCTGCAACATATAATAATTAAGAACAACTAACCTAACTTAGTGATCAAGGAGTCTAAGTATTGAATTATTCAAATAGGCACAAGAACAACTCAATGAGAAAATGAGATTCATATTTATGCAGGAGCATCCTGCTTGGGTTTTATTAAAATATTGTGTAATTAGGGGGGTGATGATTTTTTAATTATTTTATAAATTATTGTGCTCATTTTAATAAATTAAGAGAGAAAATTGTAAGTGAGGATTATTGTAAATATTATTTTAATAAATTAAGGATATGAGTGGAGTTGAATTAGGTAGATAATATAGGGATTATGAATTCCTTAAATGGGACTTAGTTGAGTCCAAAAAAAGGATAAATCTAATTTAGATTTTAGTTGAGATTTGTGTGGAAGAAATTATGGATTGGAATAAATTCATTATTATGTATAAATATGAGGAGTGTGTGAGAATGGAAAAACAGTGAGGAATACAGAGAGAGAGAGAAAGATGGTTTGAGAGATTTTGTAAAGGGTCGAGAGCCGAAAGGCCATCCATTTTAATATTCAACCAAATAGTTGGAATCTGGAATTTCTTGTGTTAATATATGTTAGTTTTTTTTTGTATGGCTCTATTTCCTTTATGTATATTTTGAGCTGAATCATAGTTTTAATGAAGATTTTTATTGAGATTTTCATGCTGAAGGAAGCATGCACTCATTTATATGTGAGGATCTATTTTATAGCAGAATCTCGGCATCATTTGGTATCAGAGCGAAGGAGACGAGTTTGGGGATGAGTCGCTCCTACGGTGAGGTTGTTTTGTTTTGATTGCTTGTTGTGAGCAAGGAGAGCAGGTCGGATTTCCTAGGAGAGAGTTGATTGAAATAGGTAAAATATTGTGGCATGTTGAGTCTGCAAATTTATATATATATCTGTTGTATATTTGAGCATGTGAATGCAGGAATGAGAGCGTGTTCGAAGAAATAACGTAGACTTGTGATTTGGGTGTGCGATCTTAGGTTCATGGAGTCTACGCGCATTGGGTGAGGCAGCATCATAGGTGAATAACATGCAGGCATATATATCCCGACATAATGTATTTTATAACTATGAGAACGTGCGGCACTTGATATCACAGTCCATATGATATAACATGGGTGCGTAATACAACGTCAACACCCTGCCAAAGATACATTGGGAATATGCATTGGCATATGCATAGGGGTTGTAAGAGTCTAGTTACCTTGACCACAACATAGAGAAGCATTGTCCGACGGCTCATGTGGCAACACTTCCAGAAATGCAGAGGTAAATGTTTCTGCTTATAGAAATAAATGCAGAGATAAGATAAGTCATACAATCTTTTGTATGACGTCCCAGTTGCATAAATGATTTTTTTTACAACGAAATTCATATACACAGACGTCTTCTTCTTGTACTAACGTCCCATCTATGGAAACGACTTAAATGTTGACTATTTTAATATTTAAAATGGGATGGCAATTGCATTTATCAATATTACTTGGTTACGTTTGATTAATAGTCGGTGATGATTTGTGTGGACCATGAGCTCAACAAAAAGGCTGCGTTTAATTTTTTTTGAATTTCACATTTGAAATGCAACGAATTTTGATTCCCATTGTTGTATATATAACAATTATCTATTTTGGAAGCCAATCATATCAATGCACTTAAAAAATTCATGTGTGGGGCTTGTGAAAGAGGTGCGGTTCTAGAATAATATTCAAGGTATGGATCCAGTGTTTCCACGGTACCACCTTCCAGTGTAAGAAAAGGTCACTGGGATTGATTGAGGTATGGTTTTTACAAATAGTTCATGTATGTTTCTGGAGAATGTAATCTTGGAAGGATATTCTATTACATTAAGGTTTCATGTTCCCAAAGCCAAGAAATTGAAATTGAAGAGAAACCCGAGAGATTGAGATGAGGGAACTTGGCTTAAGCTAAGAGGGGATATTGTACATACCTTGAAGGTTTACAAACATTGTTTTCTAGGAAATATTTATGTTACAAAGTTGCTGGGAAGAGATTTATTTGCTGGGGAGAGACTATTAGAAAATGGACCTTGCGCATTCAAAGTAAAGTAAAGCAAAAATTCAATCTCATATGAAGAGTCTAATTTATTTGGAATTATATATATTATAATTTATTGATACATTCAATACTAAAGTGTGCATTGGTTGATCACATCGAATTTTGGTGTGGAGACAAAGTCTGTAGAGGCTTGAATGTATTTCTAAAAGAATACGCGAGAGAAGGGTTGGATCATTTCAACCACAAGAAGATTCAAGGTAAGTGCTCATTGAATAAATCAATATTCATTTGAGTAAAGGTATTTTAAAATTTGGTTGATTAAATTTCCTTGCCATACTCGAGAAGTTGATCTTTTGTAAATATTATGAAAGAGTGAAAATGTTGCAAATGCGGAGGTATAAACGAATGGAAAATGAATGGAAAAGGATAATGGGCTTTCCTGGGTGATATAAAAGAAGCATGCATTTTTATGTGAGAGGGTTTATTATGCATAATGTGTATTCTTCGTAGTTTTGGCTAAGTCATTTTGGACCAAAGCTTGTAGTTGGAATGGGAGAATTCTTTTGATTTGTGTTTAAGATTGAAAACCCAATTGCTTGATGTTGTATAATCTTTGTTTTTACCATCATGTGGCAGCATCTAAGGAGGTGTTATTCAGGATGGACACGATGTATGAGTTGTACATCATTCATCAAATAGGTTGAAATATGAATAGTTTTTTCTCTGTACACAGGTGAAGAGATGTGAATTGATGTAAAAGTGCAGGAAAATGTTTGCACTAAAATGACGAGCTTATGGAATGTGTTATAAAATTAAATATTACATAGCAATGCAATACATAAAATATGCAGAAAACACAAGAACATAAAACACATAAAACCAGAGAAACACAGATATACGTGGTTCACCCAGTTTGGGCTACGTCCACCCCGAAAAATGAGTCCTTCCTTTCTATTATCCAGCAAAATGAAGAGACACAACCTACAATAGGTCTATTGTAATATCCTCTGTTCTCTCTCACAGTCTCCCTATCTGTTTCTCGCTCCTAGAATACACATACAATACATAGCTGAAATACAATACCCTCATACAAAGCGAGGGGTTTCATTCTAGGGAAAAAAACCCTAAACTAAACATAAATTCTACCGTCAGATCATCCACCTAATGAACAGCCTAGATTGACTAGAAATTACTATACTTTTACAAGGCAATTTTACATATGTTTTTAGCTTCGGGGGCGTTGCCCCCAAAACCCCCTGCCAAGGGAGGGGCTCCATAAAGTCGCAGCTGCCCCCCCCTGGACCAACCAAGCAGCATTTAATTACGGGTGGCGGTGCCGCCCCCATTAAGGTATAGGGTTCCAACGCTGTGATACAAAACAAACAAGATAATGAGGCCCCACACCCAACAATCTCCTACTTGGACACTAATTGTAACAACTCCACCGCTGCTTCATTTGCTGGAAATTGAATCCTCTTTGGACCTGGATGTTTCTCATATTCATCGTCATCCTTGAAGACCGATTGAAACTGAGCATAATCTTAGTTTCTCCCTGGTTACAACTTTTGTTAGCATATCTGCAGGATTCTGGCTAGTGTGTATCTTTTCCAGCTTCAACTATCCATCTTCCAATACTGACCGTATTAAATGGTACTTGAGTTGTATGTGTTTATTCCTGGAATGAAATGTTGAGTTATTTGAAATATGAATGGCACTTTGGCTATCACTTTACAATGTGCCCATATCATGCTTCTTACCCAATTCATCCATAAACCTTTATAACCAAATCATTTCTTTACTAGCCTCTATAGAAGCAACATATTCTGCTTATGTTGTTGAAAGTGCAACAACATTTTGGATTTTTGAAACCCAACTGACAATTGTTCCACCTACAATAAATACATATCCTGTAGTGCTCCTCATGTTCTCTATCACCTGCCATATCTGCATCAACATATCCCTATAGAGAAATGTTTGAACCACCAAAGCATAATGCTTGATTTGTGGTACCTCTCAAATATCTGAGAATCCATTTCACTGCCATCCAATTTTATTTTCCTGGATTGTTCATGTACCTACTTACAACTCCCACTGCATGTGCAATATCAGGCCTTGTGCAGACCATTCCATACATTAAGCTTCCAACTGCTGATGCATATGGAACTTTAGACATATAGTCCATTTCTTCTTGGGTCTTGGGGCACATCTCCTTACTAATTTTGAAATGGCTAGCAAAAGGTGTACTAACTGGTTTTGCATTCTGCATATTAAATCTTTTCAACACCTTTTCTATGTACTCATTCTGAGACAGTGTTAATTTGTGATTTTTCCTGTCTCTAGTTATCCTCATACCAAGGATTTGTTTTGCAGCTCCCAAATCCTTCATTTCAAATGAATTTGCCAATTTTCTTTTGAGCACATTTATTTCCTGCATGTTAGATCCTGCAACAAGCATGTCATCTACATACAATAACAATATAATATAGCTGCCATCATTTTGCCTTTTTAGATAAACACAATGATCAGAGTGACATCTAGTATAACCTTGTTCGGACAAAAACTTGTCAAATTTTAGATACCACTGCCTTGGAGCCTGTTTTAAGCCATACAAGCTCTTCTTTAACCTGCACACCAATTTTTCTTCCCCTTTGACCTCATATCCTTCTGGTTGCTGCATGTATATCTCTTCCTCCATATCTCCATGGAGAAATGTTGTCTTTACATCTAACTGTTCAAGATGTAAATCTTCCGCTGCTACAAGACTTAAGATAGTTCTGATTGAATTCATCTTAACAACAGGAGAAAATATTTCATCAAAATCAATATCTTTCTTCTGTGCAAACCCCTTCACCACAAGTCTAGCTTTGTACCTCTGTTTTCCTCCATCTTCTTCCTTCAGCCTGTAAACCCATTTATTCTGCAATGTAGTTTTACCTGCAGGCAACCTGACTAAGTCCCAAGTCTGGTTATGCATTAAGGAGTCCATCTCTTCTTCCATGGCTAGCTCCCACTTCTTCCTGCTTTCAACTTGCATTGCTTCTTCATAACATTCAGGTTCACCAAAATCAGTCAACAATAAATAATATAATGAAGGAGAGTATCATTTAGGGGGTCTACTTATCCTGGTAGATCTTCTAACACCACTTTCAGGTGTTTGAGGTGCATGTTGCTATTGTGGTGGTTTTTGTTGTTGTGGCTCTTGATTATTATTATTTTCAGGCACCTTTACCTTTTCTGTGATCTCATCAAGAACTATGTATTCTTTGTTTTCTTTTTCCTGTTTATTTTCCTGCAACTGATTCTTATATAATACCTTTTCATTTAATATTACATCTCTACTCCTAATGATTTTGTGATTTTCATAATCATATAAGCGATAACCAAAATCATTAACACCATATCCAATAAAGGTACATTTATTTGATTTTTCCTCAAGCTTTGTTCTATTTTCTTTATTAATATGGACAAAGGCCTCACAACCAAAAGGCTTTAAAAAAGAGTAGTTTACCTTTTTACCTGTCCATGCTTCCTCTGGAATACCACCATTCAAGGAACTTGAAGGCCCTCTGTTTATTAGATAAACAGCAGTATCTACAGCATCTGCCCAAAATTGTAAAGGCAATCCTACATGCAATCTCATGCACCTTGCACGCTCCATGATTGTTTTGTTCATCCTTTTTGACACACCATTTTCTTGTGGTGTTCTTGGAACTGTCTTCTCTCTACGAATTCCATGCTCTGAACAGTACCTATCAAACTCTTTGCTGCAATACTCACCTCCATTGTCCGATCTGAGACACTTCAACTTCTTTCCTGTCTCAATCTCAACCAAAGCTTTCCATTTCTTGAAAGTATCAAATACATCAGATTTATTCTGAATACAATAAATCCATGTTTTTCTAGTTGCATCATTAATAAAAGTAACATAATAACGAGAGCCACCGAGAGATGATACCTGAGCAGGTCCCCATACATCTGTATGCACAAGCTCTAATTTTTCGCTCTTCTTTTCTTTCCCAACTCTGAGAAATATGACTCTCTTCTATTTTCCATAAATTCAATTCTCACAGAAATCCAAATCAACATTCTTCAAACCTGGCAACAAATTTCTTGAGTGAAGAATCTTCATCCCCTTCTCACTCATGTGTCCGAGCCTATGATGCCATAATGTTGCATCTGCTCCTTTGGAAGTTAAAGCATTAATAGAGTTATAAATACCATTGCATAAATACAATGTACCAACCTTTTCGCCTTTTGATATTACCGGGGCTCCTTTGGTGACCTTCCAAGCTTTATCTGTGAAAGTTGTCACACAACCTTCACCGCCTAACTGCCCTGTTGAAATCAGATTTTTCTTTAGATATGGAACATGCCTTACCTCCTTTAATAGCCATTGGTTTCCATTCTGCTGTTTTACAAGAACCTTACCCATTCCAACAATTTTAAAGGGTTTATCATCACCCAAACGGACTTGTCCAAAATCTCCTTGAACATAGTCATGAAAATATTTCTTATCAGGTGTGGCATGGAATGAAGCCCCTGAATCTACAACCCAAGAATCAGTAACATTTTCAAAAGAAAGAATCAAAGAATCTTGTAACACATCACCTGTCACATTTGCTTCATGATTGTTTTCTTGTTGTGTGTCTCCTTCTTTTATTCCCGGAAGGTCAGAATGGCGCACCTTTTAGGTGTCCTTTCTTTCCATTTCAGCCTCTATCACCGTCTGGACTTGGATGCGCTGCCTGTAGTTCTTGTATTATACGAGCTCTCTCTCTTATTTTTTCTTCCCCTAGACTCTTCACTCAAAGAATTACCCAAATGACAAGGTACTCCCATCACATTTCTCACGCTGGGATAGCTTAACGACAACATCATCAAACTTTAAAGTACTAGATCCAGAGACAGAGTTACTAATGGCCATAACTAAACCATTCCAGCTTTCTGGAAATGAGCACAGAAATAAAAGAGCCCTAACTTCATCATCAAATTTTACGCCTACATAACTTTACTGACTGGTAACTGTATTAAAACCATTTAAATGGTCTGCAATAGATCCACCTTCCGAAATCTTCATATTAAATAAAAATTTCATAAGAAATACCTTGTTTGAGGTTGAGGGTTTTTCATATAATTTTTCCAACGCCTTAATCAAACCATCTGTTGTTGTTTCCTTTGAAATATTGAAGGCTACCGACGTTGCGAGGCACAACCGTATTGTTTCGAGTTCCTTTCTATCAAGAATATCCCATTCTGTGTCTGTCATAGCCGTCGGCTTCTTTGTTTTTCCAGTCAATGGTAGGTACAGATATTTCTGATACAGATAATCTTCCATCTGCATCTTCCACAACGAGAAGTTTTGGCTGTTAAATTTCTCGACCCTAAACTTACCATCTTCCGCCATTGCTCCCACTGGAACCAGGAACCCTTCTTTCCTGCGAGATTATCAACCAAATAGACCTTCGGCTCTGATACTAGTTTTTAGAAAATTAAATATTACAGAGAAATGCAACACATTAAATATGCGGAAAAAAAAAAGCACACAAAACACATAAAACCAGAGAGACACGGATCTACGTGGTTCACCTAGTTTCGGCTACGTCCACCCTGAACAGCTAGTACTTCCTTTCTATTATCTGGCAAAATTAAGAGACACAACCTACAGAAGATCTGTTGTAATATCCTCTGTTCTCTCTCACAGTCTTCCTATCTGTTTCTCGCTCCGAGAATAAACATACAATACACAGCTGCAATACAATACCCTCATACAAAGCGAGGGGTTTCCTTCTAGGGAAAAAAACCCTAAACTAAACATAACTTCTACCGTCAGATCATCTGCCTAATCAACGGCCTAGATTGACTAGAAATTATTATACTTTTACAAGGAAATTTTACATTTTTTTTAGCTTCAGGGGCACTTCCCCCGAAACCCCCCACCAAGGGGGGGCTCCATAAAGTTGCAACCGCTCCCCTTGGAACCCCCAAGCAGCGTTTAATTATGGGCGGCGTTGCCGCCCCCATTAAGGTACAGGGGTCGAACATTGTGATACAAAATATACAAGATAATCAGGCTCCACACCCAACAGAATGAAGGGCATGCGAGTATTCACAGTGACAAAGACAACACAGAAGAGTGGAATCCAAAGAGTTTCAAATGCAACGGAAAGGTTTGTTAAATAATCTTGAAGGGAGCATAAGGTATGATAATTCAGAAAGGTATTTTTGAATGTTGAAAATTGAATGGTTTATTTATTTTCACCATAAAATAAATCTTGGAAAACATGGATTCCATTTCGATTAAATACTTCAGCATCATGTGAAATGATAATGGGAAACTGATGATCTTTCATAAGAATGGAGTATGAGAGAGAGTGAATATTTTACATCCTAAAAATGTATTAGGTGTGTATGTTCGTCAGAAGATTGTATAACTTGAATTAAGTCAAAATATCCACTATCATAATTATTGGGGCAAGCCTTGAAGTCAAAACAGATGTTAGGGTCAAATGAAATTTTGGCTAGTTTGAGTTAAGATTGAGTATTTTTCATCCAAGTTGAAGAGTTGGTGTAAAGTCTGAAGTCAAAGAGTCATAAGCTAAGTCAGAGGTCTGAATGTAATTGGGTGCATGATTGGCGGAGTCCGACACCCAAAGAGTTTGGTCATTCTAACACAAGCATTACTAAAGTGTTGTTTGTAGCAAAGTGAAGCAAGAGAATTTCCCAGATATAATTCCAAGACAGAGAACTGAAAGTGATCAAGCGCAGGAAGAGAGCTTGCATTGTGGAATAAAAAGTATGGAGGCTTGCTATGAATTGGATTGAATGAAATCCACACGTGAACAGATGAATTTCAAAAAGGAGGAGAAGATGACTGGTGATATTCATTCCAAAAGATCTGATGAAGACCATAGCAGAAGAAATAAGAAGGAAAATGCGAAGGTAAGTGGCATATGTGAGGAGTTGAAGGATGAAGATTATGATCAGGAGAAGGCTTAGATAACAGTTCACCTTGAATTTTTGATGGAATTATTGCAGAGGAATATGAAAGACCAGACACATGGTTGGACCGTGAGGAAGGAAGTGAAGTGGCAGAGACTACAGGAAAATAGGGAAAAACAGGTAAACATACAGTTGACAGAAGAGCTGAGGAAGCTCGAGAAGATGATAAGTGTTCAAATGGGATGTGAAGAACTCAGAGAGGCTGAGTTGAAAATGGAAGTTTTCATTTGTGGCCCAGAATAGGGTGAAATTCTGGATGAAGAGATCAATGAGGAAGATCTCATGAACTATTGGAATGGTTCAGAATAACTTGAAGATGTGTTGTTGAGAGAAGAATATGAGGCTATGAAGCCTTGCATTTTTAAATCTCACAGTTTATGTGTGTTTGAAGGATGTGCGAAAGATGGTGGACAGTCTGGTGAAACTGTCACATAGATGAATGAAACTCTTGAAGTGAAGTGTGATGGAGAATTCCTTTCAGAGGAGAAAGGTACTGATTTGTTGCAGCAAGAATAAATCATAAATGAATTCTTGTTGGGGGTAAGACACCCAGTTGAAGCTGTTATGGAGCAGAAGCATAATGGAAATGCCGAAGAGATATTCCAAGGAGGTAAACAAATGTATTTGTTTAATGAATTTGCTAACAAAATTTTACCATGTGATGATACAGAAACCAAGACAACTCAAGAAGATTTCCAGAAGAAGAATGAAGCTGGGAATGAAGGTTGTGATGAAACGCTGGAAATGTTTCACATGGAAATCGATTTCTTGGAACGATGGCTTAAGGAACTTGAGGGAGAAATGAAGCCTGTAGAACCTGATCTAGAAGAAATCACAGTTACTGTGCATGATAGAGATGAAATGTTTTTAACATTTATAGATTTGAGTGAATGTTATAACTTTTCAAATAATAATGTAACTATAGGTACAGAAAACGACACTAACAGATATGATGTCAAAATCAGAGAAATTGAGCAGGAATTATTTGTAGTTGAGATGAAAGATCAGAAGCAAGAAGAAAGTTGTGTCCTTAGAGACATAAAGGAAACAAAAATATTGATCCAGCAAGATAAAGATGAAAGAAGCCAGCAATTCAAAATAGGATCTACTGAAGTCCAGAAAGTCGATGATGGGAGATTAGTGCTTGAAGTATCAAAAGAGGCCGAAAGGTCTTGTATTTTTGAAACTAATAGTTTGTTGATGAATGCAGGCACAACACTAGATGAGAAAGTTGTTGCTATAAAAGAAATCAATGACTATAGTTGTAATCAAGAAGGAATTCTTTATTATTCTTCATTGAAGAAATTTGAGTGTTCAGCACAATTAGAGACGGAAGCATCAAACAAAGAGGAATTTCTCCGAGGAATTGGTGAAAGAAAGTGTTAGAGAAGCTGATGGAATATGATTGACAACATACATGATAAGTTACCAAATATAGTTGATACTTTAAAGGACCAACGATAGAATAGAGTTTGGAATCCTGGAGGGAGCAAGTCATCAAGACTTGTGGCTGTCACATTATTACAGAAAAGTGATAGACCTCATAGACAGGAGTCTATGGAAACTTCTCTACATGGGGAGTCTGATGCAGCAGCATCCTGCTTGGGTTTTATTAAAATATTTTGTAATTAGGGGGTGATGATTTTTTAATTATTTTATAAATTATTGTGCTCATTTTAATAAATTAAGAGAGAAAATTGTAAGTGAGGATTATTGTAAATATTATTTTAATAAATTAAGGATATGAGTGGAGTTTAATTAGGTAGATAATCTAGAGATTATGAATTCCTTAAACGGGACTTAGTTGAGTCCAAAAAAAGGATAAATCTAATTTAGATTTTAGTTGATATTTGTGTGGAGGAAATTATGGATTTGAATAAATTCATTATTATGTATACATATAAGGAGTGTGTGAGGATGGAAAAACAGTGAAGAATATAGAGAGAGAGAAAGATGGTTTGAGAGCTTTCATAAAGGGTCGAGAGCTGAAAGGCCATCCATTGTAATATTCAGCCAAATAGTTGGAATCTAGAATTTCTTCTGTTAATATATGTCAGTGTTTTTTTTGTATGGCTCTCTTTCCTTTATGTATATTTTGAGCTGAATCATGGTTTTAAGGAAGATTTTTCTTGAGATTTTCATGTTGAAGGAAGCACACACTCATTTATATGCAAGGATCTATTTTATAGCAGAATCCTAGCATCACGTATGTATTATCTTGAATGAAAAGAGTAACTTTACAACCTGATGCCTTGATGTCATACAAGCTCCTCCCGGGGTCCTAATCAATCATTCCTCCTTCAGTTTGACAAGCCTTCCTCTCTTTGAACCATCATGGAGTTATGGACATAAGTGTGTGATTATTCTCATGCGAAAAACAACTAGTGTAGAGAGTATTCTCTCTTTAGAATTTCTTCAACAACTAACATGTATGTCTACAATATATAAGCTACCTTTGAGACTGAAACATGAGCTCAATTTATAGGGAAATGGAGGTAGTTTCAGTTCCATGAAGAGGGGGATGGATTCCTCTCATGAAGGGATTTGAGCTCCATATACCAAGGGATAAGCTTCATGAGTGGAGGGATAGAGCTCAATGAGTGGAGGGATAAAGCTCGAACAGGTCATGCTTCTAGAAGCTTCCAATTGGGAGAATATTCGGCCAATTGGGCTTCTAGAACTTAATTTTTCCTTTATTTAACAGTTTACTTGGTCTGCAGGTTTTATAAGAAGAATGTGCGGGAGCTACCGCAATATATAGAACAAATATATGTGGATCCATAGGAAAGAGCTAGGAAAAGTGCGGAGTTAGACTTTTAATGGTTTTAATGAGATTTTCTCCAATTCCAATACTTGGCTTAGGAACATTAATGTTTTTGAATTCTAAGGGAGAACAATATAGGTAGTGATGAACCTAGATGGACAGTCAAATTTCATGATGAAAAAATAATGTGTAACAGATTGCCCCCTAAAGTGCGAAGTCTGAGGTTGTTCTAAAGAGTGAAGTGCTTTATCATTCTGAGGATTGGATTGTGGACACACCGGTCCAAAACCTATAAAAAAATTCAATGCAAGCATATATATATATATCATTGCTGAGGTAGGCATTCCCATACTCAGATCAAAACTAACTAAATGTTCTGGTACATAAATTATTTTAATCATTACATCAATAGTAGACACACCATGGGTGCACCAGCTGTCATAAGTTGTCTACTGTATCATGAATAATAAAACTCCTCACAGCCTAGATGGTGGAAACTAGATCCAGGGTCTTGATTTCCACTTCCTGAACTAGTACGATTCTCTCCATGTGATTGATTGTGTCGAAGTCGAACATGGTATAAACCACTTGATTACCAGTCAATAATGTGAACTGTTAACAAGCGTGAGAGAAACCACCAATAATGAAAATGGCTCTCAAACTACTAAGTACAATCCACAAAGTGTGAATGAATTATTTGTAGTCGAACACTTCACAAAATCATTCGATCGAAGGTCAATGATGCAACCTGTC
Source organism: Pinus albicaulis (assembly GCA_034641835.2). NCBI lineage: Eukaryota > Viridiplantae > Streptophyta > Pinopsida > Pinales > Pinaceae > Pinus > Pinus albicaulis. The sequence continues at coordinate 1,010,926,828 of CM076577.1, read as the reverse complement.
ATCGAAGGCAAGAAGCCTACCATTAGGGCATGCAGATCCAAAGTTACTGATATGATTCTAGATCAACTTTCTAGATGATGAGTTGTCGTCGATAGAAGGTGACCCGTTGCAGGAAATCCCACGTCACTAAACCATTAGATCAAGTTTTGAAGAAATATTTTGCAAGGACTGACTCAGGGATGGTCAACGAGAATGGAGACAAATTTTTGCAATGAATGGTTTATTTGAACTATCTCTTGAACACAGAACGACACTGTAGATGGTTTGGTAACAATTGACCTAAAGCTAATACCTAGAAACTGGTTGAAGACTTTCAATGTGGTTTGATTAACTGTTAGACAAAATATTTTCCCAACCCAGGTACAAGTGTGACAAAAGCGTCGTGTTTAAGAGTGGTATACTGCTTTTAAAACAAGGGTGACAACTCGATACTTTTTCTCTTTTTTTCCCCACCATTACTGGAAAGTACCTCTTTATTTTTGACAAGATTGAGGAGGCTAACATTTGCTTGTTGTGTAAGCTCATCCTTCGAATGAGTCCATCTTAGTATTAAAATCGAACCCTAAGAAGGAGTGGTTCGGTCCTGTTTGTAATCGACAGGTCCTTTACTGTTAAATTTTAACGAGTCCAGTATAGGAGAAACTTGACATTTTTTAGTTTTAGGGAGTTAGAAGAAAAAAATAAGTAAACTCTGTGGTTGTACTTTTTTGTAAATTTAGTCTCTCAAGCCTGAAAAGGAATAAAATAATACAAGAGAGAACTCTATTGACCATGATTATTCAACGTATACCTTTTTCGTAAATAGTCCATTTCAATCTGGAAAAGGGGAAAACTTATACTGAAGGGACGACTATTCATTTCCTTTAATGAGTTCAAATAGTCAAGTACTCGGCGATATTTTCATGTTTAGAGAGTCTGAAAAGGGCTTGAAACAGAACTCTAGGGTTTCTCTTTTTCGTAATTTCAAGACCCCGAAAAAGTGATAAAATTATACTCAGCATCAAAATAATTCTTTTCACCAAAAAACCTGTAATCTGCAAAAAAAACTCAAAAGATTAAAAATACCTGTTCCAAAGAAGTAAAAATATTGAAAAATAGCCTTTTAAAGTAAAAAATAAATAAAATATAATATTTTATTCAATCAAAAACTATAAAAAGGAGTTTAACAAAATCATTTTCACCTTTTATCTTAAGAGCAGTAAATTGAGAGCTTTTGGCAAAAAAGTTATGGGGCTAATATCGGGAGAACCGATCGTTTATTTTGTGATTCGTCAGAACCCGGTAATTCACATAATCTTACTCTTCATTTATATCCATTTAAATTCTCTTTTTTGGCTTTAATTTCATTTTTTGAGAGGAATTTATGTTCAAAAATGCGCTCTCAAGGGTCCACAGGTTATACGTGCGCTACCTGCGGACCCCGATAATTTTTCAAAAGGAAATTTATCGGGCTACTGCGGTTTTTATGTGGAGCCCATGTAGACGCCCGCACTGTCTCCGCACAAAAACTGTGGGGGCACCATGAGCATTTTAAAATTTATAAATTCTCTTAAAAATGATTAAAATTTTTCACTCCAATGGTTTCTAACTTTCAAATGTGTTTATTTGCAGGCTATTTCACCATGCTAGAGTTGAGAGAACGTGTGCATGAGGTTATCGAAAATGAAGCCATGAATGATCCCGCAACAATGCGTGTGTTAAAAAATTGTGGTTTATATAAATTTTGGGTGATTCAAGGTATGAAAGCACATGTAGAGCTTATGACATGGCTAGTGAACACATGGGATTTTCAAGATCAGTGCTTTATCATTGGTGGCCATCGGCTCGAAATCAAGCTCGAGGATATCTATTTTCTCACTGGATTGTCCCGAAGAGGAGAAACATATCCTTGTTTGGGGCTAGACAGGGTGGCCTACCCATTGCTAGCTACAAACAACAATTTTGTAGTGATGAGGCAGATCCAAAGGATAATCACATAGACATAAAAACTATCTTGAGATTAGATCTCAAAGTGATTGCATTCATGGTAACCAGGTTGTGTGGGAGTGTGGCTCCACATGTAGCCACTAAATCTCAAATTCAGACCGCAGTAGAGTGTTTCAAGGCACCATATTCAACTGGTGTGAAGGGGTATTGGCCAAAATGAAAGGCCAACTAACCAGAGCAAAGAATGCAAAGTTGAAAAACTTTGGTTATGGGGCCATTTTGATTTCTTTTTCTTTGGAGAGAATTCCCCTTCTCGCCCCTCATCTTATTCCCGTATATTATGGGGAACCTCAGGAACCTTGGATGGTATGTTGGGTTGCATTAATGGCCCGCCATGGTGGCGATGGAAGTTCAGTGGTTTGGTTCACTCCAGTGTACTTTATGTGGCTAAAGAACCAAGTCTTCACAATTGAAGACTTTCCCTATGAAGGTATAGATTTCAGAGGTGATCCTAAGATGTCCTTGCCTCTAGAGGCACAGTGGGATGAATCAGGTAAGCGAACTATTTTGAAGTTTTTAATCTAATTTTTATTTGTTTTTATCATCCAATACTGATAACAATATTTAAATGCAGATGTTGGTCCACAACGACCAGCTACACTCTGCCACTTTAATAGACAGCAAGCAGAGCCTATAGCACCACCACAAGATCAAGCAGTAGAGATCCTAACTGATATGGAACACAACCTGTCGAGGTTAACCATAGATATACCAAATACAAGGACAGATGACATTCCTCTCCAGCTTCAGAGAAATGTTACTGGTGTTCCAGGACAGTTTAGGAGATTCTTGCACAAGGTGACGCATGCCATTGTCTACTACCATGATCATCATCATGGATAGTGGATGATCATTATGGATTGACATTTTTTTATTTTTTTTTATCAGTGTCTATTAGATCATAAGGTGTTTGAACCCATGATCATAGACGATGTAATATTTTTTAAAACAACCCTATCTATGATATTACTACTTTCTCTGAGTATCTTGTTCAGAATATATCGAATGTTGTTTTGGTTTACTATTTCAATGTTGCAAATGTATATTTAGAACACGATTAGCTAATGCATTGACCAATTTGTTTAAATTTCTTGAAATGTGTTGATATTCGATGTAATCATACTGTCGTTCCAAGAGACGAACCTTCACAAATAATCTCAATAACACTGGATTTTTAATTGCGTATACTCTGTTTAAATGTAATACAATGAGTTCTGAATCTAACCTAATGATCAAACGTTGAATACCAAAAAAATGGCATCAAATAATAACTCAATGACTGTGCTATATTCTGCAATATTGTTCGTTGTTTGACCAAGGCTTATCCCTTGCGTATAAACTAACACATCAATGGGTGAGTAGATAACCCAATTTGCGAAAGAGATATTTTGTGTACTACGACAAGAACCATCAGCAAAACCAATGTACATTTGAATGGATGTCGATATCTGCAATATCAAGAGTAATCAAGATAAGGAGTGATAGTAGTAAAAACAAACTTAATCTAGGCACACTTATCTAATCTAAGGCACACTTAAAAAATAACTAATATACAAGTGAGATCTTCACATGATATTCAAGCATAATATCTCTTCAGATAAAGACCATTTCTGGGCTTATCTAAATATTCCCCATCATAATCAGTCAATTCATAGGCCCCTTTGGCAAGCACTCGCTTGAAAATGTAGGGACCATGCCACATCGATTCGAATTTCTCAGCACCTAGCTTATCATTAGCTTGATCATATATTAAGACTAGGTCACCTTCTAAAAAAATACGAGTTGTAACACTTCGATCATACTGAGCTTTCACACATTTCTTATGAGCTTCGAGAGCTAATGCAGCGGTGCGTCGAGTTTCATCTAATTGTGCTAAGTACAAAAAGTGTTTTTCCTCTTCAGAGGTAGCTGGTAGTAATTCAATGTCTAATTGGAGTAACAATATTTCGCATTCAATAGGTAACACAGCTTCTAAACTGTAAACCAGTTGAAAATAAGTGAACCCTGTAGCAGTTTTTGTTGAGGTTCGGTATGCCCATAGTGCTGAAAAAATCATGGTATGCCAATACAATTTGTGAGTTATGATAATCCGTTTAATCATGGTCGTTAAAAATTTATTAATGGCTTCAACCTTACCATTAGCCTACGGAAAATATGGAATAGATTTAAATTAAAATAAATCTTCCAGGAAATCACAAAAGTTTACACTCTCAAATGGAGTAGAGTTATCATGGCCCAAGCCAAGTTGATCAGAAAGTTCGGTCATCATTATATTACGAAAATGACTCCCATGGTATATGATAACAGTTTGGGGTACACCGAATTGAGCAATCACATGATTGAATACGAATGTAGCTGCAGTTTTTCCATCTGCCACAAATGTAGGCATCACCTTGGCCCATTTGGTAAAGTAATCTATAGCGAGAATAATATACCTATGCCCCCCAGCCAATTGAGGGTTACATGTAATGAAATAAATGCTCCATTTCGCAAAAGGACCTACAACAATTATTGGGTGAAGAGGAGCTAGAGGCGCATGCATCTTTCGATAAAAAATTTGGCAGTTGTGGCATTTTCGAACCACAATTATACAATATTTGAACAATGACAACAAAAAATAACCAGCGCGTAATATATTTTGGGCTATGGCAAACCCAGACATATGACCACCACATGCTCCAGAGTGGCATTCATTCAAAATCCTTTCAACCTCTTGACGAGTTATACAACGTTGAAAAACAGAATCCGCACCACAACGATAAAGTGTGACTCCAACAATATTTTATTGCTGGGATTGATACCATATTCTCCGTCGATTTGAACGTGAAATCTCTGGGCGAAAGGTTTGGGTTTGAAGATAAATGATGATATATCCATACCATGGTTCTAACGTACTTATAAGAAACAGAGATTCATATGCGATGGGATTCTCTACCACAATTTCCATCTCAGTATTGGGAAATTCACACATGAGTTTTACAAACACCAGTGAATTTTTTATTTAGATTTCTCAAATTCCAAATCAAATTCTTGTAGGGTGACAATCCATTTAGATTATTTTCCCCCGAGTAATTTTTTTGTCAAAATATACATCATCAGGTTACAATTGGATATCACATTTGTCTTACATAACAATATGTAGTGACGAAATCGTTGGACAGCTTGAACTACTGCCAAGGCCAATTTCTCCACATGCGAATATTTAATTTTGGCCGGATTCAGATTCCAACTTAGATATTAAATCACATGCTCATTGTGAGATTCATATTCTTGAACTAGAACCATTCTAATGGTAGAATCAGAGGCTGCTAAGTATAAAAAGAAGTCATGGTTGTAATTGGGTGGATGCAATAATGGTGCATGGGTTAACCCATGTTTTAGAGCATCAAAATATCGATCAACAGTCTCATCCAAAATAAAAGGAACATTTTGTTTCAACAACCGGGTAAAACCTTTTTTTAACTCAGCATATTTCAGGATAAATCTACATAGAAACTTTTCTTTCCCTTGCAAACTTTGGAGTTGGTGAAGTGTGGAAGGAGGAGGTAAATTGATGATGGCCTCAATCTTTGAGGGGTCGACACGAATTCTGGCTTGCGAAACAAAGAATCCCAGTAATCATCCTGATTGCACACAAAAAACACATTTTTGGGGGTTCAAACGAATCTTGTAATGCCTACATTTCATAAAAATAGCTCGTACATGAGTAGGATGATCATTCTTGTGTAATGAGTGAGCATGTAAATCATCTAGATAAGGTTGTACAATATGTTTGATATCATGAAAAGTGTAAGACATTGCCCTTTGAAAAGTTGCACGAGAATTATTTAATCCGAAATTTAGTTTGCAATAAGAAAATGTTCTCCGAGGACATATAAATGTTATTTTTGGTTGATCATTAGGGAGTATGTTGATTTGATTATATCCGGAAAATCCATCCATAATTGAGAACATTTCATTTCTGGCACAATCGATATAGGGTGTAGGATAAATATCTTTTGGACATGCTTTATTAATACCCCTATAATCAACTCATACTCGTATAGTCCCTTGTTTCTTGGTAACGGAAACTATATTAGATACCCAATCTATTAATGGGATTGGATAAATAAATCTTGCTCGCAGTAGCTTTTCAACTTCAGCATTAATAGCAGCAGCATTTCGCGGATGTATTGGATGTAATATTTGTCTAATAGGCTTGACATCCAGGTATGTCTTTATTTCATGAACAAAAATCTTTGGATCGATTCCTAGCATCTCTTCATAAGACTAGGAAAATATGTCTCGGAATTCTTGAAATAGGGCTTTATGTGTATTAATCTCTTCAATCATACAAGAAGCACCTATATGAATTTTTTCAACAATTCTAGGTTTAACTAATATGTCAATAGGAACAATTGTAGAAATGTTTCCCAAATTAATCTCAAGATCCGAATTTGTAATCGATATGGGATTATGTGGTTCCTTGACACAATCAATCGTAAAAATAGACAAAAAATCATTTTCAAACCTATCAAGTCCAGGTAAAAACAATGATCTATGGTGTAGATCATCCCATGGTAATTCATCCACATACAAAAATTCTCTAATGCTTTCATCAGTGTGAAACACTTGTTGAAAAGGATCAGAAATTGATGTCAAGGCTAAGCTTGAAAGCGAAGAAGATTATTCAGTTATCACATTCATTGGATCAGAATTATTTGAAAGTGTGTCAGAAAATGACTGTACTGCCACATATGCCATCTCAAAAGGACTCAAAGGCATTTCGCCATTGAAAGAATCCATTTCTGACTCTAAAGGCACTATCCAAGTGTCATTGACTGGTATAGTGCTTGATGAAATCATACTGATATTGGAAATGGTACGCGGTACGTTGGGTGGAGGCATAGAAAAAGTTCCCATCAAAGAAGAGTCCTTTACTAAACCTACACCAACATCTTCATATGGGATAGTCGATTTTCCAACATGTTGGATACTATCTGTAGAAGCAGGGTCGGACGAATAATATGACAACTGATATATTTTCACAATCTTCCCTTTATGAGGAAACATGATTAACCGAAAGACGGTTGAAATGACAGCATTCATGGCATAAGATCAACTACGACCCAAGAGAAGGTTGTAATCCATAGGAGCATCAACAACTTCCACATCTAGATTAACAATTTTTCCTTCTACTTCTATAGGTAGATCCTGGATTATTCCAAACGGATGGAATCCTCTTTCATCAAAAGCTTTAATGATTTTCAGAGATTGTTTGAGTGTTGGAGAACCAAGATTTTTCCAAAAATTTAACGACATTATTCACGTGGATGCCCCCTCATTAATTACAGTACAAAAAACTCGTCTGTTTTTTACTAATACTGGAATCTGAAAAGCCATTTGATGAAGGAGTCTCGGTGTAAAATTTTCTAGATCAAATACTATGAGGTTACAATCTTGAGGATCTATAGCTCCAAAATCTAATAAAAGTAATTTCCTTTGTGTTGGAAATGATTGTAGCACTTCTAAGGCCAAATTTTTTGAAGGCGATATTGCCAAGTCTCAACAATGTTGTAATTTTGAGCAGCTCTCGCATGTGGATTGAAAGCTGATTTTCGAAGTACACCTTTAGTAGGCGGTTTAATCACTAGATCAAGATTAGATTTATCGATATGAATTGGATAAGAAACTAAAGGAGATATAGTGGGTGTTGAATTATTATATCTCTTTACCAGTTACAAGACTTTTACTTCCATAGTCTTGCGATCGTGTCGCAACCATAACCTCAAACATCATTAAAATATTTGCCGATGAATTTGAAGAAGATCCTATCATTTTTCTATCTTGAGTAGGAAAGGGATCCTTCAAGACAGTGGGTGTGGGTGAAATTTTAACTAATTTAGAGACCTCAGACCGATGTGGGCACTCTTTGGTAAAGTGATCCTCATCACAGATAATACAAGGATAATGAGGTTTTCGTTTATCATCAGATGGTTCATTCTTTCGGTTTTCTCTTTGGGAGATGAAGTTTGTTTGTTTTTATTCTTTCCTTTCTTCTTATTACCAGTTTTATATTTAGTTGTAGATGAATCTACAACATGAATGTCGGCAGAATTTTCAAGCGAATAATCTCCTTTTGGTGAATCTGGTAAAGTTATGATAGGAGAAGTAGTTTTTGAGGACTTATTCTTATTCTTATTTGCACTAACTAAACCAATTACACCGTTTGCAGCATGAGACCCTGAAGGAGTTGCAGTTATTTGACCAGGACGTGGTAAGTCAAGAATTTTTTCATATAAATTACCAGACTGTGTATATACAAGGTCTAAGTACTAAGCTTGAGCAATGACCTGTTCTTTCGTAACAATCCCTCCCTTAGCCACATCTTCCATGATCATTGGAAGCAATGATTTGATGAACCATTCTGCCAAAACCTAATCTAGAATAAAAAAATTCACTAAATGTCTTCTACGTCTCCATTCATGTATGTGATCTGATATGTAGGTAGACATACATTGTTTTAATGAAGTCAAGAATTTCGTTCCATTGTCGTATCTGACTGGCAACTGAAAGTGTGTTAAGAAAGTCGTTGCTAACGCATTGAAATTGTTGAATGAGCCACATGGTAGTTCAATATACCATTTTATAGTTAAACATATTAGTGTTCTGTGAAACCAGAGATTCTTGGTTCGATACCCAGCAAATTCGCCATTTTGTTATGTGGATAAATCCTTGCGGACAAGAGCGATCTCCCTAGTATTCTACGAATAGATAGAAAAAAAAATCCATTTGTAAATCGTTTTCTCTAGATTATTTTCAATTCATAATTATTATAAACAAATAAAGAGGACATGCCCCTACCTTGAAATCCAACGTTCGGTGTAGTATTTTATCCAATCGCTCCAAAGAGGTTTCTTCAGTAAGTAGAACCTGCAATCAAAGACAGACAAAAGAATTAAAAGAACTTGCAACATATAATATTTAAGAAAAACTAATCTAACTTAGTGATCAAGGATTATAAGTATTGAATTATTCAAATAGGCACAATAACAACTCAAAGAGAAAAGGAGATCCATATGTATTATCTTGAATGAACAGAGTAACTTTACAACCTAATGCCTTGATGTCATACAAGTTCCTCCTGGGGTCCTGAAAAATCGTTCCTCCTTCATTTTGACAAGCCTTCCTCTCTTTGAACCAGCATGGAGTTATGGACATAAGTGTGTGATCATTCTCATGCCAACAAAAACTAGTGTAGAGAGTATGCTCTCTTGAGAATTTCTTCAGCAACTAACATGTATGTCTACAATATACAAGCTACCTTTGAGGCTGAAACATGAGCTCAATTTATAGGAAAATAGAAGTAGTTTCAGTTCCATGAAGAGGGGAATGGATTCCTCTCATGAAGGGATTTGAGCTCCATATACCAAGGGATAAGCTCCATGAGTGGAGGGATAAAGGTGGAACTAATCGTGCTTCAAGAAGCTTCTAACTGGGATAATATTCGGCCAAATGGGATTCTAGAACTTACTTTTTCCTTTATTTAAATGTTTACGAGGGTCCACAGGTTTTATACGTAGAATGTGTGGGAGTTGTCACATGCTATAGAATAAATATCTGCGGATCCACAGGAAAGAGCTAGGAAAAGTGTGGAGTTAGACTTTTAAGGGTTTTAATGATGTTTTCTCCAATTCCAAGACATGGTTTAGGAACATTAAGGTTTTTGACTTCTAAGGGAGAACAATATAGGTAGTGATGAACCTATATGGACAGTCAAATGTCATGGTGACAAAATAACATGTAACAGTCATGTAACTCACAAATTTTATCCCACCTATATTCATCTACAATGGTTAATTTTATTACCTTCCGGTAAATTTCATCAACCTCGGTATATCTGGAAAATGTGGGATTTACCACAAAAATATGATTCAGTTCATGTTGGATGAAGAAATAATTAACCATGGATTCCAAGAATGCTCTTTTGATCATGTTGCCTTTGACGTTTGCAAATTTAGATTTTTCTCTGGCTATATCTTTCAACTTTCTAACATAATATTCATAGGTAATTAACTTGTCATTAATTACAAATAAACTAGGTAGCCCCTTCTGAGTTTGAGGCTCAATTCTGGTAAAAAAAAAATTCACTGCTATCTCCAAGCTATGAATCTTCTCCTCTAAGTGAATAAATAGATTCTTTTTTTAAGAATATTCTTCACTTCCAGAATGGTTTATGTTCTGTCATCAACTCCTAAATCATCAAGTTCATATTTGTTCTTAAAATTTAGGAATTTCGTAATATTTTTTATTGTTGTAGGAATTTCTCCCAACTCTTGTTTAAACTATGTTATAGCCTCTGTTTCTCTTTTTATCAACTCTTTCTACTCAAATATGATCTAAATTCAGGGCAAGATTTTAGCTATTGAATTCATGATTTCAGTCCAAATGATTTCCTTGGTCTGGGCCAAGGTCTGTCCAATTTTTTATTCCCTTTCAGATTTCTGCACTCTTTCAATTAGTTTCTAAGCTCTCTGTGATTCAGCTCAGTGAGAAGCCTCACTCCTTGTCATCTAGTCCTGTAAATATTTAACCTAGTCTTGAAATGTTTTAATTTCCTTTGTCTTAATTGACATAATTTCAACAGCTTTAGTGAATTGTTCTACACCATCTGCTGACTATGTAGTAGGTGCAGTGGAGTTTGTGGCTAGTGTTGTAGGAATGATTGTAATAGGTACACCATCTAATGGAATCATAGCTAGATTTTCATTCTACTCCCTTTCTTTAATCATCTTCTCCATCTCAGTTTCCATTTTCCTTATCTGTGTATTATGTTCCATGACGAGCTTCATCATGTCCATCTTCTGGATCTCTGTCTCCTCAATTTCCTTTGTAAGGGGATCTTCATTAGCTGACAATTTGAACTGCTTCCTTAATGCTACCATGTCAGCATTCTTCTTCTTGATTATTTCCTCTGCAACTTTCATGTTTGCAGGGTCATATCCCATCTTGAATACTAAATATTCTAAGGATTTAATTCTTTTGTCCATTGCAAGAGAAGAAATATCCTCCATCTTCAACTGTGACTGGGTATTTTGTAATGAAAATTGAAATTAGGAAGAGTCATGGTAGTATTAGTTAAAGTTGAGGAAATCATTTCACTTGTCTTCTTATGCATCTCCATTTGGTCAATGGGATGAATATCCTTTATGTCAAACTCGAATGTTGTCTTCTTGTAGTCGAATGCTAATTTTGGCTGTGGAATTTGGGCCTCAAGGAAGGCCATCTGCATCTTTCCCTTCTTTGAATCAAACACTAATAGCGACCTTCTTTGAGAGCTGGAACGCTACTTCTAGAATTGGGCATAAGTGATCTTCTTAATAATCTCATTCTTAAGCTTTATTTCCCCAAATCTATCAAATATTGTCTTCTCTTTCTCTCCTTGGACAACCTTAGTTGTTTGGATAATTTCTTGTTGGTCATGGGATATTGAAGATGTTGTGGGAGATGCAGTAAATTGGCCACCTACTTAAGAAGAAGATGGTGTTTCTTTTATCACCATGGCTACTTCTTGCTCTGAATTATTTTCTGTGTCTACCTTTGGATTTAACTTCGTTCTTTTTTTGTACATGATTTTAAACTCTTTTTCTGCACTATCAGACATTGAAGGTAAATCTTCCTCCTTTTTTCTTTTAAATTCTTTATCATGTGGAACATGAGTCTGTGATGTTGATGTAGATACAATATTCTTCTCAGCTTCCTGTAATTTATTTTCTGCCCATACTAACTGATTCATATATCCCTCTATATTAGGCCTCTGGGTATGAATGTAAGGACTAGTTTTTTTTCTACTCTAAACTTGGAAATGATACCCAGAGGGTCATAGGACCAGGTGAAACTTAGGTTGAATTTCATCTCCTTCATAATTTTATCTGCCTCTTATCCTTTTGACATGCTCTTACAAATGAATGACCCAATATGTGTCGTGATTTGTAATGTTCCAAATTTTGCAATAAAGTATTTGGAACATTAATTTTGCTTTTATTTCAATAAAAGAAATAAAATGGGTGAGGGAACCCATTGTAGCAACTTAATAAACACTCCTAAGGTGCAAAAAGTCACTTAAGTCACTTAAGTTAGCATCCCAAGTGTGAAAAGGGCCAAAAGTAAGTGAGCTAAACCATGGTTGACCAAAGTCAACAACGTACCCAAGAGGGGAAACTTGCACAAGAATATTGCATAGTTGGATGGAGGGAAATTAAAAATGGGAGAAACCCTAATGTGAGTGGGGTCCATGGCAAGGAAGCATTCCTTGTATAAAATATGAAGGAGAGCCATTGTTGGGGTTTCATCTTGGAGAAAGAATTTGGAGGTTGAAGCTCTCTTCAACTTTGTGTTGCTTAGCACAAGAGGGATTCCTTTTTAGGAATGCCCTTCTCTTCCATGGGAGGCCATGGAGAGATTGTTCTTCATCTAGCTCACATCCTGGATTGAGGCCAAAGTAGTCATTTGCAACTACTCTGTTATTCTTGCAGCAAGAGAACGCTGGAGTTGCTGGTGTTGCAGTGAGGGACCTTCATCATCACATTTTCAGAGTTGTTCTGTAGAGGATGGGCCATCTCTTTCTCTAGGAGATCAGAAAAGGAGATCACGGAGCTTATATTGCAGATTTTGGCATTGGGCCATATGTTTTCTCTCATGCCCAGCGCAGTCTCCTTCCCTTACAATGTTATCTTCAGAGGTGGCTTGCACAAAGGGTTCATTTTGTGCACTAGAGGGTGAAATATTCAGTAAGGGGATCAAACCCTTTACTTTGGAGATCATTGGAGGAGGTATCATGGTTTATTGTAGCATCTACTTCCTTCTCCTATGTTGTATTATATTTTAGTTGTAGCAGCTACACTGCAACTCCGACATTTTACTGTTTTATGTATTTTAGCCAATCCCTTGGAGGATTGATGTAATAATGTTTTCTGGGGTTGAGATCTTTCTCCCCCATATTTATTTGAGCTCTTATTTCTATATCATCATATGTATATCAGTTTTCAATCATTTTCTCCTATATACTGCGCAGTTATAGAGTAGTTGGGTCATGTAGCAGTGTATTTCCTTCATTGCATGTACATTTTCCTTTGAGGCTGATTTGCACTCACCTTGAGAGGTAATTTCCTCAAGGATTCTGTATAATATTTGTTGCTACACATTATATATTATATTTTCACTCTTCTTACATTATGTGAGACATTATTTCACTGTTGCTACTTGTTGAATTTTTCATGCTGCTGAAGATTCTCTCATTGAGCATTATTTCAGTATACTTGTTGGTGGGAGATCTGAATAACTTGCTTAAGGTTATTTCTTTGGGCTTATATTCTGCAGGGAGTTTGCATCAGATACATTCTAAGGCATCCCAGTACTGGATTGTCTTATTTTCACATGGGCTTCCTTATACAACATCCTCATGGACAGTTATTGCATAAATTCCTTTAAGGGAAATATTAGCCTTTGACATAGTTCTATTGGCAGAGTCTGTTAGTGGGCCAGGTAGCCTCTGGATCTCATCCTTCCTTTTGAAGGTGACATATCCAGTAAATTACCCAACAGTCAATCTCTGAAATAGTTCAGTGTTGATTGTTAATACTCCTGGAGTGGAAAATAGGAATATCTCCAGATATTCTCGGCATTGCAGAAATTTTCCCATTTGGGATATTACAGTGGTATAAAAGCTTATAACTTGGCTCAGCCTGTGAATTTCCAATTTTAGAGAAGAAGAGGCCAGAGTGATGCAGAGGATGAGATTGATCTCATCAATTTTCAGATCCAGCAGCAACCTCTCCAAGGAGGTTGAGGAAACAGAAAAGGAGAAGAGGAAGGACCATGCACTTCCTATTCTCACAGAGAAGCAGAGCAGAAGCATGGAGGGAATTATAATTCTAATTGAGTATCTTGTTGAATATGGATAAAACCCTAGATTCTTCCAATAGACTCTATCTTTTCACACTCGTTCAGCAGGAAGAGGAAAGAACTTGGTGGTTCATCCATGGGAGGCATGCAAGGGTTTCTACTCTTGCTGATTTTTCTCAGATCTTGATCAGAGGATTTGGCCAAAGGAGGGAGGAGCCCTCACCACCAGAGGCACATGCTAGCACTGTCACATTCATGGAGGAATAGCCTCCACCTTCAGATATTGAGGCAACTAGCACACTTGAGGAGGAGACTCTTGCAGCAACACAAGATTCTTCCAAATCTCTCCAAGGTATGCATGAGTTTGCATCTATCATGAAGGATTGTACATTATTGCATGTTGATTGTCTAGAGAAGGAGACCTTCACTGCGCTATGCCATTTTGAGGAAAGAAACCCTCATCATCCTCATGCACTATTGATGAGCCATGCATCACATGTGAGGGTGGGGTTTTGAAATTTTGTCATGAAGGAGATTGCATTTCAATGTCCCATGAAATGAAAAATGAGAAATCTGTTTTGGGACAATGGTAGCTCTTGTGAGAGAGGTACCAAGTGGCAGGATACTTACACCAAATATCAGAGCCTTATGGATGGAGTGTGCCCAGCAGAAATGTGGAGGATCTATAACCCACAGGTCCCGGGATCATTTCACAATTATTGCTCTTGATGGACAAAGAGGAGAGCATGGGTGCATCATGATGGGATGGAATTTCTCTTACCACTCATTATGTTCCCATTTCAGATTGAGTATGGTGGAAGTATGGAGGAGCAGCAAAAATTCTTGTTGCTCAGATTTTGTTTGAATGTTGCAGGAGCAAGAGGAGGCACTAGCATAGTGTAAGAGGATTTCTCTTTGATCTTGGATGCCAAGTAGCACCTTCTTCATGGGAGGAGCTCTAAATTTTCAGAAACATGATGGGAGGAGTCTTTGGCAAGATTCATGTCAAAGAGGGGAGCTTTGAGATGACAATGGCCCTACTCCAAAGGCCAGCAGCGCTGTCACTTGAGAGCTTGAGTTACTTGTTGGAGTGACTTTCAAACCACTTCACAAGTAATGTATTTTGGAGGAATGTAGGTGATGAGCATGAAGGAGTAATGGAGGAGAGCACTCCTTACCACATTTTGACTCTCTTGGCTTGGTTTCACAAGCACAAGAAGAAAGGTCTACATGCATAAATTTTGGGTTCTCTTTTCATGCATGCTAC
This sequence comes from Pinus albicaulis, assembly GCA_034641835.2. NCBI lineage: Eukaryota > Viridiplantae > Streptophyta > Pinopsida > Pinales > Pinaceae > Pinus > Pinus albicaulis. The sequence continues at coordinate 1,010,911,692 of CM076577.1, read as the reverse complement.
TGCATATTATTTAGTGATGGAGGAATCCACTTGGGAGGGCATCCTAATGGAGGTATATCAGCTTATGATCAGATGCATATCCCAAGACATGAAGAGAGGATTGGCACAACCACTTCCCTACTATGTTGCAGTAAGGGAGAACTTTCACTTGAGCCACTTTCAGCAAAAAGACCAAAGTGCATGATGAGGGAGGTAACCATTTGTTTTATGACTATACTCTCTTATTTTTATGATCAACATGTTGTATAAAGGAGGATCCTTCCTTCTTGCACATTATGTCTGGCTATAATTATGGTCTATTGCAGCAAGAATGATGGCCATCTTATGGGTGGTTTGTGGGGGAAAGCCACATAGTTTTGGTGTGCACCTTTGGCACCAAAATGTGTTTTCATGATCACACCTTACAGGATGGATGTGGCAGAAAAAAAGTGGCTGAAAAGACACTTGTTGCATCATATTTTGAGGTAGGCAAATAATGCCCTGCGCTGGTTCCATGCATGGGGCCAAATTTCACCTCCTTGCTCTCATAAGTTTATGCTACCATATGTTGTTGGTGGAACGTTGTTCAAAGGAAGCACTATTTTGAAGGAGGGAAATAAATTGAAGATGCCCATTGGGAGTATGATTCTCCCTAATTTGCATGTTTTATGTTTCAGGAGGAGAAATGGGCAGCCCATGATTGCCAAACTTCATCTCTTTCCTTCATGTGGGAGGAGCTATTTGGAGAGTTGAATTTTTGGAGGAGGCACTTCATGGTTTTATGTTTGATGGGGTGTCTTGGGTCTCTTTTGAATACCATTTCATTTCAGCCATATATAATCAGCAGCCCCATATTTATCTTGAGGAGAGAGAGACTCATTGGGTGGGTGTGCCCTTTGGGAGAGAAGACCTTCGTTCTTTTTGCAGCACATGCTCCAAGGGGAGTATGGAGATGATATGGTCACCATGTTCAGCCATTTGTTTTTCCATGAGTTGAACCATATGATTGCTTGGATGCCATATGTTGATGGATTCCAACTCATCACATATGTGAGGATTTGGGCCAGCTTGATTTGCAGCGTTGGAGGAGAGGTCCTTGGGGAACTAGACTTCATCTTGCCTCTGAAGGAAAAACTATTGCAGCCTAAGTTCATCTTTCACTCCACATTCATCATAAGTGGAGAAGAGGACAGCGTGGGGTAGGCTATGAAGCTTACCAAGTTTAGAAATTCAGCCCACCTATTTTTCATGAGCACAAGGTGGAGGAGTACTTTCAGGAGTTTCCTAGTTGGAGGGTGACCCATTTTTCTTGGTTGATTGCTTGAGGATGGAGGATCTACATGAGGATATTTCAGACTCCATGCCTTGAGTGGAGGAATTTGTGTAGTTCATCCTTGCTCTTGCTTGAGGACAAGCAAGTTTTGGGAGGGGAGGACTGTAATGTTCCAAATTTTGCAATAAAGTATTTGGAACATTAATTTTGCTTTTATTTTAATAAAAGGAATAAAAAGGGTGAGGGAACCCATTATAGCAACTTAATAAACACTCCTAAGGTGCAAAAAGTCACTTAAGTGGCTTAAGTTAGCAGCCCAAGTGTGAAAAGGGCCAAAAGCAAGTGAGCTAAACCATGGTTGGCCAAAGTCAACAATGTACCCAAGAGGGGAAACTTGCACAAGAAGATTGCATAGTTGGATGGAGGGAAATTCAAAATGGGAGAAACCCTAATGTGAGTGGGGTCCATGGAAAGGAAGCATTCCTTGTATAAAATATGAAGGAGAGCCATTATTTGGGTTTCATCTTGGAGAAATAATTTGGAGGTTGAAGCTCTCTTAAACTTTGTGCTGCTTAGCACAAGAGGGATTCCTGTTTAGGAATGCCATTCTCTTCCATGGGAGGCAATGGAGAGATTTTTCTTCATCTTCCTCACATCCTGGATTGATGCCAAAGAAGTCATTTGCAGCTACTGCGTTATTCTTGCAGCAAGAGAATGCTGGAGTTGCTGGTGTTGCAGTGAGGGACCTTCATCATCGCATTTCCGGAGTTGTTCTGTAGAGGAGGGGCCATCTCTTTCTCTAGGATATCAACAAAGGAGATCCGAGAGCTTATATTTCAGATTTTGGCATTGGGGCATATGTTTTCTCTCCTGCCCAGCACAGTCTCCTTCCCTTACAGCGTTATGTTCATAGGTGGCTTGCACAAAGGGTTCATTTTGTGCACTAGAGGGTGCAATCTTCAGTAAGGGGATTAGCCCCTTTACTTTGGAGATCATTGGAGGAGGTATCATGGTTTATTGCAGTGTCTACTTCCTTCTCCTATGTTGTATTATATTTGAGTTGCATCAGCGACACTGCAACTCCGGCATTTTACTGTTTTATGTATTTTAGCCATTCCCTTGGAGGATTGATGTAATAATGTTTTATGGGGTTGAGATCTTGCTCCCCCATATTTATTTGAGCTCTTATTGCTATATCATCATATGTATATAATTTTTCAGTCATTTTATCCTATAGACTGCGCAATTATAAAGTAGCTAGGTCATGTAGTAGTGTATTTCCTTCATTGCATGTACATTTTCCTTTGAGGCTGATTTGCACCCACCTTGAGAGGTATTTTCCTCAAGGTTTCTGTATAATATTTGCTGCTACACATTATCTATCAGATTTTCTCTCTTCTTACCTTATTTGAGACATTATTTCACTGTTGCTACTTGTTGAAGTTTTCATGTTGTTGAAGATTCTCTCATTGAGCATTATTTCAGTATACTTGTTAGTGGGAGATCTGAATAACCTACTTAAGGTTATTTCTTTGAGCTTATATTCTGCAGGGAGTTTGCATCAGATACATTCTAAGGAATCTTAGCACTGGATTTCCTTATTTTCACATGGGCTTCCTTATACAGCGTCCTCATGGACAGCTATTGCAAAAATTCCTTGAAGGGAAATATTAGCCTTTGACATAGTTCTATTGGCAGAGTCTACTAGTGGGCCAGGTAGCCTCTGTATCTCATCCTTCATTGTGAAGGTGACATATCCAGTAAATTCTGTAGCATTCAATCTCTAAAATAGTTCAGTGTTGATTTTTAATACTCCCGGAGTGGAAAATAGGAATATCTCCAGATATTCCCCGCACTGTAGAAATTTTCCCATTTGGGATATTACGTGATTCTCAACTGGGATTTCTTCTTAGCTGATAAAAAATGAATTTCATCTAAATTAAACATCTTAATAATGCATTCGAGACAAAAAATCCTCATGGGGAGGAATTTTGGGAGCTTATAAGGTGTTATATATCATCCATAGACTCTGATTTCGGTGTAATTCTGGTACAAGTACCCGTCTCCTATTTTAGCCTAATCTGTCAAATGCAGAATTCTCTTGATATATTCACTTATCCTCGGTTCTCTTGAATTGTTTACGACACTCATGGTCGGGTGAACAAATTGTTCAATGAAATGCTTGTAAGAAAATTCTTTCTTCTCTTTCATCACTAGATATGTCTATAATATCACTGATTGCTGGTTTCCCTCTTCATCTAGCTTCTACATGGCAAACTTGAACCTATCTACTTGATAATACAAAAACATATATACCAAAATTGAAGAGTATTTAAATACTTCTTTAGTTTGAAATTTAAGAAACTGCTCATGGATGTTGTCAGCCAGGAATTGGCTTAAATTAAATATAATGGATGGTTTATTATTTGTGGAAAATATGGAAATGAAGCCTAAAATGGTTCATCTACCCATTGATGAGAATAATATCCAAAGATGTTTGAAATTACAGTTATTATCTTCTTAGCATGATGAGGGAAGATGGAGGAAGGGTATGGAGGATTTTTCTCTGGTAATTGGGTATTTTCTGGTAAAAATATGTCAAAAATATTGGCTCTTTTGGAAAAATCCATTTTTTGATATAGTTCAATGAGGGCTTTCAAATAAAAATGTGTGATGTTTTCCACAGAGGGAGCTTGCATCATCCGGTTTATTTATTTAGCAGTGATGGTGAAAAGGATTTCACCAGCAGGGGCTATAATGGCTCTTTGACTGGGTGTAATATTCCAAAATTTGCACACAAGCAAACTGGAATATTAGATTGTGATGCTTTCACTTAGGAGAGGAATAAATGGGAAAGGAGGCCCATGAACAATAAATATATGAATAAATTCCACCTTAGTAAAAAATGAGATCACCTTAGGAGATGGTTTTACACTTCCAAATGTGAAAAAGGGCAAAATAGATGGGGACATAGTCAAGTTTGACTAAGTCAACATGCATTCTTGAAGAGGAAGAAATCACCCAAGTAAACTAGCTCAATGTGAACAAGGATCAACCTAGACACACATATGAGAACCAGATTGAAGATCCCTTAGTGTGAAAAGAGGAATTGTAGGTGGATTAGTCCCAGTTGACCAAGTCAATAGCGCTGCTACAAAGAGGAGGGAAGCCAACTAGGGCAGCGCAGTTTTGAAGGAGGAATCTTCACTAGGAAGTCACCTCAACAATGTGTGGGGTCCAGGGTGAGGAGGCTCACCAAAGATAAAAAGGAGGGCATAGCATCAAATAGATCATTCATTATTCATCTATCTTTGGTCTTCTGACTATTTGCATGCTTTAGTTGTTTATCTAGAGTTGATGCACTGCTTAGTGCAAAGAATTCTCATCCGGGAAGTCCATCCTTTCTTTGGATCAGCTTACTTAAGGGATCAAAGGGAAGGATCTGAGCTTCCATTTCATCATCTAGCTTAAGGCCACTCAGCCAAAAACATCTACAGCGCATTCATCTTCAGAAACTACGTCTTTTTCTGCAGGAGCATTATTGTTGGGTTAAACATTGTTGTTTTGTCCTAGTATTTGAGGAGGAGATGTTTATTTCCCTCCGGGAGTTCTAATAAGAAGGCCTAGGGAAATTTTCTTTATTATTCAGATTTTATATGTCATCTTAAGCCATTTTTAATGCATATTTTCAGTAGAATGTGTTATTTTCTGCAGTCCTGCTCTTTGTACATGTATATTGCCAGAAACCCTTGCCCTGTGTCTTTTTCTTTGTGTAAAAGAGGTTAAACCTCCATTTCTATATTATTTGATTAATTCAAGCTCCATATCAGTCTTATTTCAGAATTTTTTGTAAAAACCCTCATGGGAATTACGCTCTCACAGTCTTCATAAATTCTGTTGTAGAGAAGTCATGGGATCGGGGTGTTTTTAAGCAGTATTGAGCCGAGGAGATCTATTTAAGGTAGCTAGTTTCATTTTTTTCACCTCCAATTATGCAAATGGGTTTTATATTGTCTAAAATAAGGGATCCAAGTCCCAGTATCCACTTTTATTTCACAATTTTCTGAAAACAACTATTTTATGCCCTATATTGCTGCATTTCCCCACCCGGGAAGGAGAATATAGGCCATCTTGTTGTTGAGGTTATTTCATCTGCTGGTATGATGTTATTTTACATCTAATGAGCTTCTCTACATTTCCCATTCTCATGATTTTCTGAAGCTCCACATTGGTAATAACTCAAATTATTCCCAATAGTGTAGTTGCTCCCATTTTGGGATATTATAGTGGTATCAGAGCTGCCAACTTGACCCATCCTGTGAATTTCATATCCAATCCAGAATATAAGAATAATAGGAGATCATAATGATGGATAGGATGAGATTACTTTCATCCATTTTCATATATAAGAAGAAAGAAGAGAAATGCATTGAAACTCCAAAAGGGTTTCAAGGAGGAGAGAGCTGCAGTGAGACCTCTAGAAGATTTCAGGAGGCAGAAGAAGATGCATGCACTTCCTGTTATCATAGAGGAAGTGGAGAGAAAGGAGACCACTTAGAGAATGAGATCCTGAGTGGGTATTTGGCAGAGTACAAGTGCCAACCTACGGCTTTCAAAGAGACCCTAGATTTTCCTCAGTTTATTCAACTGAGAGAAGAAAAAAGACCCTGCAGCAAAGGGGAAATTAAAGGCAATAGATTCCTATTGTCTACATTTGACAGGTCAACTACAGCAAGAGCTTGGGCAAGGAATCTTGAGGCAATCTTCCTACTTCATCCAGTGGTAGAGAAGAAGGCAGTAGAAGTTGCAGCGCTGCACCTAGAGGGTGAAGCCAATGCTTGGTGGTTTAGTCACTTAAGCCATACAAGAGTGAATTATTTTCCCGAGTTAACTCAAGGGCTGATTAGAACCTTTGATGGAGGAAGGTCAGAGGAGATTAGGCCCACACCACCATGGGAGGAGACAAGTACCAGCGTTGTCACAACCTTGGGAGAGCAGCCTTCTACATCAGTAGTTAGGGCAGCCATTACATTGAAGGGAGGAGCCCTTACAGCACTACAAGAGGTTCCCACATCTCACCAAGGTATGGGAAGATTTCCACTTTTATTTATTGCAACAAATCTTTCTAGAAATTGTGGGAATTTGTCTTCATATGACCTAGGATCCAACATTACTACTGAGATAGAGCAGCAAGATTGCACTATGTTGTGCAAGCTTGAATGGTTCAAGGGAGAGATGAACCATCAACCTCATGTATCAATGATGAGTTTCACACAACCCTTGAGGTTGGAGTGTAACCTTTTGGAGGATGTCATAGACCATGTCTACCATACAAGGGCACATAGATTCATATTTGAGTTGGGGCATGAGCCAACCAAAACACCATGGAGGAAGGTTACAGTGCTGTCAAACAATAGCAGTGAGGGGGCTTTGCCTTTATCACCTTTGGATCTTGATGGATTCAAGATGGATATGGGCATGAGATCTCCTCTAAGAGATATCCAAGGAAATGCATTTCAGAAATTCATGGCATGCAGAGAAGAAGAACTGGTTGTGGAGGATGATAGCCCACAAGGGAAGAATGCCAAGGTGAAGAATGACAGAAGGCATCCACATGAGGTTGAGTGGATGCGGGGGAAGAGCAAGAGGATGGTGAGCCACTTGCAAATTTATGATAAAGGGAAACAAGAGGCAAAATTGCGTTGGCTACTTTTGAGAGAGTTTGGCCATCATGAGGCATATCCTTTTCCAAAGGGTATGAAGATAGGAGGAGCTTGGCAGGGTACTTGCATCCTGTGGCAGCAAGGAGTGTGGATGCATTATGATGATATCGTCATTATGTTTTCACCACTTGAGTTTTATGATGGGGTTATGATGAGGCAACAAAGACAATTGTTGCTTTAGAGGATTGAGAGAAAGAAAAGGCAGAGTTGCTCTCACATTTTGCATGATATTGCAATGGGAGGAGATGGCAACATTATGAGAGGAGTCTTTGACATTGAACATGTCAGAGGATGGATTTATGAGTTGGCAGGAGCATATTTGCACAGGCCAACAACACTATCACTTTGGAGCATGATCTTGTTGATGGAGTGTCCCCAGGATCACTTCATAATGGGTGCACTTGGTAGGCATAAAGGAGGTGATATTGGTAGAGGAGTGGATGGACTCATTTGTCATTATGGTATGTTCTCCTTGACTTTGGTTTCTAGGCATGAGAGGGAGGATTTTCATGCAACATATGGTTCATTCCTCTTCATATGGGTATGTCATACCACTATGGAGGATCCATCTGTGGATTTTGTCACCGTCTTGCTTTCATTACATGGTAAGAATTTTTTTTTTGCATTTATTGATTGTTCAACACAATATTTGCATGCTCTTACCATTTCATTGCAGTTCATTTCTCTACAAAGGGGCAAGTTTTTCTTTAGGCTCCATGGACCATTTTTGGCCAGCTATTCTAATGGAGACAACCATCTACTATATGATCTGGGGAAAGTGTTTGGTCACTCCTTATATGCTCAGTTGATACACTCAGCCATTTACTACTTGCTAGTAGATGTGGTGACTTGCACAACTAGCCATCTATCAAGAAACAACTTGCCGTGCTATTTTCTGAAGCTGCAGTGGGGAAGACTGCGCTGTGACCACTTGGGATAATATTGGTACCTTCCAGCACCCCATAAAACCTTCAGTATTTCTTTCATTATGATACTAATCATGATCCTATTTTATGATATTATTCTTGCTTTTATGAAGAGCATGATTGGAGGAGAAACACATGAGGTGGATGTGTTCTTGGGGGAGGATCATCCCCACACTTTCTGCATGACATGTTCTAAGGGGAGCATGGGAAGAGACATGGCCTCTATAGCAAAATATTTTTTTCTTAACAAGGAGTACCATGGGATGGATGGGATGCCATATGGTGGTGATTTCTTATCCATCATGTATGAGATGGTTTGGGCCAGCTTGATTCGCAACGCTGGGAGAGGGACCTTTGGAGATCTAGCTTCCTTCTCGCCATTTGAGGGTAACAGTATTGCATCCTAAGATCAGAAAATTCTCTACACTCATCTTAAGTGGAGAGGAAGATAATGTGGGGTAGGCTATCTTGTCTACCATGTTCATATTTTCAGCCCACCTATTCTGCATGAGCTCAAGGTGGAAGAGATCCTTCATGAGTTGCCATCCTGGAGGGTGACTCATTTTGTTTGGTTGATAGCTTGGGGAGGAGAGACTCAAATGGGGATGATGAATCCCAATATGTATCAGCCCTAATGCTTCAAGAGGACCTTCAAATAGCCCATTTTTGCCTCCATGGATGCTTCACTGTCACATAATGTTAGCTACTTTGGATGTTCCCCAATAGATGGCTTGCACACTTGGGAGGGGAAACTTGGAGATATATTGATGATGCAGCACCTTGATCCTTGGAGAATTTCATATCATGAGGCTGCTACAAGGGAGGAGAGGATGCTCTTCAATCCTATCCTTACATTTTCCTAAGGAAAAGCAACATTTGGGGGGGGGAGGACTATAATATTCCAAAATTTGCACACAAGAAAACTAGAATATTAGATTGTGATGCTTTCACTTAGGAGAGGATAAATGGGAAAGGAGGCCCATGAACAATAAATATATGAATAAATTCCACCTTAGTAAGAAAGGAGATCACCTTAGGATATGTTTTTACGCTTCCAAGTGTGAGCAAGGGAAAAATAGATGGGGACATAGTCAAGTTTGACTAAGTCAACATGCATTCTTGAGGAGGAAGAAATCACCCAAGTAAACTAGCTAAATGTGAACAAGGATTAGCCTAGACACACATATGAGAACCGGATTGAAGATCCCTTAGTGTGAAAAGAGGAATTGCAGGTCGATTATTCCCAATTGGCCAAGTCAATAGCGCTGCTACAAAGAGGAGGGAAGCCAACTAGGGCAGCGCAGTTTTGGAGGAATCTTCACTAGGAAGTCACCTCAACAATGTGTGGGGTCCAGGGTGAGGAGGCTCACCAAAGATAAAAAAGAGGGCATAACATCAAATAGATCATTTAGTATTCAGCTATCCTTGGTCTTCTGACTATTTTCATGCTTCAGCTGTTTAGCCAGAGTTGCTGCACTGCTTAGTGCAAAGAATTCTCATGCGGGAATTCCATCCTTTCTTTAAATCAGCTTGCTTAAGGGATCAAAGGGATGGATCTAAGATTCCATTTCATCATCTGGCTTAAGGCCACTCATCCAGCAACATCTACAGTGTAGCCATCTTCAGAAACTTCTTCTTTTTCTACAGGAGCATTGTTGATGGGTTAAACATTGTTGTTTTGTCCTAGTATTTGAGGAGGGGGTGTTTATTTCCCTCCGGGAGTTATAATAAGAGGGCCTAGGGAAATTTTCTATATTATTCAGCTTTTATATGTCATCTTTAGTCATGTTTAATGCATATTTGCAGTAGACTGCGTTATTTTCTGCAGTCCTGCTTTTTGTACATGTATATTGCCAGAAACCCCTGCCAGGTGTCTTTTTCTTTGTGTAAAAGAGGTTAAACCTCCATTTCTCTATTATTTGATTAATTAAAGCTCCATATCAGTATTATTTCATCATTTTATATAGAAAACCTCATGTTAATTACGCTCTCACAGTCTTTAAAAAATCTGTTGTAGAGAAGTCATGGGATCGGGGTGTTTTTAAGCAGTATTGAGTCGGGGAGATCTGTTTAAGGTAGCTAGTTTCATTTGTTTCACCTCCAATTCTGCAAGTGGGTTTTATATTTTCTAAAATAAGGGATCCCAGTCCCAATATCCACTGTTATTTCGCAATTTTCTGAAGACAGTTGTTTTATGCCTTATATTGCTGCATTTCCCCACCCGGGAAGGAGAATATAGGCCATATTTTTGCTGAGGTTCTTTCATCTTCTGGTATGATGTTATTTTACATATAATGACATTATCTGAATTTTCCATGCTCATGATTTTCTGAAGCTCCACATTGGTAATAACTCAAATTATTCCCAATAGTGTAGTTGCTCCCATTTTGGGATATTACACTGGGAATGTAACATGTTTTGAATTTTATGATGAATTAAAGGGTATGGAAGGTGTGAGGAAAGATGTAGTGTGGAACATTGGAATCCTGGCATCCAATTTCATCTATTTTATCAACATATTTGTCCTCCAGCCAGAAATAAAGTACAAACACTTCAAAATTAGACGGTGTCTCAGTTATCTTATAATCCCTATCAACTAATGGAATATGATATAACTCTATGGGAGGATGAAAAAAAGGGTTCAGAGGATCCTCCTAATTCTTCTTCTTAGGAGGCATGATTATTGTTTAACAATTTTAATTAGAACCGGGAGGAAAAGATTACCAGGAATGTGTTGCAGGTATTTAATTGATTGAATGAGGGAGGAAACAAACTGGTATTTGATCGCAAATCGATCAACTGATAAAAACGCTCAACACACTGGAAAACCTTTGAATAATTCAATTTGTAGAAGAAAAGTAGCAGTAAAGTTTGAAAAAGGATTAGTTACAGGTTTTATACAAAAAATGCATGTTTTTTTTGTTTCAAATGGCACAAGTACGTTGGATTAACAGTTATCCAATGCTAATTAAATGCCCAACGAATAACCCTAGGAAGTGATTTTATTGGAAACAGCTCGGCAACGTGGCGGAACGGTAGTGGCAGTGGTGTCGGGTAGGGACAAAGGTAACGGGGCAAGGGGGAAACGGTTTTTGGAGGGGGTAGTGAGAAATTAGTTGTTTAGGCAGGGGGGTTAAAAAATTGGAGGGGAGGCCACGTGGTCATGGGACCTAGTGGGAAAAACCACTTTTTTGGAACCCCCCGCCCATGTGATAAAGCAAGGAGGGAGAGGTGGGGGCGAAAGTCAATAGGTGTCGTTTATTTGTAGAACGAAAGGATTGTGTGGTGGACACTTGTGAACCCTTTAACCATAAGCAACAAAACAACATTTTGTTTGGATGTGCTTTTATTTTGGATCGAAAATTTAGGATAAAACATTTTATATCACCTACATATCCCTTTTTGCGCCTTATGCATAATGAAGATCAAAAAATTAGGATAAAGGGATTTTAAATGTTTTTTAAACAAAATACTTCTACCTACCTTTACAAACTCAAATTCAGTTTTTTAAGCTAACATTTTATTTTTTCTTCTAGGGGTGCATTTAGACTAGAAAACCCACATTTCCTTTATTTTATAAATGATTAAAATATATTCTATCCTATCACTTATTTCTCCTATTGATTCAAGTTAAACAGTTGAACCAATGTCATTTTCTACCTAACAATTGATTTACTAAGATTAGACTGTTTGGAAAATCCTCATTCTCTAATCTACTTTATAGGAATTTAAACCTGTTTAACCATGATTAATTTGTATGGTTAAACAAATAACTAGTCATTGTGGAATTTTTAAACAAGCTGCACACGACCTTATTTTATTTGACAGAAAGAAAACTATCTATCAACAGTGGAATTTGAATTTGCAGCACTTTTAGTGTTATTGTCTTTTTTTTTTATTTTGTGGAGTTCTGATTTCATTTTTATTCTATTTTCCAATGTTTATTTCTTTTCTTCTTTTTCTCTTTATTGATTTTATTTTTAAATATACCCTATTTTCATTTTCTTTTATATATTTTTTGGGAAATCAATTGCAGATTGAAAATTATTTACAATATGATATTTCTAAGATAAAATACTCAATCACCTTAAGATCCTATAAATTATAGGACCCTAACAGTGGCTCCAACTGGGGATGGCACTCTCCATGTGAGGTGCCAAGAACATTTGATCAGTAGCCTTGAGTGTCCCATTCAGCAATGTCTGCACCTGATTTCATTTTGTTGTTGGAGTAATTATGGTAGCATATCAATCAAAATCTTAGGGCCTTCTCTACAGGCTTCAACTTCTGTCAATAGGTTACCTAATCATACTAATAAAGATAATGATTGTATGTAAGAAAAAACTCTATTGCTAAAATAATTAATACTTCAGCATTCTACCATTCATAGGTCCACTAGGCATTTTTGTTCCATTCAGGTCTTTAAGAGAGAATGAAGTGTGACCTCTGAAAGCATAAATGATGTAAGGTCCTTTCCAAATATTGTCAAATTTCCCATGTTTTCCTTTGTCCTATCTTCTAGAATCCCACTTTAAAACTCTGTCATCCAAATTGAAATCATCTACTTTAGTTCTTCTATCAAAAATCCTTTTGACATTCTCCTGGATAACTTGTGTTTTATTGTAGACTTATTCGCAAGATTATTGCAATTGAATAGTCTGATTAATCCTCCTCTGAGTGTCATTTAGCTCAACCTACAATTCTTGAATTATCATCATAACTGGAACTCCTAGAGAAGATGGAAAAATAATATCCATCCCATAAAAAAATTGGTATGGTGACGTCACAATTGATTTCTTTGTAGAAATTTTATCAGCCCAAAGTGCATTAATTAACTTGATGCGCCATGACTATTTGTTATCTTATAGCAGCTTTTTCATAATGTTGACCAAACTCTTATTTGAGGATTCAACTAACCCATTACCCTGAGGGTAATAATCAATTTAATGTCCCAAAGTAATATGGTATTTACTACAGAAATCTATCATTTTCTTGGATTTAAGGCTGTAACATTATCTGTAATGAGCTTGTTTGGACAGCCAAATCTAGAGAGGATATTGGTTTCTAGAAATTTAATAATAACAACATGAGTGGTTAATTTGGAAGGTGTGGCTTCAATCCATGTGTTGAAGTAATAAGTGGCTATGAGAATCCATTTTTGTTGGGCAGAGTATTGTGGATGGATTTCTCCAATGAAATCCATTCCCCATTGTTGTAAAGGACTTTCAAAAGATATGGGTTTTAAAGGCAGAGGAAATAGTTTTCTTTTTCCCTCAAATATTTAGCATTTGTGGCAAGAGGTTATTTTATTATGGACATCAGGGAAAAGGTTATTCCAGTAAAAACCAGCTCTAAGGATCTTTTTAACAGTGGTTTTATAGTATATATGTCCACCGCAATCACCTTCATGGAATGTCTGCATGGTTCTTTCTGCATCATCCTTCAATAGACACTTTAGTAAAATACCAACAACATCTTTCCAATATAAAACATTATCTATGATGCAAAATTTTACTTCTTTTAAATTTAGAAATATAGCCTTTGTCTTAGTTAAACTAGGAGGAGCATTTAAATTGAATAAAACAAAAATGAGGTCTTCATACCAGGGTGAGGTCATAAAATCCTCATCAATTTGTGGAGTCACATGCTCCTCTTGATCATCTAATGCAGCAACAAAGTTGATATCCAATGCATGAAAGTTAGACTCAACCATAAAATTGGTTAGTCCTTGTCCTTTGATAAGCTTAGTGGGTTTGATTTCTATGTCATACTCAATAATTATAGTAATCCATTTTCTTCTTTTACCAATTGATCGATTTTGAGTTAAAATATCCTTGACCACATAATTTGGTACATAAGAAATTATATGGGAATGTAGGATATACACTCTAAAATATTTGATTGCTTTTATTAATGAAAAGGCTTGTTTTTCCATTATGTTATATTTCAATGCAGCATCCCTTAAATCCTTACTAAATAATGCAATGGGTTGTTCAAATCCTTCATTTTTTTTCTGTAAAATAACAACTGCAACAGTGTGTTCAGATCAAAATGAAAAGATTATAAAATATTTAGTGAAATATGTACTGATCAGGACTGGTGCTTTTGTCAATGCTTATTTCACTTGATCAAATTATTGCATATCTTCAATGTTCCATCTTATTTTTTACTCTCTTTTCAGCATATTTGTTATTTTCTGAGAAGCTATGCAAGGTTGGGAATGAATATTCTTAGGCAATTTATTTTTCCAATAAATTATTGAAGTTCCTTAATGTTTCTAGGATGAATGATTTTCAAAATAGCTTCAATTCTACTGGGATCAATCCTAATACCATCTTTAGAGATGATATGACCTAGAAGTTTTTCCTCTTCTATGCCAAAAAGTGTTTTCTTAGGATTTAATGAAATCCCAAACCTTCTGCATTTGTCAAATACTCTTCTCAGATGTAAAAAATTTTCCTTGACCGTTTTGGAATAAACAGTAATGTCATCTAGATAGATCACAATAAACCTGCCAATTTCATCTTCAAAGGCAATATCCATTACTCTTTGAAATTTGGCTCCAACATTCATTAACCCAAAGGGCACCTTCACATACATGAAGTTAGCCCATGGAGTAGTGAAATTTGTTTTATCCTGATCATCAGGGTGAACTAAGACTTGGTTGTAGCCTGAGAAACCATCTAATAAATAAATCCTAATATACCAACTACCTTTTGTAAGATGTGATCCGTTTTTTTCAAAGGGTAGTTGTCTTTTAGGGAGACCTTATTAAGGTTTCTAAAATCTATGCATCGTCTGATTTGTCCTATTTTATTCCTAGTTGGTACTATGTTGGAAACCCATTTAGAGTACCTAAGAGGAACTATGATTTTATAATCATACATATTTTTAATTTATTTCTCAATCAGAGGCATCATAACTAGATTTATTCTTCAAAGTTTTTTCTTAAATGGTTTCTGATCGTCTTTAATTGGAATTTTATGTTGTATAATACTAGTATCATAAGCTTTAAGATATTCATAGCTCCAAGAAAATACATCAATGAATTCTTTGAATGAAGCAATGTATTTTTGTTTTTCAGCAGTTGGCAATGACTTGGAAAATTTTATCATTTTAGGATCTTTTTCACTACCTATATTGAACTCTTCTACATCTGCCCCTGTGGGCTCAATCTTAGGCTTCTTAGATACATCATTCAAATCAAATAGTTCTTCTAAAGGAACCAAACCTCTTGGTAAAACATTATCCTTTAACTAAAGTATTTCAAACTCTTCTTTCTCTGGATCTATTTCAAGAAATTCTAATTTATTTACAACTTTATCTACATGAATATTTACATCTGAGTTGTCTAACTATTTTTTTGCATTATAATGTAAAACTATTTGATATTCTCATTCACATTCTAAATCTATACTATCTTCTTCATATTAATCCTTAGATTGCAGAAAATTTCCAATTTGTTTGTCATTTCCAAACATTTGCAAATACCTCATATTGTCTGGTACAACTGGTCGATTTTTAAATTCCACTGTATATTGTCGATTGGGGTGAGGAATTTTATAGTTGATGGCCGATAAATCCAGACCATTTGCAAGGATGTTCTGATTTCTAGGAATTACAAAAATATCATATTCCACAAAACTTTCTAGAAAATCAAGCACAATATTTATGTATGCTCTCAATCTAGGGTGTTTTGCAGATTATTCTCCTTTAATTTTTTTTATGATTAAATCAAAATCCCCATGAATGGAAATTAATTTGGCACCCAATTTTTTCAACAATTTCAATCCTAATATAAGTGCTTCATACTTAGCTATATTACTAGTACATTGAAAATTGAGCTTGTATGAATGACCTTCAGCATGATTCTTTTCTGTGTTTGAAACCCACACTCCTGCTTTAGAACCCTCTCTGCTACAAGAACCATCAAATCTCATGTTCCAAAGAGGTTCAATCTGAGTGTTTTGTTCCACTATTTTTGTTTGGTTTTCATATATTTCACAAATATCATTTTCTGCATTGGTAACCTGAGATTGATATATCCATCATTATAAAGAATGAGAGAGTCTAAATCTGAGTGGAGAGAGTAAATAGAATAATTGTGTGGTTTATCCTGACTACTCAACATGAATTTCATCAAAGTTTCCCTGTATAATATTCTTTGCTAACCAAAGACTGGTATGGTAGCAAAGGTCATATCCATTTGTGGGGTCCCTTGTAACTTTTCTCCCCATGAGTGTGACAACATCATGCCATACTTAGGGGGTATATTTGCAACCGCTATATCCATCACTAGAATTTTGACTAGGATTTGAGCTAAAGTAACACAAAGATCTTTGATGAGACCTAGGCATCTTACTTTGATGGAATCAAATGAATATAAATCTTTATAAGGTTTGATAATCTCAAGTCCAAGTTTTTCCATAACAACTTTGGGCATTAAATTGTGTGAAGCACCTGAATCTAAAATAGTATTATGGAGAATCTTATCATGAACATTTAGGCTAACATAGAATGGAGGAACACCCCCTTCCTATGGTTTGCCATCAAATTCTAGCCCAAATAAGAGTTCATGCTAATCATCATTCAAATTAACAGTGTCTATGTTTTCCCCTATGTTTAGAGCTTTCATGACTTGAGATATGTATATATTTTTGTTAATTAAATCTGTTAGAGGAATGGGAATTTTTAGTTTTCCTAATTCCTTCTCAATGTTGAATGATGTTTGAATCTTACTCAGGTTCAAAAAATCAGATTTATCAACAATTTATTTTGATAGAGGTTATTTTTGTTTACTAGTGGTTGGGATATAAATTTGATAAGTTTTGTAAGTATTATCAAATATCTTTTTGGAAGGAGTTTCTACTGTCTTTTTGCCAAAACTATCAGTAGTTTTCTTGATAGAATTATCTGTGATTTTCCTGACATTAGTATCAGAGGTTTTCTTAGTAGGACTCTCATAATTCTTTTTGTTGGGGATGTCTAAATTTTTCTTACTCCTAAGGTTATATTGCCTATGGACTTCCATAATAGCATTTTCAAATCCATGTTTGTAATCATTTGATTCCTCTGAATCAAGATCATTTTGGGAGTGTTGAAAAAGATCTTGTTCTTCTTGACTGATAAAAATAGTTTCATCATCATTAATAACCATCAAATTTATTTGGTTATATTCTACCTCTTCTGCAATTTCCCCATCATCATCATCATAATTCTCCTGAAATAGAGGTCTAATTTTTTTATCTAGTCCCCTTTGTTCCCTCTATTTGATTTGGGGAGGATTTATTCTAACATTTTGATTATGATTTTGAGGTGCAGTTTGGTTTTCTCTTGGAGCAGCCCTATCTATTAGATTAATCCTTTCAATCATTATTTCTACTGTTCTGACTAATGAATCTACTTTAGCATCGACAGAAGAAGTTGAGGGTTATTCTTTCATGGTCACTCTTCTTTCAGTTCTTATCCTAGCCATTTTTGCTAACAAATTGGCTTCTGCACTCACTGAATCTCTTTGCATTTCTTCTAATGTTGAAGAATTTCTCTCTCTCAATTGATAAGACATGTCTGCCTCAAAACCAGGTGGGAATTTTGTTAAGGCTAGAACTTGTGGTGGTTTAATGTTTGCGGGAATTGCATTGTAAAAACTATTGAATCTAACTGTGCAATAATCCTGCACACTTTCTCGAGGTGCCCTCCTAATGCTTTCATATTCTGACATAAAATGAAGAGGGCTCTTTTTAACTTCTCATCTATTAAGGAATGACTGATGGAATTCTAGGAGATCTTTGATGCTAGAAGGTGGCAAGGATTTAAACCATTTCCTAACTTCTCTAGTGAGACTTTTTGCAAAAAACCTCATTTTGACATTTTCCTCATCTACTTCCTGAAGGTCAAAAATATCATTCATCCTATCTACATGCTGTTGAGCAGTGATAGGTCCAATTCCATCAAACTGTGGAATCCTAGTTTGATAGTCCTCTGGCATGTTTGCCAAAGGACCTTGAAGAAAAATTGGAGCATATCTAGTTGCCATTTTAGGTATATGAGGATGGAAAATATGTGGATTGATCAAAGGTGGTTGTTGGATGAAAAGTAGATGATGAATTAGAGGTGGAGGTTGAATCAAAGGTGGAGGCTGAACTGAAGTGTGAGGTTGTGGTAAAGGTGAAGTTTGGATTGTGGGTGAGGATTGGGGAGAAGATGGGGTTTGAGTTGCTTGATGATAAATTATAGGGATAATAGTGGAAACTATAGAAGGGGTAGGACTAGATTATCTTGGATGAACAGATTGTGATGAGGTAGATGAAACCACAAAAGAAATTAGGGCATAGAGTTCAAAATATTGTTGGACATATGCCTCATGAATAGAAAGGTCAAGACCTGAAACTAGACCTTGCAATATATCAAAATATTGAAGGATTTGAAGGTCAATATCACGTTGGGCATACTGTACTTCAATAGAACGACGTCTTAATCTGGACTGATCTACCATAGTTTGATCTACCGAGTTGGCTGACTTAGTTATTAACAAACTATGTTCAAAAGGTAAATCAAATTCAATGTCTTGTAGGGTAAAAAAATCCTTTGGAAGAGAATCTTCCCTATGGGGTGGACTGCTACTCCCTTGGCTCTCAACTATACTTTTTCTTCTCAGCATTTTTTCAAGATCATCAACAATAGCTTCAGGCTTTGGATCAGGGTGAGATCTAGTGTAAGCTCTTTTGGGAGCCAGAATTAAAATCTAAGGCACACACACACTTATTATTTACAAAAATGAAAAGGAAGCAATCTCTCGAAATATTCATATCATACACTTTTCTTAACCAAGGCAATGAATTCTAAGAAAATCACAATATTTTCAATAGTCCCCAGTATGGTATCCACTATGTAATCATTTTATAATTTACGAGATTGTGAGAATAAACACATAGGACAACATCAAAACCACTTTGGAAGCTGGGATCTAGCCCTGCCAGCTTTAGAGAGGGATCTCTTTGTAAAGTTTAGCTATGTTTTATGTGAATTTTAGGCTAGTTATTACTGTAATGGTTATTTTTTTGTGATTTTTATTTGGATTTTTTGATTGATTAAATTGCTATAATTCCATTGGGCTATGGAGTCTAAAGATTAACTGGATCTGCATCAAATTTTGGAGTTTCACAAGGCAAGCTAGGTTGCACTAGTTAGATCTTTCAAGATTTTAGATGAATTCTGAAATGGAAGAAATGTAAAGTTCAGTATAAATTAAGGAGAAATGAAGTATTCCTCAATTTGACTTCAGTAGAAAACATATAATTACAAACAAGCAGAATAGGGTGCTCTTTATAATATATCCTATTCGTCACAATTTATGCTATGTAATTAATATTTTTAGAAATAAAAGAGAAAGAAACAATGAATAACACATTAACAGAAGAAAAACATCACCAATTGGTAGACCACATAAATCCTATGAAGAATTTCCTTGTATTATTGATGCTTCTAGAAACTAGAAAATTACAATGCTTAGAGAAAATTTTACTAAAAAATCGATCCTTAATACTTCAAACTGTGAAGTATTTATACACTAAATTACAAAATGATTTACAAAATTGTTGTCTCAATCGACAGTGTATTATTGGCATTATCCTAAAAAATAAAATCGATCTTCTACAAAATAACAGGCAAGGTGTACAACAGTGTGGAAAGGTGGTTCTATTTTGGAGGAGTTAGTTGCTGAATAGGCCTATTCTTGTGTTGCGCTCACTGATGTGTTGGCTTGTGTTTTGACTGCATTTGAATTACTGCTCAGTCTTGTAACTCAAAAAGTTTATCCCACCTATCTTCATCTGCAATGGTTAATTTATTACCTTACAATAAATTTCACCAACCTCGGTATATCTAGAAAATGTGGGCTTTACCACAAAAATATGATTTACTTCATGTTGGATGAATAAATAATTACCCATGGCTTCCAAGAATTCTCTACCTATCATGCTGCCTTTGATGTTTTCAAATTTAGAGTTGCCTTAGGCTATCTCTTTCAACTTTCTAATATAATCTTCATAAGTAATTAACTTGTCATTAATTACAAATAAACTAGGAAGCCCCTTATGAGTTAGAGGCTCAATTCCGGTAAAAAATATGTCACTGCTATCTCCAAGCTATGACAATTCTCCTCTAACTTAACAACCAGATTATTTTTGGTAAGAATATTCCTTTCTTCTAGAATGGTTTTTTTTTCTGTCATAAACTCCTAAATCATCAAGTTCATATCTGTTCTTAGAATTTAGGAATTTGATGATATTTGTTGTTGTTGCAGGCATTTACCCCAACTCTTGTTTAATCTATGTTACAGCCTCTATTTCTCTTTTGATCAACAATTTTTGCTCAAATATGATATGAATTGAGGGCCATATTTCAGCTATTGAATTCATGATCTATGTCCAAATGATGTCCTTGTCTTGGGCCAAGGTCTGTCCAATTGTTGATTCCCTTTCATATTTCTCCAATCTTTCAATTAGTTTCTGAGCTCTCTATGATTCAGCTGAGTGAGAAGCCTTACTCCTTTTCTTCTGGTCCTGTAAAGCTTTGACCTAGTCCTGCAATTTTTTTATTTCCTCTGTCTGAATTCACATATTCTCAACAACTTTAATCAATTGTTCTACACCATCAGCTGACTGTGTAGTAGGTGCAGTGGAGTTTGTGGGTGTTGTTGTAGGAATGGTTGTAAGAGGTACAACATCCAATGGAATCATAGCTATATTTGCATTCTCCTCCCTTTCTTTAATCATATTCTCCATCTCAATTTCCATTTTCCTTATCTCTACATTATGTTCCATGATGAGCTTCATCATGTCGGTCTTCTGGGTCTCTGTCTCCTCAATGTTCTTTGTAAGGGGATCTTCAGTAGCTGATAGTTTCAAATGCTTCCTTAATGTTGTTATGTTAGCATTCTTCTTCTTTATTATTTCCTCTGCAACGTTCATGTTATAGGGTCATATCCCACCTTGTCTACTAAATCTTCTAAGGATTTAATCCTTGTTTCCTTTGAAAGAGAAGAAATTTTCTCCATATTCAACTGTGACTGGGTATTTGATAATTAAACCTGCAATTTAGAAAGATTCATGGTAGTATTAGTTAAAGTTGAGGAAATAATCTCACCTGTCTTCTTATGCATCTCCATTTGGTCAATGGTATGAATATCCTTTATGTCAAACTCGAATGTTGTCTTCTTGTAATCGGATGCTGATTTTGGCTGTGGAATTTGGGCCTCAAGGAAGGCCATATTCATATTTCCCTTCTCTAAATCAAACATTAATAGTAACCTACTTTGAGAGTTGGAAGTCTGCTTCCAGAATTGGGCATAAGTTCTCTTCTTAAGAATCTCATTCTTAAGCTTTATTTCCTTGAATATATCAAATAATGTGTTCTCCTTCTCTCCTTGGACAAAATTATTTTTTTGGAAAATTTCTTTTTGATCATGGAATACTGAAGATGTTGTGGGAGATGTAGTAAATCGGCCACCTACTTGAGAGAAATATGGTGTTTCTTTTATCACCATGGATACTTATTGCTCTGAATTGTTTTCTATGTCAACCTTTTGATTTAACTGCGTTCTCTTTATGTACATGATTTTAAACTCTTTTCATACACTATCAGTCATTAAAGGTGACTCTTCCTCCCTTTATATTTTAACTACTTTCTCCTGTGGAATAGGATTCTGTGATGTTGATGTAGATACAGGCTTCTCCTCAGCTTCCTGTAATGTATTTTCTACCCATAATGACTAGTTCAAATATCTCTCTATCTCAGGCCTCTAGGTATGAATGTAAGGAGTACTTTTGTTTTATACTCTGAGCTTGGAAATGATACCTAGAGGGTCATAGAACCAAGTGAAACTTAGGCTAGATTTCATCTCCTTCATAATTCTTCCTCTTCTCTTTCTAACCTGTTGTTACAAATGAATGACCCAATCTGTGTCTTGATTCTAAACCGAGATTTCTTCTTAGCTGATACAAAATGAATTTCATTTGAATTCAGCATATGTATAATGTATTCGAGAGTAGAAATCCTCATGGGGAGATATTTTGGGAGATTATAAGGTGCTAGGTCACATCCATAGACTTTGATTTCGGTGTAATTATGGTACAAGTATTAGACTTTTGTTTTAGCCTGATCTGTCAAATGCAGAATTCTCTTGATGTCTTCACTTATCTTGGGTTCTGTTGAACTATTTAGGACACTAATGGTTGGGTGAACAAACTATCCAATGAACTGCTTGTAAGAAAATTCTTGCTGCTCTTTCATCACTTGAGATGTCCAAATATATCAGTGATTGTTGGTTCCCTCTTCATCTAGCTTCTGCATGGAAAATTTGAACTTGTCTGCTTGATAATACAAAAACATATATACCAAAATTGAAGAGTATTTAAATACTTCTTCAATATTAAATTTAAGAAACTACTCATGGATGTTGTTAACCAGGAATTGGCTGAAATTAAATATGATGGATGGTTTGTTGTCTGTGGAAAATATGGAAAGGAAGACAAAAATGGGTTCATCTACCCACTAATGAGAATAATAACCAAGGATGTATGAAATTAAATTTATTATCTGCTTAGCTTGATCAGGGAATATGGAGGAAGGGTATGGAGGATTTTTCTTTAGTAATTGGGTATTTTCTAGTAAAAATATGTCAAAAATCTTGGTTCTTTTGGAAAAATCCAGTTTTTGATAGAGTTCAGTGAGGGCTTCTAAAGAAAAAGGTGTGTTGTTTTCATCATAGGGAGCTTGCATCATCTGGTTTATTGATTGAACAATTATGGTGAAATGGATTTCACTAGTAGGGTTTAGAATGTCTCTTTGATCGGGAATGTAGCATGCTTGGCATTTTCTGATGAATTCGGGGGCATTGAAGGTGTGATGGAGGATGTAGTGTGGAATATTGGACTCCCATAGTCCAATTTCATCTCTTTTGTCAACATATTTGTCCTCCAACCAACAATAAAGTTCAAACAATTCAAACTCAGTCTGTCTCAGTTATCTTATAATCCCTATAAGCTAATGGAATATGATCTAAGTTTATGGGAGGATGAACTAAAGGGTTCAGAGGATCCTCTTGATTCTTATTCTTAGGAGGCATGATTAGTTTTGAACAATTATAATTAGAATCAAGAGGAAAAGGTTACTAGGAAAGTATTGTAGGTATCTAATTGATTGAATGAGGGAGGCAAGATGCCAGTATTTGATCGCAAATCGATCAGTTAATAAAAAGGTTGGGCGCACTGGAAAAATTGTGAATAATTCAATTTGCAGAAAAAAAGTAGCAGTAAAGGTTGAAAGAGGATTATTTATAGGGTTTATATAATAAATGCATGGTTTTCATTGCAAATGGTGTGGGTCCATGGCATTAATGGTTATCCAATGCTAATTAAATTCCAAACGGATAACCCTGGGCAACGATTTGATTGGAAATAGCTCGGAAATGTGGCGGAATGGTAGTGGCGGAAGTGTCGGGTAGGGATAGGGGTAACGGGGAAAAGGGGAAATGGTTTTCGGAGCGAGTAGTGAGCGGTTAGTGGTTTAGGCAGGGGGGGTGTGAAAACTGGAGGGGAGGCCTTGTGGTCGTGGGACTCGGTGGGAAAAACCGCTTTTTTGGACCCCCCACCGCCCCCGGCGGTAAAGAGGATGGAGAGGGGGGGGCGGAAGTCAATAGGTGTCATTGATTTGTAGAGCGGAAGGATCGTGTGGCAGACAATTGCGAGCCCTTTAACCATAAGAAAAAAAACAACATGTTGTCAAGATGTGCTTTGGTTTTGGATCGAAAAGTTAGGATAAAACATTTTATATCACCTACATATCCCTTTTTGCATCTGATGCATAATGAAGATCAAAACTTAGGATAAAGGGATTTACAATCTTTTTTAAACAAAATACTTCTACCGACCCTTACAAACTCAAATTATTTTTCTAAGCTAACATTTTATTTTTTCTTCTAGGGGTGCATTTAGACTAGCAAACCCACTTTTCCTTTTTTTTATGAAAGATTAAAATTTATTCTATCCTATCACTTATTTCTCCTATTGATTCAAATTAAACAATAGAACCAATGCCATATTCTACCTAAATATTGATTTACCAAGATTATATTGTTTAGAAAATCTTCATTCTCTAATCTAATTTATATAAATTTAAACATGTTTAACCACGATTAAGTTGTATGGTTAAAAAAATAACTAGCCATTGTGGAATTTTTAAACAAGATACACACAACCTTATTTTATTTGATAGAAAGAAAACTATCTATCAGTAGTTGCATTTGAATTTGCATCACTTTCAGTGTTATTTTCTTTTGTTTTCCTTTTGTGGAGTTATGATTTCATTTTTATTCTTTTTTCCAATGTTTCTTTCTTTTCTTCTTTTTATCTTTATTCATTTTTTTTAAATATACCCTCTTTTCATTTTCCTTTATATATTTTTTGGAAATCATTTACAATATGAGATTTCTAGGATAAAATACTCAATCATGTTGAGATCCTATAAATTATAGGACCCTAACAATATCAACATATGGATATTCCACCACAATAATATATCCTTGAGATCATTCTTGGTGTTATACTACTTTCATCACTATCTTTCGTCTAATACATGAGCATGCATTTTTTGACGGGTGGAATTTTAAAGTTTCAAGGGGTGAAATTATATTAAGGAAGAAACATGATCATGTTTAATATTTCATCTCCTTATAATATCATCACCATATAAAAGGAATAATCTCCTAAAAAATATTAATGAAGGATAATTGTGGAGGCATAAGATGATGATGTGTTAGGTGATTTGTTCCAACTATTTGAACCAGAGGAGGAAGGAGAAAAAAACATGGCAAAAAATGGCCCTAATTTCAACAATATATGTTTCCTTACTTAGGTAGCTTACTTAGTATTTGATTCTATGTTGTAATTTACTCACCATGACAAAGTCATATTTCCTTATGTTTTTGTAGTTTTATAATGATTTGTTATAGAAAAATCATGTGTATGATGATGAGCTAGGTGTAAAGGCAAGTAGTGGCTAAGTGGTTACGGGATGGAAAGGTCAAATGGTGGCTAGGTGGTGAGGAAATGGAAAGGTCAATCAATGGATAGGTGGTGAGGAAATGGAAATAACTAGATGGCAATGGGTAGGAGGATAAGGTTCTAGAAACATTGTTAGGGTAGTTTCAAACTAATTCATAATGCTCAATTATTGTCATATTAACCCTTTTTAGAATTAAATGACTAATTGATTGCAATGCTAGAACCTATGAAAATGACCACTTACAAATTTGTATTATTAAATATTGTTTAAAACTGAAATTTTCAAAAAAATGAATAGACCAAGATAAGTAAGTCACATAATTGAATATTCAACCAATGAAAATTTCTCTAAGCCACATTTGATAAATACAAAAATCTATATATTTAATATTATATTTAATGAAAACTTGGAATATGTTTGGAAATGTTGGTATATTAATAGAGAGTTATCGTAGTTTGACTCTTCACCGATAAATATATTATCTATCGGAAGGAAGGGACTAGTGTGAAAACTTACTACTAAGGAACAAAAAATAGAAAATCAATTAAAAAATCATTCCAAAGGAGAATTATGTATCAAAGAAAAATAAATTTTCATAAGAGCATATGAGTCTCAAATAAAAATAAGGTTTTCATAAAATTGGTAATGTTGTAAGACATGGAAGTGGAAGAAATTTAGTTGTTTTGTTCGTAAAATAATAAAAAGTTCAAGGACAAAAAGTAGTGTTTGACATGGGAAAATGACCATGGCTAACTAATGAATAAAGGGTTTAACTTTGAAATTTTTCCATTAAAATGGAAATCCATGTAGTCATGGCCTAGCTGGCATAATCCAGGTTTAAGTTATATGAGATGAATTTTACTTGCAATGCAACATGTAATATGACATAAAAATAACTAAATCCCAACAAGAAATAACAACAAGAGTTGGAAATATAACCAATAATAAGGAGGATTTTTCATCATTGTTATTGGAGTTAACTTTTGAAATAGAACCCCCTAAATATGTCCTAGCGTGAAATGATCAAATCACTGAGAACACACTTGTCATAAAATCTAGCGAAAATGAAACAAGATTATTCATATGATATGAAAGAGACTTAGTTTTTTGTTGATGTACATGAATAATCAAAGGGCGTGAGCAACCAAGAACAATCCTCAATCTATCTAGAATCTTCTTAGTTCATATTATATGTTGGTAAGTATGATATAAGTAAGAATAAACACTATAACAAAAAAATAATGTAAAAAATATAATGCTCACACCCACAAGAAGAAAGAGAACTTAAAGAGGAAAGAATAGTCTATGAAAAAATATGATTTGAAAAAATATAAACACTATATATAATTATTATATCTTTATTATGCATATATGCATAACTAACAATGTTAAAAAGAACCATTTATGTGATTGTAATAGTTTAGTTGACAATTTTTCATAGGCCTTGGCCATCCTATTTTCCAATTCTTAACTAACCTACCCTACACACTTCATGTTTTTCGTCATGGTTGGTATGGAAATCATAAATTGGATTAAATATCTTATGGATACAAATTTTCCTACTCCACTTAAATCTCTCTAAAAAAATCCTTCATGAATACATGTTGAGCACTTGTCTTATGAATTTGAGAAGTAACTTTAACTTGATCATATAATACATCCAAGTATCTTCATGTTTCTTAGGTTCAAGTTTGAAAAGTCATGACTTCTCATTTCATCACATCAAATAATTTTCACTCCAATTGGAATCCTTGTTTCAATGCTCTCTTTTTTTTTCCAATCTTACTTAGATGGGATTTTTTTGAATTCTCAATGGGGCATTCCAAAACATGGGAACCCTTTTTGATTGATTTTATGGAAAATTTGTAATGTGGATACAAGTACCAAACACTCCATCCCCCTTAGAAATGTGTTTTCCTTAATGCTTAATGACAAAAGGTACAACATAAACCTAGGTTCCATGGACAAGTGTTGATTACAATGTTGAAGCATGTTAGGGAAATAAGGTCCCACGAAATTGTTTTACCTAACAACGTGGAAAATTTTAAGAACCCCCTTTAACCTTATATGTATGATAAATAAGTGAATATTCATGATATCTTTGAAAATTCACATGCTACTCTCTCTCTCTCTAACACATATTCATTACATTATGAAACCTTGAAAAGACTTGGAGAATCTTTCACTCAATGTTAAAAATATGTAAAGTTTTATTCAATATTTCATTGAATTATAAAACATTATAAAGTATAGGAAAACCTTTTGATAAAGCATAAAACCATATATAATAATAGGATTGTTTTCATAAAACTATAGTAAACTCATTTTCCAAATTCAAATAAATAAACACAATTTTATTTTTTTCAAGACAATGTTGTAGTGTTAAGGGTTGCATTCTTTAGGGATTTCATTTAGCAATTTTTCATCAGAATGTTCTGACTTCTTATATGTGTTTATCCTAACCTCCACTTCTCTCAAGCTTCAAGTAGATTATTGTTTTCTCTCCTACTTTATAAATATTGTCCTTGGCAATTGAAGTAGATCAACATCCACTACAACTTGTGTTATCCATATTGATTTAATTAAATATAACTAACTAATGAATGGAATCCCCGTCAAATGATTTTGTCAAGCTCCTTCTAAGAGTAATCTAAATATTCCTTCTAGATATACACAACCATTAACATTTATGCCTAGATTACATAAAAAGCATAAACACTTGTGACATTGTTACTCTTAAAAATGGTGATACTCTCCACCATCCAAAATATTTTATATTTTCAATTTATTCATTAATAAAAATAAAAAAAAATCTATTTAAAAGAAAAAAAACAACAGTCACACCCATATTACCTTTCATTTTGCTTCAAAATCATATAGACATAAGAAATATTTTAAAAATTAATATTCAGTCAAAAATAATGATGTGTGTCAATCATATGGCTTTACAAAATTTTAAGTAGAAAATTTAATACTTATAAAGAATATTGTAATTAAATTAGAAACCTGTGAAATATACTACCACCAAAAAAAAAAAAATAATAATTATTAAAATTATTGAGATTAATGATTAACTAAATAATTATTTATTTGATTATAACTATTTATTAATAAATTTATAACTTAACTATTCAAAATGTATTTCATATTTTAAAATTTATATTATGAAGGGGAGAAATGTAAAAAATTTTAAATTTTTGGTGAAGAGTTATAAAATTATGCACAATATTACTATTTACATGGATTGAAATTACGATACACATAGTTATATTTTTTTTGTAAATCAAGATTCTATTCATTCTTCCAAAAAGAGGTAAAACAATAGTAAAACACCAGTAGTCTCACCCCAACCAGGTTTGTTGACTACCTCTATCAGCATATGACAAAGAAAAAAACATCAAGAGACACAATCCACAATTTGGGAGGCCAGCAGCACCAGCAAACACACATAACAAGTAAAACACCTGTAACCATGCTAATTATCAGAAGTGATGGAGGTTGTGCTTTCCGGAGTTGTTCCTGGATGAGGAGGGAAGGAGAATTGAACATGCTCTTCGAAATGGCTCATCCAAGCCTCCATCTTCTCTACCTTCTTGGATTACATGTTATGGCCTTTCCAGACCACCACTACGCGTTCCCTGACATGGCACTGAAAATAGTGCATTTTTTTCAAAGTAGATATTAGCTCAACATGTTACTCCTGCCTCACCCACTCTGAGGTTTCCATGCATTCAAGAACAAATTGAATAAAATCTTGACAGTGTTCAACACAATAATTTTGTCATTGCTAGCATCCCACATGACGAGCCATCCCCTGTCTCCCTAAACCGTCACGATGAGTCGACCCACCATGTTGTTGACTCTGTGGGGTGCGACTCCCACGACTAGCCACCTAGCCACCCCGACTGCTGCCACCACGAGCTTCAGAACCTCCCGACCAAAGTGACCTGCCCTACCACCACCATGACCACAAGGGGTTTCCCAATCTGAGCGCCCTCCATTGCTATTGCCTCGCCTAGAGCTATTTCCATTAGTCGCGAATTCCATATGTGAGAGAAACTCACCACCCACTGGGTTTCCCATATTGGACTTAATTTGAGAAGAGGAGCAGGTCAAATGGGAAATAAAATGCATGATGACTAGCACGACACCACAGGGATGTACATAGACTAACCAACGATTAGCTTCCCTAACCTTAACTATCACCGAGGAAAAATGCACCACCTCGTCGACGTGACCACAACCAACCAGCCCAGAATGAATGCAAAGAACCACAAATTTAAGTCATCCACCAGAAATTCATCGTTCCTCTCCCTGAGAAGAAACCATGCTAACCAAACCACCTAGAATCCAGTATACTCGCTCCACCAACACCACCGAGCTTTACAGGACCCCAAGAAGGGACTATTGAAGGAAACAAATCCAATTTAACTCCAGCACGAAGGGGATACCACCAAACCCCAAGAGGACCAACAAAACACCACCAGAACCAGAAAGTTGAGTCTTTTCCTATGCATGATAATATTAAACCGAAAACCAAACTGGAAATTAACAATAATGTACACCTGTAAGCAGAGGAGGGAATTCCAGAAACACAGACGCCACCTCTCCCAGACAGGGTGCCCTCTGAAACCGCCACTTCCTTGCTCAATGCTCACATTGCCAATTCCATAACATAGCCAAACCCTAAATGTCTGATAGCAAACTTCACCATCCTCCATAAATATCCAACGGATGCCACTTCTCGCAAATTCCAAGACTGAATGAGATTTCACACAAGTTACATTATACTCTCCCATACACAAAGTGCATTGAGAGGATGGAGAGGTCGGTCCTCACACATGCGAGTACGCGCTCCTCATGAATGTCCACGCATTCCCTCGGTAACATCATCTACTTGGTTATTCACCCCATCGTGGATACACATCATTATATTTAATTGATATTTTTTTACATTTTAAATTTAAAAATTACAATTTTAAATTTTATTTTATTTTTATTATTATTTTATATTTAAAAAAATTATATTTAGAAATATTTTATACAAATATGTTTTTTTTTTTAAATTGTATTGAAAGACTCTTTTTTATAATAGGGAAATGCTTTTATGGTATCATATGTTTTTTACATTTTAAGTAGGTATGTCTTTGTAATGCTTAATAAAATAAAATTTAGAAATTTTAAGAAAATAAATTGAAAATAAATAAATACATACGAACACAAACACATATGACCTTGTAGATTAAATTATAGAGAATGCTAATAGTTTCCAATTTAATATTAAATTGAATTGAAATATATTTTAATAATTTCAACACTACTAATGCAATGCATGGGACCTTATAAGTTTGCATTCATCTAACACTGATTTCAAAAATTAATGTGTAGTAAAATTTTGTTTTTTTTTTTTTGAAAAACGAAAAATAACTAAAAGTATCCTATTCAAAGTTCTAATGTGGAGTAGAAATTGTTTTTTTTGAAAAACGAAAAATAACTAAAAGTAATTCAAAATTCAATTCGAAAATCAACATAAATTATGATGAAATATAAAAATAAAAATACAGTAATAAAATTTAAAATAAAATGTGTGTGGTTAAATGTGTCTTTTAATTTTTAAGATGTAAGATTTTTTCACAAAATTGTATTATATAGAATTTAATAAATTTATTATGTTTTTTTTTTTAATTTTGTAGGTCCCTACTATTTTCTATTTATCATAAAAAAACAGGTTGCATCATATACAAAGTTAGTGGCCTCAACCTGCTCGAAGGAAACCAGTTCTGTTGGCCACCTTAACGCATTGAAAGCCATCCAAAATTGATATTGTTTCTTTCTTCTACTTGCCGCAATGGCCATTTGACTATTAAAACATTAACTAAGTGACAATTAGAAACATAAACACTATCCGCAAAATTCATAAAGCTTAATCTGGGTTACTACCCATCTGAAGAGTCTATTGGTGCAGGATCCTTTGCAGTGGAGCCAGGCATGTCCACTTGCTGCATCTGTTGAATCTGCTTCTCAATTCGACCTATTCGAGCTGTCATTTGATACTGTGACATCTTGATTTGCTGGAGTTGAATGTTAATATCCTGAAGAAGTTCCATTACAGATGGTGTTGCATTCCTTTTCCCTGGATGAAGACTTTGCATTGCTTTGGCCAAGACACATTTCATTATCCAGTATGTATGTACAGATTGGTTAACAGCGAGAGACGAACTCTTGTATTTCCTGGATCAGTAATAAAATCCATTATTTCCTCCTCCTTCTAATTATCTTCCTCATTACTATGGCTTTCTTTTTCCCACCCTTAAATGATATTTCTGATTTGTGGAGGGTTTCCGAGAGAATAAGCTTGCGAGATATTCTCTATCATCTCTTGCTTGGTCTTCCTACCTCGCTTGCTAGTCTCAGCTGTGGATTTTAACATCTTCTGCTTTCCTTTATCCTGAGTTTTGACCAAACACTTCTTCTTTTGCCTCTTAACCATAGTTTTGTTCTAGATTTTCTGCTGAATAAAATCTGTGTATATTATCTGTGAGCCTGCATGTCGAGAGGATAGAGGTAGAACAATTAAACTTTGCATTTTCATGAATAAATCTTCCTCTGGTACATAATTCATTGAATGATAGATAAACCATTGACTGAGGTAATTCACGAAGTGATTTATACAAGTAGTTTGACGGAGATAGAGACAAACACAGAGAAAAATGTCTATAGTATCCAATAGAGGCGAAACTAAACAAGCAGAACTCCCAGTATGACATTGATAATTTATACAACCAGAACAGAGTCTATGAGATTTACCATCACTGTGACTACCACTGGTTTTCAAGATATGCCCCTGCCAAGACCAAACAAGGTAGACATAATAATCATAGAAACTACTTTTAATTTCCCCTATGGTTTTATAGATTAGCAAGCATGGGGTTTTAAATATTTTCCCCTGCTTAAACCAGACGAGGCATACATATAAACAACACAGGCTACCCCAATTATCCCCTAAATCATTCGAATAGAAGCCCAAACAAAGGTGAGAACACTTGTCAGATTCCTCAAACGATGACAATTGTCCAGTATAAATATACTGAACACCATAAATGAAGAAATTGTAATAATTTGCAAACAATTTCAATTGCCCAACTGAACTAAACTCGCATGCATGCATGAAAGAAGTGTAGGATACCAAATAGGACTTCATGACCCTACAGGGATCACGAAAACAAGGTTGAATAGCCTCCTACAGTATTAAGAAGTTACAATTACTGAACTTACGAAATATGAGAACCAAAACCATTCCAAAGACTTCAAATCTTCCTCTATCCTGTCTCATACAACGATTAATGGCTAAAAGCATAAGGTTGGAATGAAAAATGGCATACCCCTGAACCCAAGCTTGAAGCCCCTAAACAATTTTGACACCAGTACCAGTCCGTCGCACCAAATCGCTGCCCCTGCTAGATTGAAATGGTTTCTGTATATTCCAAATTTTCCTCCTTAGGCTTTCCTCAATCTGCGTTTTGCAATGCCCTCCTGACACTCCAAGTTGTCTTACTAAATGTGCCATCATTAAAAATAATGTCGTGTTTGCCGCATACCTCCTCATACGATGATGTGAATGCCAACTTTTATTCTCACGCATGAACCACTGCCCATTCATTGCGATCACCTTCCACCTGCCCTGTGGCACCTAATAGTGGGCACCCCGATCGGGGGTAATAAATTTATTATGATGAATTAATCAAATATTTTCATTATTCAAATAATACATCCCAAAATATAAGTTAGAGAAACATGATACATTGGTATTTCTCATTTACATTTCATGATGCAAATTTCTCCACTGATTTTTGTTAAACATGATTTACTAAATTTTAATTTAATAAAATTAATATTGTTCATTATTATAACATTTTCATAATATCAAAATAAATTAATATGTAGTATTCAAAGATCCAAAGTTCATTTCAAAATTCTTAGAGTACGATCATTACGCATGCCATGCATGTAACCAATTAAAAATTGTAAAATAACTTTCTTTCAAACAGTAAAAAATAACAAATTTATGAAAAAAATTGTCAAGATATATTCGATATTTCGTAAATTAAATTTTAAAGTTTAAGTTTATTTTTATTTTTTTGGGGTTTTATACCAGAAATAGAAATGAGAAATGGAGACGAGGAGCTAAGCCCGACTAGGCATGTTCTCCATTGGGTCATCTAGACGTTCATGTTCGTCATTGGGTCATATAGACATTCGTCATTGGTTCATTTAGACATTCACATTCATTATTGGGTTGTCTAGATGTTCGCCATTGGGCCGTCCAGTATTGTGGGCCACCCAATCCCCATCTGAATCTTCATCTGCAATTCGATCTCAGATTTTCGCTGCGTGGATTTATGTCTTATCATTCTTTGTTAATGAAATAAAATCCCTAGGAGTTTGTACAGCTATCAAGGATATGATTTGAACAACATTAAATTTCAAGTGTTATCATCATACACAAATTATAAGGCATGCTCCAATAAGATCTTTAAAATTAGAAGCAATAGCATTACAGATAAATGCTAATATTTAATCTCTAAAATTTCACTTTGTAAAATTAGAAATTATTGATTCTATTTGACCAAACTAATAACTAGTCAACTTCTTACCAAATGCATAATACTGGTTATGGGAGGCATAATAAGACCCATTACAATTACTAAGTTAGAATCAATTGATTGAATCTAATTTTTATATTAAAAAATACATACTAACTATATTTTATTAAAGCCTATATGTTTCCATAGTCAAGTATATTTTATTAAAGCGTGTATGTTTCCAAATTCAAGTATATATTGTAGTCAGATATATTTTATTAAAGCATGAATGTTTCCAAAGTCAGGTATATATTGTAGTTGAGAACATCTGAAACTGTGTGTTAGAGTCAGTCTCTTCATCGCTCCGTCAGAGATCAAAATCTCTTTGGTTGCATTTCATTTTAGGTGTCTCATTCAGTCCAGTCAGCTACATTC
Source organism: Pinus albicaulis (assembly GCA_034641835.2). Lineage (NCBI taxonomy): Eukaryota > Viridiplantae > Streptophyta > Pinopsida > Pinales > Pinaceae > Pinus > Pinus albicaulis. Next base: position 1,010,877,710 of record CM076577.1, on the reverse strand, counting down.
CATTAGGAGCATGGATCATCTAACGGAAGGGTCTTGTCACTCATATCCCTCATGTTTTCATTAGGGGAATTTTGAGGTCTAAAATGGGCCTCCTAAGAAAAATGTACAATCAAAATTCACTTTATGAGAACCAATCACATTTTAGGGGATGACATCATCCCTAATGGTTGATGTGGCATTGATTGAGTTAAAAGTACTTACTTGTCACATTCTCAATGGTAGATAAAAAATCATGGTTAACTATGGTAGTGCTTTAAGTACTTTTAAAGTCATAAAATAAAGTACTCATAATAAATGTCCTTTCACACTTTTTGAATAAAATAATATTATTGTCATTTCATATTTCTTGAAAGAAACAATGCATATCCCTATACATTTATTATATTATATTTATATAGTATATTAATTACATGTTATTTAACAGTTTAAATAATACAAATTTTAATTAATAGAATATAATATAATTAAGAATTTATAAATTTATATTTATATTTTATTTTAAGTTATTTAAGTACAAAAGACAAATGCATTAGTTGTTCAATGATAATGATTTTTTCTTGAAAAACTCATTCTTATTTATAGTCACATCAATATAAATTTTTATTAATTTTATTTTGGTACAAATTTTGAATTGAATTTAACTATGGTTACATGGATTGTGGTGCAAAAAGAGAATTGCAAATTCATAAATATTATTTTATTGGTTTAGCTATTATTTTATTATTTCCTTAGGAGGCCCATTTTAGACCTCAAAATTCCCCTAATGGTACCTGCTGGCCCAGGTCTGTTCATCAAGGTTCATCGAAATCATTTACAGTCATTCACAGTCATGTTTGGTCTCTTGGTCAGCAAAGAGTCATTTTAGGGTTTTAAACTTCATTAGGTCTAGGGTTTCGCAAATTTAGTCTTCAGAATGTCTAATAATGTTAGCAGGCACATGAGGGAGGTTCGAAATAAGTTTTCATTGCGAAAAATTTCATCGTCATATTGCTTGATCATGATTCTTCTTCAAAACTCTGTTTTGAAGAAAAATCGTCAATTTTATCTTTTGTAATAAATGCCATGCAATTTTCAAAAGTTTTTCAATTGTGAAGATCTTCAGGCGCAGCCCTGGTCGCCTTTTCCAAATCCAATGCCAGCTATTCTTGCAAAACATAGACAAGAAATTCATCATTCAGCCAAAAAATCAAAGTGGAAACAAAAACAAAGTTATGTGAAAAGTGCCAAAGTCAAACATTAGAAAGTGGGTTTTCTAAATCAAAATCAAAGTCTAATGGCCATATAAAATATTTGTGGTGTTCAAACAATTCATTTGCACGCAAGAGTTATCAAAGAGCCGAGTCGAACTTTGTGGAAGAGCGAAAGAGTGGTTTGAAGTCGAGACTGTGGTGAGTTACCTGCGCGGCGCGTTGGGTGGAGGTCGCGGCGCACACAGTGGTCGCGACGCATAAGACTGTTTTCCACCGTGCTATTTTGAACGTGCGCGGTGCACTAGGTTGTGCGCGCAGCGCACAGGGCCGACACACAAAAACTTTGCCATTGTTCCATAAATTCAAATCGACTCAACCTCCTATGCTCCAAGTAAGTTTGTGAGACTTTGAATTGCTATTAGCTTGTGTTTGGTGTTGTTTGAAGGGAAGAATATAAGATTTTGAATGTTGAAAACATAAACCCTATTCTCTTGTTAGAAATTGCTCTCTTAGGGTTTCAAATTTGAGTTTTAAAGTTTGATCTTGGTGCCAAAATACTTCATCTCCCCCACACTGTTCATTCCTTTCCCATCACTGTCATACTATTATAATCCCTCCCCTATTCCCTTATATCCCAAGTCATTTCCCATCACTTTCACTTTCCCATTTCATTTGTAAAAATTCCCCAAAACCCCAAGTTCCCAACAATCAAGTGACTGTTATTACACTTTAAATTCACTTGACAAAACTCCATCATTCTCACTGCCTTATTTCCCACAGTCCCTTCCTACTTGACACATATTGGGAATTGAAACAAAAAACAACCAAATTCTCATTTCTCATTTTCAACAAGCTAAACATACACCTTGCATGGACATTATGGAGACAGACACTGAAACTTCATATGAACAAGACAGTGATTCTACCACTGAGCTACATGCACCAAGAAGGCCTCATAAAAGTGGCAAACATGTGAGAGAAGAGCCCACCTCATTGACTCAATTGCAGGCCTGCCCACTTGCCATGGCATGTTTTCGAGAGCAGTCATGCTATCAATATTGTGAGATGATTGCTCAGATTTAGCATCATCAGGAGTTGGCTCGTTTGTTTGTTTTACATTTGCATGATGGTCAGGTAACTCTTGCTAGTGTAAATTTCACCTTGACACCGAAAGCCATTTCTCAAGCAACGGGAATACCGAATGTAGGTGAAGAGTGGAACAAGAGACAACAGGTGGACATAGTGCATTATGAACCATACATCAAGCCTAGCTATGTGAGACAACTCAGCAGGGTATTCCCATTCTGGTTCCTGAAGGAATCCTATGCGCCTTTGATGAGACTCATTATCAGATACTTCAGTTGTGAGGGCCGGTTCTCACGCCTCTATGCATACCACATCAGGTTATTGATGCATTTCACTAGAGTGAGGATGATGAACATACCGTATTTCATGTGTTGCAACATCGAGCGAATGACCACTCTTGTGCAGAAGAAGACTCCCGAGCAACAGTACAACAGTGTTTATCACTATGCACTCATCAAGATCATTGTTGTACATCAGCTTGGATTGCAGGGCATTTCATGGGAGGATTTCATTTCCCGTGATTTCTTCACAGTTCCTTAGGTTCCTCAGGAGGTTGTTCATGAGCCAGGTGAACCTTCACATCAGTTTGAAGGTCACGAGACAGATCCTATCAATGCACCAGTGTTTGTTACTGATCAGAGAGGCACGAGAGGATTATTTGCAGCATCCCGACGAGTACTATCTCCACCCGAGGTTGAAGGAGTCTCATTTTCGCCATCAGCAGCACGGGTACAGGTACAGGACAGAGGTAAGAGGCCTATGCAAGATGAGGGCCCTTCAGGAGGCCAGGATACTGATTTCATATTGATTGATGAGGATTTGAGCTCTCCAAGCTCAAAATTGAAAGAGATCATTCAGGAGCAGAAGGCTGAGATCGACACATTGACTGACAAGTTGCAGAGAGCTAAATGGATCATAAACTATCTAGAGCAGTGCAACAAACAGTTGGAGGATCAGCAGATGATCATGGAGTTGCAAAACATCCGTGAGAATCGGCAAGTTGCCCGAAGAAGCCCAACAGAGATGACAGCCATTGAGCGGGAGATTGAGGCTGATAGAGAGACTTGGCTTGAGAGGGTCAACATTCATCTTGAGAAGTTGTTGGAGAAGGCAAACAATGAAAAGAACATGCTCAGGCACATGAAGAACCACTATTGGGCACGAAATCATGTTTGCAAAGCAAGGATCAAAATCCTGAAGGCAAGGCTAAGGAGGGCACTAAAGCGTCGTAAAAGGCATGATAGACTCCAAATTTTGGCCGAAGCTTCTTTGGCCCAGCATAGTGCTTGATGAGGGACATTCAGCCCAAATTTCAAGAAATTTGGGAAAAAATTTGTCAATTTTGAATTTTTGAGCCTAAAAACAGATTTTCCTGCCCGACGCGTAGCACCACTTGGCGCGCACTTATAATTGGCAGCTCTTCTGGAGGAAAAAATTTCATTTCTAAATTTTTCATCAAAATTTATGCATTCCTATGGATTACCTAAGGATTTCATCAAGTTTTGGGCCACCTAAAGGGTCAAAAACACCTCAAAAATGACCTTTCTGCCACTTTTTGCACACACAGGAAGCAGTGTTGGGAGAATGAACTTTTGGAGGGGCAAATGGCAACCAAATCTAGAAATTCCACTTGGGTTGGCAAGTAGACAGGAAGGGATTTCCAACAAGCTATCCTGCACTCAATTTGGACTTTGGGAAGGCCCTCAAAATCAGCTCCAAACTTGTGCTACGCATAGAGATTTCAAGCGCGGCGCATAGAGGAATTTGGCCTATTTTTCACTCAGCAGCTCAGAATTTCGCCTAGTTTTGGCCAGTTTTACTTTTTCATGTAACTCTTGATGTACCTTGATGTAATTTCATGACCATGATGTAATTTTGGCACATTTTTACTCATTCTAGAAGATTCATTCACCAAAAGGTGAAATGTAAGTGAATGGATCAGTTTCCTAGCACATAGAGGCAAGTTGTTTCATTGTCTATTTTCTAGTTCCTAGTTTAGATATGGTTGAAACAGCTCATATAATGATGAGATCGACCCCTAGAGGCATGGGGAGGAGTTAGGCTTGTCTATATGATGTATTTTCTCAGTCATTTTCAGGGTTGGACACTTGGGATTGCTTGGCACTTCATTGTACATCTCATCTCTGCATTTTTGGCAAAGGAATAGACCAGGGTTTGCAGCACTCTTTGGGATCCTTGTGGCTCTGTGTTTTGATGGTGTGTTTCTCTATGTAATTGTAAGTTCACTGATGTTTATGTGTATCGTTTTCCTTCTCCTTTATTCTTAAATTAAATAAATGAGTGTTAAAAGTGGAATTCATTAGCTTGTTTTTCTCTGCCTTCAGTTTTGTTTAATTTTCCATGTTTTCATCTGTTTGAGGAGGACTCTTGAGACCCTCTTGCCCTCTTCATCTCCTCACCAGTCTGATCCATCCATTCATTCAATATAAAGCATCAAAACAATTGCCTTCCTTGCCCCAATCAGAACTCTGCAAAAACTAGGCCTTATCCCCGCACCCAAAACTGTCTTTCCCTTTGATCCAACAAAAACCCCCAAAAACACATTCAAAATCCTTCACTTATATACCTAGCCTAAAATTAGCTTTTATTTCAAGTCATCTCAAGCCCTATTGATTATTTTTGCTGAGATTGACCCAGAGAGAGCCCTCTCCTGTTTTGGTAGGGCTAGCTACCAGACTGAGCGTGGTTTGATGTTACCCTGAACTCTACCTTCCTTCAGCCTGAGGTAGATTTAGGCAATAACAATGTGTATATTTTATTAAAACATGTATGTTTCAAAAGTCGGGTATATATTGTAGTTGAGAACATCTGGAAACTGTGTGTTGTGTATTGTCATAGAAGAGCTCCCTGAAGATGGGCGAAGTGTTCACCCCAAACGTCTAGAGCTCTTCAATGAAAATACACAGGTGGAGATCTTCAATGACAATACACAGGTTTACAAGAAATTCTCACTACAATATATTTTATCAAAATAAACAAACTTTATTTAAAAAAAAAAGAGAACTAGACCATCAATGAGTCTAATTAAACTAATTTCTTAAAACAAAATTAATAAATCTAATAAAATTTAACGAGTTTCCAATAAATCAACTTAACATCTTCCTCAGATTTAAAAATGCCTTCTCACATTTAAAAATGGTAAAAACTTAGTTGGCAATAAGCTAACTTGGTAACATAAACACTATTTTCCATTAAAAATAAAAATAAACATAATCCAAATTAAAATAAAAAATATTTAAAATCCAAATTTCCATCATTAAAAAAATATATTAATTAAAGTAAAAGAAGTTAAAATCTCATTTTCCATTATTTAAAGAAAACAAACAATATTTTTTGGTCACATATTTAGAAAGCTTTTGTCTTCCAAGGAAACAAATAATGTTGACCATATATTTAGAAAGCTTTTGTCTTCTCTTTTAAATGATTTTGAAAGTTGCTTTTACATTGAAAATTAATGTTACGTGGCACAAACATTGGTACCATGTTGAGGCACATATTCCAAATTTTTAATAACGACGGTAGGTTAACTACAAAGTTCTACCAAATTTTTCCGTCCACTATCATATTAGTTCATTGAATAAACCACAAATTTTGGAAAGATTAGGCTTCATTTCTTAGTCGCTAAGTTAGTGAGAGATAACAACGACAAATATGGCGCACTTTTGAAAGCTTGCCTTTTAAATTAAGGTGTGTCAGTGAGGCACCGGTACAAATGGTTTGTTCCCTAGGAAAATGTTTGCACGTGAACGTACACTTAAACAATGAAGTGGCAAAAAGAAAAGGATTTTGCATCGCTGTCACCAGCTTTTCACAAAACTAAAAGTTGATATGTGAGGCTGGAGCTAAATCAATATTCAACTTCACTTAGCCATGTTCCAACGGCTTGTTTGTATAAAAATTGTCGGAGTAACAAAACGAAAAATTATTTTATATGCCATTGGTAACTACACGAGATAATTAATGTAGATAGCGTCGAGAATACCATTCGTTTTTTTTAAAGAAATGAAATTTTAATGAAATAAAATGCAAGGAGATACATGATTTGAAAACTGAGGTGCGCAACATCAAGAATGAACTTGTTGTCTTAAAATCTCAGAATGCACAGCAGCCGACAGCAGTTTTGTCGAAACAGCCGACAAATTATATTCAGCATACTCAGCCACATACTGAAGTCCAAACTTCATCAGGTAAATTTGTTTCATCAGGCTTCAGTGAAATTGGGGACATGCAAGTCCTTGCAGTTCAGTATCAGCAACACCATGTCCTGGTAAATCTTTCTGTTGCTGGTCATCTTTATAAGGTTATTGCTTTAATTGATTCTGGTTCTGATCTTAACCTTATATCTAAGCATATAATCCCTTCGAGATATTGGACTACAGCAGAAAAATAAGTTCAGGGATTAGGAATGAAGCAATTGAAGTTTGAAGTTTCTGCAACCACTGTCTGCTTTGATTCTAAATGTGTGAAATTATCCTTAGCAGTCTCAGACATTCCTGTTGATTGTATTTTGGGTAATGTATTTTTAGCAGCAGTAGAACCACATGGGTCATATAGATTTCCTGATGGATCTGCAGGAATATTTATTACTGTTTCTGGAAAAAGATTTGAATTACCATATGTTTCCAGGAATAGATACTCACCCATGGTACAAATAATGAAAGAAAAGGAAAAGAAACTTCAAGCAGTTGAGAAAAGTCTGGTTGAGCTCAAAGATCACAAGGAGACCATCAGAGTTGAAGAACAATTGAGTTCTCCAGATGTTCATAAGAAAATTGCTGAAATTCAGAAGGAATTTGAAGAAACATGCTGCTCTGAAGAGCCGAATTCCTTCTGGCATAGAAAGCAGCATAGTATCGAGTTGCCTTACAAGGAGGGTTATACTGGCAAGCCTTGTAAGTCAAGGAGCATCCCTATGTCTGTCCATGACAGGCAGCATTGTCAGAATGAGATTGAGCAGCTTCTACAGAAGAAGTTGATTAGAGAATCCAGTAGCCCTTGGAACTGCTATGGATTCTATGTAAACAAGAGAAGTGAACAAGTCAGAGGAGTTCCAAGATTAGTGATAAATTATAAGCCTCTGAACAATGTGTTAGCAGATGACACTTATCCAATCCCTCACAAAGGTGATTTGATAAGAAGAATTTCAGGAGCTAAAGTGTTTTCCAAGTTTGATTTGAAGTCTAGCTTCTGGCAAGTAGCCATTGCAGAAGGTGACAGATGGAAGACTGCATTCAGTGTCCCTCACGGACATTATGAATGGAACATGATGCCTTTTGGATTGAAGCATGCACCATCCAAATTCCAAAAGGTAATGGATTCTATCTTTAAGCCTTATGCAGATTGGTTGCTAGCTTATATAGATGATCTGCTGATATTTTCAAAGAATTTGAGTGACCATTTCAGACACTTGAAAATCTTTATGAAATTGGTCAAAAATAATGGTCTTGTCCTAAGCAAGAAGAAAATGGAATTGTGCAAAACAAAGATTAAGTTCTTAGGACATGAAATAGAAAATGGTCAGATTGCTCTACAAAAACATGCACTGGAGTTTGCAGATAAGTTTCCAGATGTTATCACTGACAAAACTCAGTTGCAGAGGTTTTTGGGTTGCCTCAATTATGTGAGCAATTTCTATCCTGACTGTGCCATTGACAGATCTCTGCTAAATCAGAGATTGAGAAAGAACCCAAAGCCTTGGACTGACAAGCACACCCAAGCAGTCAGAGAAATCAAGTCTAAGGTAAAGAATCTGCCCATATTATATGTTGCTGATGATAAATTTTATAAGATTGTTGAAACAGATGCCAGTAACATTGGTTGGGGAGGTGTGCTGAAACAAAAGCCTACAGAAGACGATCCAAAAGAAAAAGAACAGGTTGTTCTGTTTGTCTCTGGAGTTTGGAGCAAAGCTGAGGAAAATTATGCTCCTATAGAAAAAGAGGTAAAAGCAGCCTGGTATTGCATGTCCAAGTTTTCTGTACATTTGGCTAATAAGTATTTCCTGCTTAGAATAGATGCTAAGGCTCTGGAAAAGGTTTTGACGAAGGAGATCAAGAACCCAGAAGATGCAAAATTTGCACGATGGCAAGCTCTTTTTGCATATTTCAGCTTTAAAGTTGAACATATTAGAGGTTCTGACAATTGTATTCCAGATTTCTTAAGCAGAGAATACATCCAGCATCAAGAACAAGAGGATGACCCAGAAGAACAGATTCAGCTACATTGCATGGTCATTCTAACTGAATGGAACCAGGCCTATAAAAGAGAAGAGCTCAGATATATTGCAGATGATGAGCCTTGGCCTGTGTATGCGAAGAAGTGGAGGCCAACTTGGATCCTCCGTAATACCCAAGTGCTTGATGGAAATTTGCAGAATCACACTGATTTGCAGCACTTAGTCCCAGGAAGGAAAGTGTACCCGAAGGGAAATCGATGGATACATGAAATGATGTATTCACATAGCATGGCAGCTTCACATGAAGCTGAGAGGTCACTTTCAGAAGATTTTTGGGATCTGTATGTCATTAGTACTGGAGGCAGTGACAGATCCAAAGAATATTATAAATCATATGTTATAAACAGAGTCAGAAAGCTCGGCTCATACACTCATGGCAAGTTCATTTCATGGCCACAGGGTGATCCAAAGCTTTTATTTCCTGACACTGTTTACAATTTTGCAGGATACGAAAGACTGTGGTGGGATTTGCTTAATAAAGACGGACCAGAAGAAACCCACTACACTAAGCTGAAATTTGCCCCTACATGGATCAATGAAAAAGAATCACAAATTCCATGGTTATCCAACTGGTGGTATCATTATGGACCAAGTCCATATAGTATGGATCCTAACTTCTATGAATCATATTGTAGATTATTTTGTAATGACTGTCTTGCAGGACCTGCTGGTGAATGTTTCCACTATCCCTGTAAAACAGTTGGAGAAATTACAAATCTAGAGCATAGTTTGTTAGTGAATCCTATTTTAAAAATGCATATGCAGATGCACTATCAGTGGTTAGTCATGACAAAGATCAAACACCAGATAGTACTCAACAAACCCATGATCGTCCGGAGAATATATACAAAGGCATGGGATGATGAGTTCTATCATCTAAGGTATCCGGGGATAAAAATCCTTGATGATCCTGCAGCAGAATCCAGTACAAGTGGTCCTCGGGAGCCCCACTCATGAAAGGTTTTCCCTGTGTAAATAATGATCCCTAGTCACGGGTGTATAGTGACGAAGCTTTTCTCTTGGACTTTTCCTTCGTCCGAAAAGTATCCAATGTGTAATCAATAAAGTTTAATTCCTCGTGGGCCTTTGTAAGGTATCCAAAGTGTAATCCACTAGCACTAAAGTCGGTCGGCATGACAGATCTCCGTGCGGATGTCACCTCTTGGTGTTACCCGAAAACGATGATCTTCTTCCAAGTGTCAATAATCAGACGGTGCATAGTAATGTTTGTCCCCCTCTCATTCATATATAAGGAGAGGTTAGGCTCATTTGTAGGCACCGGTTGTTGGAGTCTTGTGTGTTGTGTTTAGATTCCAAGTATTCTCTCCCTGCTCTGCGTCTGCGCTATCCTAGCGATCTGCTCGCATCATGGAGTTATTACTCACAGTCCATAGGTTGAACTGAGAAGCCTGCGGGTGTATGTGCGCGGCATACATCAAAAACTAAAGTGGCCAGTTCATTAGGGTGAGTCTGTATCTTTTATGTTTGTGTGTTATATGTCATAAAGCTCTGAGACAGAGTCTGTTTATCGGCCAGGAAGCCTCTGGTATCGATCCTTCATTCGTGAAGATCATAAGTCCAGTAAAAGCTGAGACAGTCAATCTCTGATACAGAGACATTGTAATCTGATTGTGAAGCATTCTGTTTAATAAAGAGAGAAGAGTTTTCATCTGGATTTCCGCATTTAAGTGTTATTACTCTGTGTGCTTTAATATTGCTGTTAAGATACTTGCATTGCTCAAAAGTTCGCCAGATTCACTGGAGTTCGCGAAAATTCTGAGGGACGCTAAGGCCGTGTGAAGGCGAGGAATCCGTGGAAAAGGCTGCCAGTGCGTGAAGGATCAGTAGGTTCATCTGGGTTTACACTTGGGTTCATATAGAGCAGTGTTCAGAGACACTTAACAAGGCCAAGTCGGTTGGTCTACAACCGCAAGCAAGCTTTTGAGAAGCCTCTGCTAGAAATTGGTATCAGAGCCAATAAGTCGACGCTGTCGCCTGGTTCAGGATCTTGAATAACACTTATCTTTCTCTCTTATCTTGAGCAAATGGATTCTCCAATGAGAAAGTCTGTATCTTTCAGAGAGCTCGAAGAACAAGATCGAGCAGAGCAAAACCCGCTCAAAGATTTATTTGCGTCTAGTAGTAGTCGTGTGATCAATGAGTCTGATCACCTGTATGAAGAGGTTGAAGCCCAAGCTAGATGGGTACTCCCTAACATTAAGCCCTCTGAAGTATATAATGATATGCAAGTCTGGCACCTAAAGGCTGCCACTAGAATAACTATTAAAGAGACTGTGTCAAGTATCGAGGAAAATAGTGATCGTGTCCAGTTGATCCCTATTTTGAATCCCAAAGAACTTCAAGCCGAAGCCAAAAAGTTGGGAACCCAGTTTTTACATTTAGGTTGTTTAAGAGTTGGCATTCATGCGCTGGTACATCCTGGAGTCGATGCATATGTGTTGGCCACAGTCCGTGACTTAACACATAATAAATACACTGATTCATTAATTGGAGGGATAGTGGCTCCACTATCAAATGGGCCAGTCTGGTTTGATTGTTACCCAAATTTCTCAGTGTCTGTCTTTGATGAAACATTGGCCGATATTCTCCAGCTTCAAATCCAAACCAGTGGATTTGATATGAGAAGAAAAAGAAGGAATATCGCTGTTCAGTTTCGTGGCTGTTTCCGCCACACATCCACAATGTTTCCTGCCGTACTCCATGCACCCAGCAGAGAGTCAAAAACTAGTGTGGTTGTCCTCACAGATCCTAAGAATCACAAGATAGAACATCAAGCCATCAAGTGGGAGGATCTGCAATTTCCCCAGCACTGGACTGTTCCAAACCCCAGACCTCTGTCTGTCCAGAAAATAACCACTGCCAACATTACCGAAGATCAGTCTTCTGCTACTCTGTCTTTCCCAAGAAGATCTACCATAGATCGCAAGAGAATTGAAGCTGAATGTAAAAAGTCGCCTCGTTACATTTCACCCGATTGTACAGATACGGGTTGTAGTTCTGTAGTTTCAAATTGTCTTCATGTAGCTCTTTTTGAATTTGCACAGTTTGTAAATTTCCAGCCGGTTAAAGTTGAATGTCCTCAGTGCCACCAAAGTGTCAACTTACAAAGTTTGGCCTATGCTGTTTTACACAGAAATCATAACCCCAGGACTGGCGAAGCTCCGCCTAGTACTTCTGTCAATCCTTGTCCAAACCCTAAGTGCTCTGACATTCCCTTTCCTCATGAGGATGAGCACCCACGTGTTTTGATGATGCATCTTCTTCCTTCCCTTGAAGAAGAGGATCCCAGATTGACTGAGCTTCTGATAAACCAAAGACCACCAAAGAGTCCTAGATATGGGTTGGGATATATTGAACAGGCCAATAAGCTGATACCAGAATGTAGATACCGAGATCTACCCCCAGGTTGTAAAAAGCCCTCTGTACCTGAAATCCATAAGTTCTACACTCTCATGGATGGATGTCCTAGATCTGGAATCCCAGCAGAATGGATGAAACAAATGATCAATTGGGATTTGTTCACACATCCTCAGGCTGATGCCTTTGCAGCTGCCTATCCAAAGAAAGAAAAGATGAATCTTGCAACAGAGTGGAAGGAATATATGGAAGATAAGCAGGTATGGATATCATTCTATGCCTGGAAGAAAAGGATGGAGAATGATGTAGTATTAATCGCTGATACTACTACATCTTCTTCACATTCATGTAGGAATTTGACCACTGTTATCATTATCCACAAATTATAAGGTATGTTCTACTAAAAATTTTAAAATTAGAACCAATAGCATTACATACCAATGTTAATAATTTTTTTAATAAATAAATAATTAATTTCTAAAATTTTATTTTGTAAAATTAGAAATTATTTATTTTATTTGACCAAATTAATAGTTAATCAGTTTTTTATCAAATATATAAAAAATTATTTATTCTACTAATTAGATTTTTATCAAATGCATAATACCTATGGTAACAAACATAATAAATATTTATGTAAGTTTAATAATTTATTTTTATGATATAATTTTTTTATTTCTAACATTTTTCCTTATATAATAAAATTGAAATTAAATATAATATAATTGAAAATTAAAATCATATTCAAACATTTATGGAAATTTTAAATTTTATTAATTTTTCATAAAAAAATATTAATAAACATTATTTATTGTCATCTAAAAAATCAAAATAAAAAATATATATATATCTAAATATCATTCCAAATTAACAATACATTTGTTTAGCTCCTCTAATATTAATTTCCCCACTAACCATATTTGATATAGCAAATTCCAACATTGACCTCAACCAAAATAAAAGGTATTATATAATTCTAATGGCTTGAAGACAGAATAGATATGCATCAAACAAAATGCTGCTTTTTAAGTTGAAAATTGCAAAAGCAAGATGTCTTGTAATATATATATAAACATCATTCCAAATTAACAATACATCTGTATAGTTCCTATAATATTAATTTTCCCTACTAACCATATTTAATATAGCAAATTCTAACACTCACCCAAAAAAAGTATTATATAATTCTAATGGCTTGAATATTAATTTGCCCCACTAACCATATTTGATATAGCAAATTCCAACACTCACCAAAAAAAAATATTATATAATTCTAATGGTTTGAAGACGGAATGGATCATATGCATCAAACAAAATGCTGCTTTTTATGTTGAAAATTGCAAAACAAGATGTCTTGTAATGGATGTATTGTTATTGATATATGTCATATATGAATATGAGAATATATATTAAATTTTATAATTATATATATATATATATATATATATATATATATATATATAAAAATATAAATTATTAGAAATTTAAAATCTCATATATATAAAGGTAAATAAGTGCTCTAAAGGTAAATCATAAGTTTGATGGGTAAATTTGGCAAAATTGAAGTGCTCTAAAGGTTTTTTAGGGTGATGAATTCATATATGGAGTCCAAAAACCAGTTTAAATAACACAAATCAAGATTTTACCTCAATTTTTTCGGTTAGAATCTAGCTAGAAAATTCACCGAAAACTCCAAAAAATCGCTTTAAAGACAAATCCTATATAAATATTTGTATTTTTGTATTAAAACAATCTCTCATTTTTATTGATTATAATTTCAATGGAGCATTCACCATAGCCTTGAAAATGTGGAAGAAATATGTCAATTTTTTTCGCTATAACAGTTTTATCATGTTCAAACAAACAAGAAATGTCATCTTCAATGGTCCACTCTTGGTCAAGTCCTGACAACAAACTAATTTAATGGATTTTTGTCATTATTTGAGGTCTATTTCTTTCTTTTTGAATACAATGTTTATTTTGTCTAAATTATGCACAAGTCTGGTTTGGTATTTGCATTGATTGTTTATCCCAAAAATCAATTTGATACACTTATGCACTATTTTCAAACCCAAATTATAATTTCCATTTACGTATAATTTTCCATTTTTTTATACATGTCCTTATCTTCTTTAGATATGTGGGAAATACATGGATGTTGATGGCATCTCTTATAACAGATTTTTCTTTCATTTAGAAAATCCTTCCCCTAGTGGCACGATTTAAGAAAATTCATCAATCATAACCTAAAATGGTTATAATATTTGAACTAGTCTAATGTCATAGATGTACAATGTGTGAAAACTATTATGGTGTTTAGAAATAGTTTTATATCATGGATGTACACTGTGTGAAAACTATTATTGTGTTTGGAACTAGTTTGATATCATGGATGTACAATGTGTGAAAACTATTAGGGTGTCATGTATCTTCATTTGAGAAAATCCCAATCAAATTATACGCCAAGTGTCAATGTCACTAGAGATAATAACTAGATAGCTTTCATAGTGTGCTTTACCAACAATGGCAAGATTGTTGATACATAAGAAGGCAACATAGTGTAGCACAATGTCATATGCAAATATTTTATACACACCTATTAAATATAAGAAAGAATTAAGGCTTTAGAGTTCCATTCAACTTCATTTGATCCACTCTCAAATATGTACCAAAGGTTAATCTACCGTGAGTAAGAACTCCAACTCTTTTAGTTGTAGATAATTTTTGGAATATCAAAGTTGTGGCAGACCTTGAAGCCTTTACCAAAGGGTAATAATTATATCATAACACTTGAAGAGATAAAGGAATATGGTTTGTTTTATGGTCCTCTAAAATATTGGTTTAGAATTCAACATATATACACGAAAATGTAGGTTTGATTTGATAAAGTTTCATTGACCAACAAACAAGGTTATTTCCAATTTCATTGTGCATCCAATATTTATAAAGAGAATCACCATAATAAGAATATTTATGTCAAGGAATCATGGAGGAGATATTCCCTCTTTACTCTTATTTTTCATGTCATGGAGGTCTATCCTATTTTGGATATTTTTCAACTTTTTCTTTGATGGTGACATGTATCAACTAGGGCAATGAACTTTAATTCAAGATTTATTTTGGACATATTCATTATGTTAAAATAAAAATAATGGTAGTTTGATATACCATCATTCAATTTGAAGTTGAGTGCTACCATTTGTGATATTTCTAACATATTGTTACCCACAATATAGCCACATGAAGCACAATTGTCAAAATTTTCTTTTAGATTGGTTTCTTGTGAGATTAGCGTGAACACAAGTTCCTTGGTAAATGCTTCATCATTTTAATTCCACAAATCCCAAATCTGTAGATAAATAATGAAGATGATATTTTAATTGGTGTTCACATTCTATTTGTGTCTCCTTAATTTACAAAGAAAGGCATGTTAATGGAAAGGTTAATTCCAAATTAGATGTTAATGTCCATGTTTTTTTTCAATTTGAGATATAGTTACATGGGAACAATAGTGGAGAGATATTTTAGGCCTACTTCACCGTCAAACATAAAAGGTGTTATTTTCATAATTATACAAAAATATAAAATCCAATTGATAGTATATGAATATGAATCTTATCTTTTCATTAGAGGAAATTTTAGCCTAAAAGTGCCCATGAAATTTTCACGTAATTTCCATGTCATAATATGTAAACCAATAAAAATCCTTTAAATTTAAAAAGAAGTACATGTAAATATTTTGAAAGGAAATAAGAAAAACTATTTTTTTTAATTGTATTTTTGGCTTATCTCCTAATAGGTTTACTCAAATTTCACGTGTAGACACCCATTGGATGTGGAATTAAATTATGCATTCAACAAGTACCCATCATGCATACTTTTGAGAAGACCCACATATAAAAATTGAAGATACATTAAAAAAACGCGTTGAACACGCTTTTTTAATGTATCTTCAGTTTTTATCAATGTGGGTCTTCTAAAAAATATGCATGATGAGGATCAACATATTTTTTTAATGTATCTTCAATTTTTATCAATATGGGTCTTCTCAAAAGTATGTATGATGGGTACTCATTAGATGTGGAATTTAATGAGTGTCTACATTTGAATTTTGAGTAAACCTATAAGGAGATAAGCCAAAAATACAATTTAAAAAAAATAGTTTTTTCTTTTCCCTCCAAAATTCATAGCTATTGTTTTATTATTTTAACTATTATTTTATTATTTTTCCTTAGGAGACGACTTTTAGGATGAAATTTCCTCTAATGGAAAGTAGCAAACTTAATTACATAATCT
This sequence comes from Pinus albicaulis, assembly GCA_034641835.2. Taxonomy (NCBI): domain Eukaryota; kingdom Viridiplantae; phylum Streptophyta; class Pinopsida; order Pinales; family Pinaceae; genus Pinus; species Pinus albicaulis. The sequence goes on along the minus strand of CM076577.1, from coordinate 1,010,861,504 downwards.
AAAGGCTAATTCAATGAACAAAATAATCATCCAAGGAAGTATTTATGAAGTGATTCTTTCCTAAGAGATAGAGCCAAAAGAACAATATTGAAATTAATATTAAAATTATTATTCCATATGGTATTTTTCTACTTTTCACAAAAAAAAAGGCATTCCTCTCCTTTTCCTAAAGTGAACCATTCCTAAAGTTAACAATAAACTCAACATCCTGAGTTGGCATGAGAACATGAGATCAATGCATAGAAATAAGCCACATTCAAAATGCTTCGAGCATAGAGATAAACACCAACACTTATATGAGATTTAAATTTAGCACCTCATATTAAACATAATAAATATATTAATCCAAACTATTTAATACATGGCATCTATGTTTGTTTTGATTCAATCCAAAATATTCTAGTTAATATGGTATAATTTTAAGGCCTCCATGTGATGATAATTCCATAAAATTAGCACTTTATATAATGACATAGTCAACTCCAACCTTCACATGTTTAGGTTGAATTAGGGAATTTAATGGCCTGGATAGAGTGTAACATGAAGGTAATCATGAGCTTTAGTACCTAAAGTATACCATATTTAGTGTGCTTGAAGGACCGAATAAATGCTTCGAGATAAACAACTTGGTTTCCATATATAAGGAGTTGTTAGTTACTAACAAATAGAGGCATTTTAGAATCAACATGATGGATTATATACTTGGCTCTTCACATAATGGTTAGTCGTGTCAGCATGAGAGCACATCAAAGGAGTAGTTACATATTACTCCTAGAAGCAACACGAGGGTGTTGTAGAGAAGCACTTACACACTATTGCTAAGGAGTTAACATTTATTTTACTTATGACTGAATGTGTATTAGTCAACTAATAATGTGGTGAAAACAAAAATATTTTCTTTCAATTGAGTGAAAATTTTGAAATCCAATAGAACAAGTAGATACTCCACAATTGCACAAATACATACCTAGCAAGAAACATATATCCAAGCACTTTTTTACAATAATGTAATTACTTACAACATTACATCCTTACAAATTATGAACAGTGACATTAAACTAAATTTATTGAAAAAATGGTTTCTGAAAAAACAAGTTTTAGAAAAATATATACAAAAAGCTTTAACAACGATTAGGATAAATAACCTAAAACAATTTTACCTAAAAATGTGAAACTTAATTAAAAAAAAAAAAATCTACAAACCATCCAAATAAAAAACATTAATATTTTACCATTCAAATTATATTTATGCTCTACAATTGAATTGTGAATTAAAAAAAAAAACACTTAATAGATGAAAAGTACCCTGAATAATTCTACATGTCTTTTAACTTTTAATTTTTTTTCAAATATGAAAAGAGATCATTTTTTAATAAAACGATATTCATTCTAATAGAGAATTTGGTGTTATATGAAAGAAAACCATGATTGCACAATTTTGATAATTAAAAAAAAATGAAAATTTACTAAAACAATATCGATCTACAATATGTTAAGTTTATACATAATGCAATTCAAAAAGCCATGAGTCCATTCAAAAATTAAGATGAATACATCTATAGATATAGTTATAATGTTTCTCGTTTATATTACTTTGAAAATCTTACTTACGATTTGTGTGGTTGCAAAAATTATTCTCAATTTTATCTTTTAGAAAATATCAATACGAAAATTAAATCACAATATAAAAAAGTTTAACAAAAAATTATACCAATCTCTTTCACATATATATATAAAAACACTTATATATATATATATATATATATATATATGACAAACGATTATTATTTCAATCAAAGCCAATAGAAACATGCTAATATACCATGAAGAATTTTCACTAACCACATTTCTAAAATCAGCTTCGATAAAATAGTTGGTAAACATATTTATTAGAGTAATAGGAAAAAAAAATTCCATAAGCTCTGAATTTTTTTCATTTACATGCATTATCTACAATGTTAAAAACTAAATAGGAAATTTCAAAATACCTATAAAATAGGTTTTGTATGTTTAATTTTAAGTTATATTTCGCAGTGTTAAAAACTAAATAGGAAATTTCAAAATATCTATAAAATAGGTTTTGTATGTTTAATTTTAAGTTATGTTTCGCAGTGTTATTTCTGTGAAACACCTGAAACAAAATATGAAAAAAATTAATAAACCTACTTTAGTTAGTTAAGGATTGTTTAAAAAGAAACATGGTAGGGATGTATTGGTGTTGATATACATTACATCACATTAATATTTAATTCATACTTAAAAAATTCCATAATCACACATTTTTATTAAAAATTTAATTTTTATATATTTAAATATTTGTTATTCTTATATAAAAACAATCTCTCATTTTCATTGATAATAATTTCAATGGGACATTCACCATATCCTTGAAAATGTGAAAGAAACATGTCAATATTTTACAACATGTCAATATTTTACTAAAATAATTTCACTGTATTCAACCAAAAAGAAACATCATCTTCAATGGCTCACTCTTGGTCAAGTCCTAACAACAAACTAGTTCCATGGATTTTTATCATTGTTTGAGATCCATTGCTTTATTTTTGCATGCAATCTAAATTATTCCCAAATTTGGTTTGTTATTTGCATTGATTATTTATCCAAAAACTCAATTTGATACACTTATGCACTATTTCCAAACCAAAATTTGAATTTGTCTTTACATACAATATTCCAAATTTTCAGCTAACAAGAAACATCATCTTCAATGGCCCACTCTTGGTCAAGTCCCAACAACAAACTAGTTTCATGGATTTTATCATTGTTTGAGATCCATTTCTTTATTTTTGCATGCAATGTTAGTGCCATCTAAATTATACCCAAATTTGGTTTGTTATTTGCATTGATTGTTTATTCAAAAACTCAATTTGATACACTTATCCACTATTTCCAAACCAAAATTAGAATTTGTCTTTACATACAATATTCCAAATTTTCATCCATGTCCTTATCCTCTTTAGAGATGTGTGGAAGGCATGGATGTTGAAGGTGTCTCTTGTGAGAAATCTTTATTTCACTTAGACAAGGGTACTTTTTAAGGATTGAAATATTTTCCTATATATAGTATTGTAGGTGACTATTTTGGTTTGAAGATTCATATGCATAGAATATAGGCGAATAATCAATAAGAAACGTGTAATGTACTATTAAAATTGGTATTTTTTTTTTAGAATATCATCCATTCATTGATTGTATATATGTAAAAAATAGGTGATTTTTTAACCAAATTGGGAAATATTTGTTTTCATAAAATGTCCGAAAAATAGCCCATTTGCGAAATTTCGCCCCTAAATTTTTCCCGAACTTAGACTACCCTTCACCTTGTAGAAATTATACAACCTGCATCTATATCTTGGATTCAATCTAATCTAACAATGTATTAAAGTTAAATGTTGAATCAGTTCTACAAATCTTTTGCGGAATTAAAAACACAGTCGCCAATCACATGAAGTAAAGAAGAATCAAATCAAACACAACACAGATAATTTCCCAGGGAAAGCTTGTTTCTCAAAACCCCACTATCTTCTATTGTATATTCAGCATGGATCATGAAACAACTACATACAAAACTCTTCTCACAAGAGCCCTCAAGTACTCAACTAATTGTTTCACACTGTCATACATAAAACTGACTAGTACTTAGCCAATTTACTGCCTCCAGATAGCCTTCCTTCCTTGCGCAACCCCCGATGAATGCAACCCCTAAAAGATAGGAATTTTAGCCTTCCTTGACTGTGCAAGTATCATGGGCACTCCAATGGGTGTTTGGTTGCATGGGTGCAATCCAATAATCCTACAACTGATAGTCAACTTCCCTTTCACCTAATTCTCAACTCGGGCTCCACTGAATCTGACATGCATGCAGCTAATAATAGTAAATCCTCAGTTGCATGTGAGATCATTTATTGTGAATTAATTAATATTTAATTCACTTGATCTCTCACTAGTGTATCAAGTAGTTACAACTAGCACAACTTATTTTAACTCACTTAACTGAGTTAAACTGATTAAAAACTGCATTAACTAATGCACCATTGCACTTCGAACTCTGTTACAACTAGAATTACTCTACATGCCTCACCAACTACCTCTAACTCGAAATCCATGAGCTAACTGAGTTTATCACTCTTAGTTAACTATTACAAGTTATTTTTGAGACTATATTACATTTTATTGTCCATCTTAATTAAGGGATAATGAAAATAGACATACACCAAAAATATCCCTATGGGCCCCACCCTAGTGTAGGTGCTTAATTCACTAGGCGTGGGTGCTGAAATTTTCTTATTGAATCTCAACACTCCCTCTCAAAAAGAAAGGGGTTATCCTTCACCCCAATCCTATCTATATGGTATTCAAATTTTCTCCTTGTGAGCACCTTCGTCAGAATATTTGCATCATGATATTTCGTGGGAATGTATAGAAGCAACATTATTCTTCTCTGCACACAATCTCTGAGATGATGGTACCAGATATCTATGTTCTTGGACCTATCATGAAACATAGGATTAATCGATAGTTTAATGAAACTCTAATTATCACAATGAATCACTATCGGATCCATCTGAGAACCAAACAAACCAACCAATATCTTTCTCATCCAGATAGCCTCACATGCAGCTTGACTTGCTGCCATGTATTCGGCTTCCGTTAAACTGAGTGCAATAGATCGATGTTTCCTACTGTACCAGGAAACTGTTGTTAATCCTATGCTGAATATCCCTCCTGATGTGCTCTTTCTATCTGATGGATTTCCCACCCAATATGCATCCATGAAGCCTTGAAACTTCACTCCCTCTGCATGTCTGTACCATAGACCATTCTCTGATGTGCCACTCAGGAATCTCAAGACATGCTTCCTTGCATTCCAAAAGAGCTTGGTAGGCTTAACCATAGCTTGACTCAGCTGGTTAACTGTGTAGCATCCACTACCTCTCCAGAAGTAGCATCCTCTTTCCTCCAATTTCTTGGAAGAGGAGTATCCATGGGTTTGCAGCTCTCCATGTGAAACTTACCCAGTATCTCCTTTGCATACTTTCCTTGAGACATAAAAAGTTCACCATCTCGCTACCATATTTCCAATCCAAGGAAATAATGAAGGAGTCCCATGTCCTTCATTTCTAACTCCCTTGCAAGATCCTCCTTGCATGGGTGTATCAGTTGCTCATCACGAGTCAAAATTAGATCATCAACATAAAGAACAATAATGAATAGCTTACTCTCAACCACAATCTGGTACAAGTTTTCATCTGCTTCACTTTTGGTGAAGCCCAGTCCAGTGAAATAGTTGTCTATCTAAGTGTACCAAGCACAGGGTTCTTTCTTTAGCCCATACAATGCCCTTTTGAGTCGACACACATGCGACTAATTGTTGAAGATATCGAAAACTTCAAGCTTCTCTATGTACACCTCTTCCTCAATGATCCCATTGAGAAACACGGTTTTCACATCCATCTTATGAATGCGCCAGCCCATCTACGCCGAGAGTGCAAGGATGGATCTTATGGAAGAGTACCTTGAAATAGGTGCAAAAGTCTCATCATAATCTATCCCCTCGATCTGTGAGAATCCTCGGGCCACAAATATGGCCTTGTATTTCTCCACACTCCCATCAAAAGCTTGCATTACCTTGTAGATCCATCTCGATCCAACCACTAATTTTTCGACCGATCTTGGGACAATCTTCCATGCACTATTCTTGACAATGAAGTCATACTCCTCCACTATTGCATCAACCCAGGTTGGTTGATGCACTTCTTCCTGAAAGGAATATGGTTCAGTCACAATGCATTTTCTCATAAGAGCCATGTATCAAGTAAATCGGTTAGGAGACTATCTCTGTCTGTGCTATGAATTAGGGGCTCCTACATTATCTACAACATCAAGTCTCAATATATCAGCGTTCGTGGTGCACCTTCTGCGATTTCTGATGGATGGCTCTGCATGAGTGTTTTCCTCCACTCCATGATCCTCTACATGTGGCCGATCCACATCTTGAGGCTCATCCTTGGGAACCAATAGTTCCTCCTCTGCATACAAGTCTAGCTCCCTCTCAAGAGACAACTGCATGGCTTTCTCCTCATCAAATTTTATATCCCATCGCACAACAGTCATTCTATTGTTTGGAAAATACGCTCGATAATTATGGGGTGTTTCAGTGTACCCCACAAAAATCCTGATCTCAATTGTCGGTTCCAGCTTCTTCCTGGCGTCTTTGGTCACATGCACATAAAGAGATGAGCCAAAAATATTAAACTGTGAAACATCAGGTTTCTTGCCAGTGAAATCCTCTTTAGGTGTACTCATGTCAAGTATCCTATGAGGACAAAGGTTCTGCACAAATACCGCAGCGTTGCATGCTTCTGCCCACAGATGCATCGATAGGCCTTGATCATGCAACATCGCTCTTGATGCACCCATGATCGTTATGTTCTTTCTTTTCATGACCCCATGCTGTTGTGGGTTATGAGGCGCTATCAGTTCTCTTCAAATTCCTTCTTTACTTCAGAAGTTCTTGAATTCATTAGAGATGTATTCTCCACCACTATCGCTCCTAAGAACCTTCACTTTCTTCCCCAAATATTTCTCCACCAGTGACTTAAACCTAAAAAACTTAGAGAAATTCTGATCTTTCTTCTGCATGAAAAAGATCCAACACTTACGAGAAAATTCATCAACAAATATCACATAGTACTTATGTTTTGTTGTCGAAGCAACAGAGAATGTTCCACACACGTTTGTGTGAACTCTCTCAAGGATCCCCGAAGCTCGGTTCTCCTTCTCATGAAATGTGGCCTTTACATATTTTCCCATAGTACATCCCTTGCATGTGTCTGACTGTGAAAGTGTACCCCTGGGAAGACTAGTAGAAATTTGTTGCATGACTTTCAAGGCTCCATGGTGAAGATGGCCCAATATTCTATGTCATAATTCGCCCCCATCTTGGCTCACCACTTGATCTACCTTGCCCATCATTGTTGTGCAGCCATCTACCTCTAGCTTGTAGATATTCTTAACTCGAATCCCTATCCTCTTGGCTTTTCTAGTTGTTTTATGTCGCAAGAAATCTTTTCCTTCACTAAAAACAACATCATAGCCTCTATCCTCCAACATTGCGACTGAGACTCAATTTTTCTTCAAACCTAGTACATACATTACATATTTTAATTGAAAGGGTTTACCTGACTGCCTCTGGAAGGTAATGGTACAAATCCTGGTAGCACTGTACCACCTGTCATTGCCCATTTCAATATGCATCTGGAGATCCTTCACCTCCAAGTCACTGAAAATTTCCTTCTCTCTTGTCATGTGAAAGGAAGCACCACTATCCAATTACCACATAGATCCCAATGCACTTGAAACCATGCATGCGATCAATGAGAAGTCAAGCTCAAATTGTGAGGCCAAAGCCTCACCAGCTGCAGATCCTCTAGCCTTCATTTTCTTCTTCTTTTGTGGACAGTTAGTAGCAAAATTCCCATGCTCATGATAGTGAAAACACTTCACCTTGGACATGTCCTGCTTCTTGCCATTCTTGGACTTGGATTTGGAATGGAATTTTTTCCTCTTCCCATTATTCGCCTTGGCAACCAAAGCACAATCTTCTTCATCTTCATTCTTAGATGAAGATCCATCTCTGGTGTTCCTTCTAAACTCCTCCTGCACCAAATCTGACCACAGTGGTTCCCAATCTGGAAATTTTTCCCTTCCATTGATAGAGTCTTGATAACTGTGCCAACTCTTGGGAAGTCCTAGGAGAGCCAAGCTCACTAGATCATCATCATCGACTATTATACCAACGCTCCCGAGGTCATCCTGAAATTAAACAAACTTTGTTAGATATTTTGGTATGGAGTCGCCCTTCTCCATCTTGATATTCCTGAGTTTATCTTTTAGTGCCAATTTTCTATCGTCGTTGCTGCTCTGGAATAGATCCCTCAAATCCTTCCACATTTCATATGGTGTGGATTTCCCATGGAGGCTTGATACAATGTCATCTCGTACTCCCTCCAACATGATCCTCCTCGCCTTTTCCACTTTCTTTTTCCATGCACCAAGATTTGCAACATCTGTCACAGCGGGTTTAGGAACATCATTGTCAATGAATTCCTTCAAGCCATTATCTTCGAGTACTACCTCCATCTTGTCCTCCCAAGAAATATATTTTGAGCTTCCCTTCAGTGCATACTCCAACCTCAAGCCATTGAAATCCATTTCGATCCCAAATCATCCGTAGCACCAAGAAAGTCTTTCTGCAAATTCAAATTCTATCCAGTCACAAACTCAACCCCTCCTTCACAATTGTGATTTCCTGTGCTCTAATACCATGTAGAAATTATACAGCATACATGTATATTTTTGATTCAATCTGATCTAACAATGTACTAAAGTTAAATATTGTATCACTTCTACAAATATTTTGCAGAATTAAAAACACAATCGCCAATCATGTGAAGTAAAGAAGAATCAAATCAAACACAACACAGATAATTTCCCAGGGAAATCTTGTTTCTCAAAACCCCACTATCTACTATTTTATATTCAGTATGGATCATGAAACAGTTACATACAAAACTCTTCTTACAAGAGCCCTCCAGTACTCAGCAAATTGTCTCACACTGTCATACATAAAAATGACCAATACTTAGCCAATTTACTGCCTCCAGATAGCATACCTTTCTTGTACGATCCCCGATGAGTGAAATCCCTAAAAGATAGGAATTTTGGCCTTCCTTGACTGCGCAAGTATCATGGGCACTCCAATGGGTGTTTGGTTGCATGGGTGCAACCCAATAATCCTACAACTGATAGTCAACTTCCCTTTCACCTAGATCTCAACTAGGTCTCAAATAAATCTGACATGCATGAAGATAATAATAGTAAATCCTTAGTTGCATGTGAGATCACTGATTGTGAATTAATTAATATTTAATTTACTTGATCTCTCACTAGTGTATCAAGAAGTTACAACTAGCACAACTGAGTTTAACTCACTTAACTGAGTTAAACTGATTACAATGTGCATTAAATAATGCGCCACTTCACTTCGAACTCTGTTACAACTAGAATTACTCTGCATGCCTCACCAACTACCTCTAACTCAAAATCCATGAGCTAATTGAGTTTATCACTCTCAATTAAATATTACAAGTTATTTTTGAGACTAGATTACATTTTATTGTCCATCTTAATTAAGGCATAACTAAAATATACATGCACCAAAAATAGCCCTATGGGCCCCACCCTAGTGTAGGTGCTTAATGCACTAAGCGTGGGTGCTGAAATTTTCTTGTTGAATATCAACACCCCTAGTGGCATGATTTGAGAAAATCCATCAACCATAACCTAAAATGGTTATAAGCTTGCAACTATTTTAATGTCATGGGTGTAGAATGTGTTAACACTTTTATGGTGCCATGTATTTTCCTCTATGAAGCTCCAAATCAAATTATGCACCAAGTGTTAATCTCACTAGAGATAAGAATTATATCTCTTTTTAGTTTCTTTTGCCAACAATAACAAGGTTGTTGATATATAATAATACAACCTAGTCTACCACAATGGCATATTCAAATATTTTATACACACCTATTGAAGAGAGGAGATGATTAAGGCTTTAGAGTTCCATTCAACTTCTTGTGAGCCACTCTCAATTATACACCAAAGGTTAATATATCCTGGGCAAGAACTCCAAATCTTTTTATTTGTTCCTTCCAACAATGAAAAGCTTGTTGATAATTATGAAGGAAACATTGTGTGACACACTGTCAAATTTAGACATTTTTGTACAACCTCATTGAAAAGAGAGAAGGATTAGTTCCATGTATCCACATGATGGGAAATTATTGCATTTTGGACTCATATGTTTCAATAATTTCATAAATCATGTTCAACCATGGCATTTTTTTTCCTTTTAAGTCCTAAGAAAATTTAGTATGTTATTTGTAATCCTTTTTTAAATATTAAAATTTTGGCAGACCTTGAATCCTTTACCAAAGGGTGAGAATTATATCAAATAACAAGAAGAGATAGAGGAATTTGACTTTATTAATGGTCCTCTATAATCATGGTTTAGACAAACATTTATACATGAAAATGTAGGTTTTATTTGATAAGGTTATTCAAAGGGAGAGAATTATATCAAATCAAAAGAAGAGATAGAGGAATTTGACATTATTGATGGTCCTCTATAATCTTGGTTTAGACAAACATTTATACATGAAAATGTAGTTTTTATTTGATAAGGTTTGCTTGACCAATAATCAAGGTGATTTCCAACGTGATTGTGCATCCAATTTTTCTAACATAAGCATCATGATAAAAAAGATTAATGTCAAGGAATCATGCAAGATATCTTCCCTCCTTACTCTTAGTTTTTATGTCATGGAGTTCTATCCTTAGTTTGGATATTTTTCATTTTTTTCTTTAATGGTGACATGTATAAGCTAGGGGAAGGATTTTAATTCAAAATGATGTTAGACTTATTCATTTCGTTAAAATTAAAATAATGGTAGTTTGATATATCATAATTCAATTGGAAGTTCAGTGCCATAGGTTTGTAGATCAACAAAGAAAATGTTATTTTAATTAGTGTTTAAAGTCTATTTTAGTCTCATTAATTTGTAGAGAATGGCATTTTAATGGTAAAGTTAATTCCATATTAGATGTTAATGTCCAAGTGTTTTTCAATTTGAGATATACTGACATGGGAGCATTAGTAGAAGGCCTTTTGGGCCTATTTCACCATCAAACATTGAAGGTGTTATTGACATAATTATACAAAAATATAAAATCCAATCAATAATATATGTAGATAAATCTTATTTTTTGAAAGTGGAAAACTTAGCGATTTACTCTAGAGGATAATTACATGAACAAAATCAACATCCAACGAAGTATTCATGAAGTGATTATTTCCTAAAATATATAGCCTAAAAGATTAATATTATTATTTCATATGGTTTTTTTCAACTCTTCACATAAAAACAGACAAACCTCATTTTCCTAAACTTAACCATTAGAGGAAATTTCAGCCTAAAATGGCCTCCTAAGTAAAAATAATAAAATAATAGTTAAAATAATAAAATAAGATTTATGAATTTTGGAGGGAAAAGAAGAAAAAAACTTTTATTGTATTTTTGGGTTATTGCCTTATAGGTTTACTCAAATTTCAAGTGTAGGCACTCAATGGATGAAGAATTAAATTCCACACCCAACGAGTACCCATTATGCATACTTATGAGAAGACCTACATTGATAAAAATTATAGATACATTAAAAAAAACTGGTTCAACTAGTTTTTTTAATGTATCTTCATTTTTTTTTATCAATGTGGATCTTCTCAAATTATGCATAATAGGTACTTGTTGGATGTGGAATTCAATTCTGCATCCAAGAGTATCTACACTTGAAATTTTAGTAAACCTATAAGGAGATCAACCAAAAATACAATTAGGAAAAGTAGTTTTCTTCTTTTCCCTCTAAAATATTTACGTGTATCTAGTCCTTTTGAATTTAAAGTATTTGGATTGGTTTATGACATGGAAATTACATGAAAATTTCATGGTCACTTTTAGCCTGAAATTTCCTCTAATGAATGAACTCAACATCCTAAGCTGGCATGACAACATGATACTAATGCTTAGAAATCGACCACATGCTTAAAGCTTCAAGCATAAAGATAAATACCAACATTTATATGACCTTTAAATTTAGCACCTCATCTAAAATATAACAAATACATCAATCTAGAATATTTAATATGTAGTATCTATGGCAGTTGTGATTGAATCCAATATATTCTGGTCACTATGGTCTAATTTTAAGGCCTCCACGTGACTATAATGCCTTAAAATTAGCACTTTATATAAAGACATAATCAACTCCAACCTCCTCATGTGTTTATTCAAACTAGAGATTTTAGTGCCCTAGATATTGCAAATTAATATTGTCTAACATGAGGGTAATCATGAGTTTTAGTTCCTAGAGACTACAATATTTTAGTGCCCTTGACAAACCAGATAAATTCTTGAAGATCAACAACTTGGTTTCCATACATGGGGAGTTATTAGTTATTACTAGAAATGGTCATTTTATAATCATCATGGTGGATCATATTCTTAGATCTTCACATACTCGTTAGTCATGGAAGCACGAGGACACATCAAAGGAGTAGTTACATACTACTCTCCTAGCAGCTACATCAGGGTGTCATAAAGGAGCACATACACAATATTACGTGTTTATTACTAAGAGTTCACATTTATTTTATTGATGATTGAACATGTATTAGAGAAATAATAATTCAAGGAATATGAAAATATTTTCTTTGAACAAAGTGCTAAATTTTAAATCCAATGAAACAAGTAAATACTCCACAATTTCACAAATACATAACTAGCAAGGAACATATCTCCAATCATCTTTTGCAAAAATATAATTTCTTACAACATTACAGTATTACAAATTACGACCAATAACATTAAACCAAATTTATTAAAAAATTAGTTTATGAAATAACAACTTTTACATAAATATATACAACAAGCTTTAACAATAATTAGCTCAAATAACCTAAAATAAAAAAATGTGTTCTCATGTGGAGAAACAATAGAGTGGGCGAGGCCAGGATTTCCAAAAGGCTGGATCACTTTCTTTTAAGTGACAATTTCACATCTGGGGTTGCAAATTTTCGTCAATGGGTTTGTACTGGTGGTGTCTCAGATCATTCCCCGATTCTCCTAGAGTTGAAAGGGTCGTTTAACAAAACTTCCTCCCCTTTCAAATTCAATGCAGGCTGGCTGAAGGAGGAGGACTATCATAATCTGGTGGTCGATACTTGGAGACCTATGAATGATATGGGTGGTTATTACGAACAGGCCCTTGTAAACAACCTAAAAAATATCAAGAATGCCATCATTTCCCGGGCCAAAGAAAAGGAGAAAAGGACTCCAAATACCTTCTAGATATTATTGAGGCCCTGGATCAGATGTATGGTAACATTGATGTAGTTTTTGCCGATGAAGCATCTTGGGTCAAATTAATAGAGCTAGAAAGTAGGAGAAGGGTGTTGTTGAGGGGTAAGGAAGCTAGTTGGACATTGAAGATTCGGGCCACATGGCTACAGGCGGGCAACGAGAATACAAATTTTTTCCACAACTATGCAAAGGGCTGAAAGAAATCTAATACCATTTGGGAGCTCGCCACCCTGGAGGGTGACATGGCTAAATATTTTGAAGATATCTCCCACTCGGGGAAAATTTATTTTAAGAATCTCTATGATGAATTGGGTGGAGTCTCGATTGGGGAAATCATTTGGGTGGCACTACTCTTCCCTAAATATGTTGGCGAGGAGGAAAATGATTTTCTTTTGGCACCGGTTGAGAAGAAATAGGTGGAACATATTATCAAATCCATGCAAAAAGACAAGAGCCATGGTCCAGATGGCTGGACGGTTGAATTTTTTCAGCATTTTTTCTTATCTGATGGGGGACACTATTACAAATGTTGTGGAAGAATCAAAATCTAGTGGCCTTATCCATGGTGCCCTTAAGACGAATTTTTTGGCTCTCATCCCAAAAAAGGACCCTCCTTCTTCCTTTGACGATTTCAGGCCTATTTCTCTATGTAATTCTATATACAAAGTTATTGCCAAAACTATTGCTAACAGGATAAAGCCCATTTTATATAAATATATTTCTAAAGAATATTTTGGTTTCCTAGATGGCAGGAAAATTCATGAAGCTATTGGTGTGGCATAGGAAACTCTACACAATATTAAACTCTCAAGGAAAAAATGTATGATTTTGAAGATTGACCTCTCAAAGGCCTATGATAGGATCAATTGGATTTATCTTAGACTCCTTCTCACACATCTAGGGTTCCACATTGATCTCATCAACTGGATTATGGGTTGTATCACAAATGTGTCATTTTCTGTGCTGATAAATGGGGAGGCCTTCCCCATTTTTCTTAATAAACGTGGCTTAAGACAAGGGTTTCCTCTCTCCCCTTTGTTGCTTCTTCTTGCGGCTGAAGGTCTTAGTCAATTGATTCATCAGGCTGGAAGGGATGGGGATTTTGGGGGGGTCGAGGTGGTTACAAATCTGTTTATATCTCACCTCCTATTTGTTTATGACATTCTTCTTTTTTGCAATGGGAACAAGCGGGATATCCAATTCCTGAAGTACTCACTGGATCTTTTTATGAAAGCCACTGGTATGAATTTAAATTTTCAAAGGTCCACCCTCAACCATGAGGGCATACATGAGACTGATTTGGCTTGGACTTTGAATATCCTTCCTTTCATTCAGTCCCCTTTTGCCTCAATTATTAAATACTTGGGGTTCTCTCTCAAGTCGGACTCTTACCGTAAGCAGGATTGGTGGTGGCTGGTTTCTAAGATTGAAAAAAGGATTAATATTTGGAGCCACAAGTGGCTATCCAGAGCAGGGCAGTTGGTTCTCATAAAATCCGTGCTTATGGCTATTCCGGTGTACTGGATAGCACTTGCTTGTGTTCTTGTCATCATTCTTAACAAAATTAAAAGTATACATGCAGTAATTTTCTCTGGTCCAGTAAATATTCCAAGATGACTCTCCCCTGGGTGGCTTGGGATAAAATTACAAAGCCCAAAGAGTGGGGTGGTTGGGGCATCAAAAACCTATGCCTTTTTTCCACATCACTGGTAGCCAAGTCAGGCTGGAGAGCCCTCACAGAAAATAACCTTTGGACCTCTGTGGTGAAAATAAAATACATTGACCCTCTCCTGGTTGATGACTAGATCCGCTTACTGGAAAAATATTACTACAGATTTTCCTCCATTTGGAAGGCCACCCTTTCGGCTTTGGGGTTAGTGGAAAAAGGACTGGCTTGGAAAATTGGAAATGGTGAGAGATGCTGCATTGGTTTGGACCCCTAGGTGGGTTGTAATAACATATTTTCACTCTCAGATGGCTTAAGGGAGGCCCTTAATGCCCATGGCCTAAAAACTTTGAATCAGATCAGTGATCCAGTGGGATCTAAGGTTTGGGCACAAGCCTGGAGAGATGCGGATGATCTGGGCATTGAGGACCATTGGAAGCAAGAGTGGCATGACTTCATCACTGAATTGGAGCATTATGGTGCTCATATAAAGACTCTGAAGACTCCCTATGCTGGATACACTCTAAATCGGGCCACTATTCTCCTAAATTAGGTTATGCTCAAATTACCAAATTGAATGAGCATGGTCAGGTGGAGTGGTGGTATAAGACTTTATGGATGTTTGGTGGCTTGGCAAAATGAAAGATCTTTTTCTGGTGCATTCTTAGGCACAAGGTCCCTACTTGGGATGTTCTTCAAAATCGTTATATGAATGGCTCAGGCCGGTGTTCCCTGTGAAAGGAGGAGGTTGAATCCATTGATCATCTTTTCCTTTCATGCCATTTTACAAGGAAATTTTGGGAGCATACCAGTTCGCTTTGCAATTCTGCTATCTCTTGGAGTGGGAATAACTGTAGGGAGGCTTGGAACAACTGGTGGGGAAATTGCATTAATCTAGCCCATAGAAGCATACCTCTAATTGTCTCTTGGGGTATATCTCTTGCCAAGAATAAAAGTATTTTCAAGGAGATTTCTTCTAGTCTTGATAATGTGGCCGCTGAATGTGCGGCCATCATCTCCTCCTTACCCCCTGTCATCTCTTAGAACACTCAACAGATGGTTCAACCAGAACACATTGATCCTTCGATTCCTTGGGCATATTTAGATGGGGTGGCAGCCTAGGTCTCTTGTGGTGTTGGGATGATTATCCACAGAAACCATCATATTACACTATCTGCTGCGGTTGGGCTTGGGGATGATTCGAACAATTTTGTTGAGCTACAAACGTTAAAACTCCTTCTCTGTTGGCTTATTCATCTGGGCATTGAGTCGATTCAAATTTTTGGGGATTCACTTAATGTTATAAACTGGTTTAACAACACACAAAGATGTATGAACTTTTTATTGCTTCCTATTCTTGAAGAAATGCAGGCTCTAAAAACTCACTTCAATTTGATTTCTTTATGCCATATCTACAGGGAGCGAAACGGGGCGGCTAACTACATGTCTAATATCGGTCTACAACTTGCTCTGGGCATGTGGACCATAGATGAGAAAGAAGGTCTGGTTGTTCGTGTGTCGAACACCAAACCTTACTGATCATTTTTTATATATCATCATGCTCTGTCTTTTACCTTTTTCTCCAGTCATGCCATATCTCCTGGAGGTTTTGTAATATAATTGCTAAAAAATTTCTATTTTTTATTAACATATCATGTAAATATTTATGTTTCTGATCTAAAATAATTTTCTACAATTTTTTGGACATATTTGTGGGGTTGTTTTCTCTCTTGAGAAGCCCTTGGAACAATGTTACCGATGAAATAGGTAACCGCAATGTTACCTACTTTTTTTTGGTAGCATAAAAAGCACCCGATTTTGAAAAGTGGTGATGCAGAATCACCACTTTTTTTTTGGTGCACATTTTTGACACTCTAATATTTTTATTTATGAAGTATGAATATTTGTTTTAAAATGTTAGTGATTTTCATGCTAATTTTGAAATGTATTGATGCAGCATCAATTTTTTTTTTAGAGCGGTGATTTTCATGCTAATTTTGAAATGTATTGATGCAGCATCAATTTTTTTTTTTAGAGCAGTGATTTTCATGCTAATTTTGAAATGTATTGATGCTGCATCAACCCTTTTTTTTAAGAGTGGTGATTTTCATGTTCGTAATAAAACACAAAACTTAGATAAAAAAAAATATATAAAAACAATAAAAAAAGCCAATAAAAATGTTTTTAAAAAAAAAAATAGCTCGTAAAAATAAAAAAATTAAACAAAAATAAATAAATAAAAACAAAAATATTTGAAAATTATATCAAAGGAAATGACAAAATTTGAAAAAAAAACACATAATTTAAAGACAAAAAACAAAAATTGACAAAATTAAAAAAAAAAAAAAAACATCAAAAACATATTTTTCTAAATTATTAAAAAAAACCATATAATAAATATATATATATATATATTTAAAAAAAAAATTAAAAAAAATTAAAATTACAAAACTAAAATTTAGATTAAAAAAAGAAATTAAAAAAAAAAATTAAATTTAAAAATTAAAATTAAAAAAATAATAATAAGAAGAAAAAAAATACAAATTTTAAAATTAACAAAAAAAACAAATTAAAAAAAAACAATTAAAATTGAAAAAGAAAATTAAAATAAAAAAAAACTATCATTAAAAAACAAAAAAAATGAAAAAAACCACATGCAAATAATTAAAAAAAATATATACATAAATTTAGTGTTTTTTTTTTAATGAAACAATTTATAAAATTTAATCGATAATATTAAATATAAAAGAAAAATTAAAGAAATTGAATTTAAAATTAAAAAATTGAATAAAAAAATAATTTTAAATCTTTTGAAATTTAAAAAAAAAAATTTTAAATTCAAATTAAAATAAAAATATTAAAAAAAAAAAAAAAAAATTAAAATTAAAAATTAAAAAAATCAAATAATATATATATATATATTAAAATTTTAAAACAAAAAAAATAATAAATTAAAAAAAAAATAAAAACAAAATTAAAAAAAAACAAAACAACGTTTATTTTAAATAAGAAAATTAAATTATAAAAAAAAATTATAAAAAAAACAATTAAAATTTTATTTTTTTTTTAAAATCGACTAGCGGTGGGGGTTGGTGGTGGTGGTGGCAACAGGCCGCCCCCGTGACACCGCCCGGCCGGCCCCCGGCGCCCAGCGCCGGGGGCCGGCCGGGTGGTGCCACGGGGGCGGCCCGCCGCCACCACCACAACCAACCCCCACCACCAGTCGATTTTTAAAAAATAAATAAAAAAAAAAAAAAAAATTAATTGATTTTAAAAAAAAATTTATGTTTTTTTTTTCTAATTAATTTTTTATTTAAAATAAACGTTGTTTTTTTTTTTAATTTTGTTTTATTTTTTGTTTTAAAATATATATTTTTGAAATAATTTATTAAATTTTGTTTTTTTTATTTAATTGATTTTTTTTTAATTTCATAATTTTTCTTTATTATTAAGTTTTACGTTTGATTTTTAGTATAATTTTATAAAATTTAATAAATTTTGTATTTTTTTAAATTTATTGGTTAATATTGTTTTTTAAATGTTTTACTTTTTTATTAATTACATAAAATTTTTATATTTTTTTATTTCAATTAAAATTGTGTATTTAAAATTAGATGTTTTTTAATTAAACTTAATTTTTTTAAATTAATTTGTTTTTTATTATTATTTTTATTTAATATATATATATATATATTTCAATTTTCCATTTTTAATTGTTTTTTAAGTTTTTAAATTTTTTCTTTTAACATTGTTTTTTTTTTCTTTTATATTTAAAATTTATTTTTTCTTTCAAAATTTATTTGTTTATTCATTTATTTATTAAAATTTAATATTTTTGTTTTTAAAATTAATTTGTTATTTTAATATTAACCTTTTTTTTTTTTAATTTAATAAAATCTGATATATATACATATTTTAATTTAAGTTCATATATATATTTTATTTTTTATAATTTCCTTTTTTTTTAACTTGTTTTTTTTTGTGTTTTTTAAATTTAATATTTTTATTTTGTTTTTATTTTTATTTTTTAATTTCTTTATTTTTTAAATTTTAATCTTAAAATTTTTTATTTTTTATTTTTTTTCTTAAATTTTAGGTTTTTTTTAATGTTTGAATTAAAAATTTTATTTTGTTTTTATTTTTATTTTTTTTAATCTTCATATATTTTTAAATTTTAAGCTTTTAAATGTTTTTATTTTTTAAATTTATTTTTTTTCTGAAATTTTAGGTTGTTTTTAATGTTTGAATTTTAAAAATTAAAAAATGTAATTTCTATTTTTAAAAATGCCAAAAGTATGACACAATTTTTTTTTTTGTTATTCCAGCATCAACTTGTTTTGTTTTGAGGGTGTTTTTTCAATCCTTTTTTCAAGAAACAATTTTGTTTTTAGCATAATTTTATAAAATGTTGAAATTTGACCTTCAAAAAAAACGAAGTGCGTTCTGGAAGACACACTTTTTGTTTTTGGGGTGTTTTTTCATGTTTTTTGAGACTTTTTGGGCTAGAGTTCCAGTTTTGAGGTCAGGTTACCTATTTGATCGGTAACAGTGTTTTGGGACATTTGTGTAGGGTGTTTCTCCTTTTGGAGGCCCTGCAAGTTTTAATACTTTGGTTGTATATGGTTTTTCGTTGTGATGTTGTTGTCCTGTGGGCTCCCCTATGCGGGATCCCCTTTTGCAACTACTAACCTCGTTTCCTCTGCTACTTTGTGAAAGTGGTTTTTTCTACCTCAACCCTTCTTCTAGAGTTATGCTTTCATATGGAATGTTACGGCATCTGCGATGTAACTTTTTGTGACTTTGTTTATAAAAAGTTCAATTTTTAAAGAAAAAAAACCACCTAAAATAAATATATACAACAAGCTTTAACAATAATTAGCTCAAATAACCTAAAATAATAGTACCGAACATTATGAAATTTAATTAGACAAAAAAAAATAACAAACCTCTCTGAATAACGAATAAAATGCAAATAAAATGCAACGATTAATCATAAATTAAATATTATCTTTCCTTCGTTGAGAGAAAAGGTGGCTTCTGCTAGGGTTTTAGGCCTAGCCGCCGCCGACAAAGACTCTGCCCCTCCCCCTGCCCTGCTCAGCTCTATCACAGCCGTCGACCTCACAGTAGGCTTCGCGCTTCCCATAGCCGCTGCTCCAAGCGGTCAACATTACCCGAGTTGCAGACTTCCCGGGAGCGCCTGCAAAAATCTTGTAGCTGCCGACTCCACAGCATGCTTTGCACCCTTCACTGTGGCTACATCTGGAGGTCTTCTTTTCCCAAGTCGCAAATCTCTTGGGAGAGCTCACACAGATCATGCAGGTCATTTCTCTAAGCGCTTACCAGTTTCTACTGCCTCCTTACACCGAGAATCAGGTACAGGAGTGGACGTCAACGATGGCCAGAACACAGTTGTAGGCTCGAGCAATCTTGCAGCCTCAACCAATGCATAGCCCCTGCAAAGGCCTAGTCTCAGCCTCTCGAAGAAGCAGGGCAAACCGGAAAGGAGGCTGCTTCAGACAGGTTTCGATCTTCTGCCAGTTGCTCTCATAGCCAAAGGCCTTCCAAATCTAGGGACACAATACCATATCCATATCTCTCTTCCTTCTGGTGGAACAAAGCTGCTATGGGTGCATGCCACGGATCTGGTGTAGGACCTTCTGCGAGAACTCGACCTCAGATTGGGGATCCCCTCAAAACTCCTAAGATTGCTTTACGAAGGTAAACAACTTGACGACCATTTGCCCCTGTCTTACTACAATATTGAGAAAGATGCTTTAGTTGTGCTATCCCTACGCTTGAGAGGCGGGGCATCTGGGCAAACCTCCTCAGTTCCTGCCTTCGCCTATAAGGATGCAGTTCATGCACAAACAACCAAGAAAGTTGCTCAACCACCTGAGGCTCCCAAGCCTTTTCTGGTGGATAAAATGGAGGAAACACCTTCCATTGAAATCTCCCATCCAACATTGGATGACCAATCCCAAGCATTCGCAAAAACATCCATCATATGCAGGTTTAACGGACTATGGCCTCGAACGGCAGATCTATACCAGTGGATCCATTCCAACTGGACCAACAACTGCAAGGTCTTCTTCTACTCAAAAGGCTTCTTCATTGTGGCATTTGCATTCAACAAAGACTATCAGAAAGCCTTACAGGAAGGACCCTGGTTTTGGGGATCGGCGGGGCTTTTTCTTACTCCGTGGTTTCCAGACTTCGACCCCTCTACGGCTGTAATCACCAAGCTTCCCATTTGGGTCAGACTTCCAAACCTCCCTGCGCATCTCTGGCACTTCTCAGTTTTCCAAGGGATTGGGGATACCTTAGGCCGTTTCCTGGAAACGGATACCTCAAGCGGGGAGAAAGGATTATACACCTTTGGCAAAATATGCGCAGAAATAGACATCAGCAAAGGGCTACCCGATCAGATAAATCTCAAAGTTGGGGACTTCCATTGGACCCAACCCTTGGACTATGAGAATACTGCCTTCCGATGTCGCCATTGCCATCAGACGGGGCACCTCCAGAACTCATGTGCCACGTTCCTCGGAAAAAAGAAGAACAACAAAGGTAAATCCAAATCGAAGAGCTGGAAGCCTTGTGATCGACCCCCCATGGATGATCTTGACTCCTCTAGCTCGAATGAGGAGGAAATAGAAGCGAAAGAAGAAAACGCTGAGAACGCGAAGGACTCCCCCATGGCCAGCCCTGAGGATCCATCTGCACCTCCGATCTCGCAGAAACGCTCGCACGAGACCTCTTCCTCGGATTCAGATAAGGAGCCTCCTCCTTCAGCACAGAACAATCTGCAACTGGTTCCTGTCCAACCAAGTCATAATGACTGGGTCAAAGTTAGTAAGAAGAAAGTGAAAAAATGTCGTTTGGAAGTTTCTACCCACTATGGGTAGATCCCCTTGTCTCATTCTCTCTTTTTGTTATCCTTACTATCTTCTGCTAATTCCAAGATTACATTATGGGACCGAGGTTGATATTTCATCATTTCCAGCCCCCCTGCTTCTATGCTTAGCTCTTGCAAAGCTCTGATTGTACCATATGTTTTTTTCTTAATAGAATTAGTCTCACTTAGAAAAAAAAAATCATAAATTAGATATTAATCTTTTGGCATTCAAATTATATCTACATTCTACCATTAGATTGTGAATTTCGAAAACGCACTTAAATTCAAATTATATCTACATTCTACAATTAGATAATGAATTTCGAAAACGCATTTAAATAGACAGAAACAAACGTAAATAAATCAATCTAGATGAATTCCTAACCTTCTTTTTTTAATTTCAAATATGAAAAGAAATGAAGTTTTAATGAAATAATATTCATTCTAATAGAGAAATTGGTTTTATAAAAAGGCAAAGTTCGTTTACAAAGTAGTTATAATAAAAAGCATATTATCAAAATTTAAGCCAAGAGTCTTAAGATGAATACATCTTTTTTCATCACGCTTTTACTTTATATTGCTTTGAAAATCCTACATGTATGGCGTGTGTGCCTAGCCAACACTATTCTTAATTTTACCTTTTAGAAAAACATCAACAAAACAAATGCATCATCCTATATATGACACAAGAAACAACTATTACTTCAACCAATGGCATTTTAAAAAACAAGAGAATTAGAAAGTGTACCATGGCAGAATGCACTAGCCACATTTTTAAAATTAGTTTTGATAAAATAATTGGTAAACATAGTATTAGAAAACTTTATTAAGTAAAAAAATAAGTTTCAAGTTGAGTAAGCTCTGAAATTTTTTATTTTATATAAATTATCTATAAAATAGGAAAGTAAATAGATAATTCCAAAATACCTTTTAAATAGGTTTTATATTCGTATTGTTAAACTGTAAGTTTTAGTGTTGTTATGCTTATTGTTATGCTATAAGTTTTAGTGTTGTTTCTTTGCAACACTTTAAATAAATTGGGGATAAAATAAATAAATCTACTTTATACGGTTAAATATGGTTAGAAAAAACTTCCAATATGTGATATGGATGTATTGGTGTTGATATATGTTGCATTATATTAATCTGGAATTCATATTAAAAAATATAATATTTTTTGAAATTTTTTCATCACATATTTTTATTAAAAAAATAAATTCTATATATTTAAATATTTGTTATTTTTATATAAAAAAAATATCTCATTTTAATTGATAATAATTTCAATGGAGTATTTATTATACTCTTGAAAATGTGAAGGAAACATGTTAATTTTTTTCTACAATGATTTTGTCATATTCAAACAAACAAAAAATGTCATTTTCAATGGCCTACTCTTTGTTAAGTCTCAACAACAAACTACTTTTATGGATTTTTATCATTATCTCAGGTTCATTGTTTTCTGTTTTCATGCAATGCTAGTGTTGTCTAAATTATGTCCAAATTTAGTTGGTTATTTGCATTGATTATTTATCCAAAAACTCAATTTGGTACACTTATGCACTATTTTCAAACCAAAATTAAAATTCCCCTTTACATGCAATATTCTAAATTTTCATCCATGTCTTTATCCTCTTTAGAGATGTGGGGATGAAATGGATGTTGATGGTGTCTCTTATGAGAAATCTTTCTTTCACTTATAAAATTCTTCCCCTAGTGGCATGATTTGAGAAAATTCATCAATCATAACCTAAAATGATTATAACCTTGCAACTATTTTGATGTCATGGATGTACATGGTGTGAACACATTTATGGTGCCATATATTTTCATTAGGGAAACTCCCAATAAAATTATGCACCAAGTGTTAATCTCACTAGAGATAAGAACTAGATCTATTTCATAGTTTGCTTTGCCAACACTGACAACGTTGTTGATAAATAAGAATCACACATAGTGTAGCACAACAACATATTCAAATATTTTATGCACACCTATGGAAGAGATGACAGAATTAAGGATTTAGAGTTCCATGCAACTCCATTTGATCCACTCTCAATTATGCACCAAAGGTTAATCTATCGTGGGTAATGATTAGGTGCTCAAAAATATGCTAAAAAATAAAAGTTTTCAGAATGGTTTAGAACCTGAATGACCACGTAGATCTCGTCATTTTGAATCCAGCGCAACTCGTTTTGTGAAAAACCTACACCGTATGTTCTCGAAAATGAGTTATGTTCATTTTCCCAAACAGGCAAAATTTTGGCAAAAATTGTGTAGGCTACCCAGTCAGCAATCCGTACAGTTGATTGGGCCTGTTGACTGGGAATGGTTGAATGGTCTTGATGGACTAATCAGATCGCACCACTTGTCCAAATTCTATGGCATTGGTTGTTTGGTGGCCAACCACATGCTGCCATGTGGCCTAACTGGAGGCCGCCACATGGCAACCTCTGCTTGGGCCATGTGGTAGCATGTCGTGACACTTTAAATTTCCTTAAACCCCTAGTATGCACAATTTTGTTTAAATGTTGATTATGTAACTATTTTTCAAATTGTTTTATTCATTTTATTGTTTTTCATCCTAAGATGTTTGTTTTTTAAGAGTTTTCCAAACATGTACTTCTTGTTTTTCTTTTCAATGTTTTTTTATAATGAAATTTTTAATTTTTTTTGCAAAGTTTAAAAAAAATAATAGCATTGATATTTTGAAGTTATGATTTTTTATATATTTATATATTGTTAACTAATACTTCAATACACATAAAACATTGTCACTAAAAAATAATAATGTTAAACATTGGACAAAAAATGCACATTTTACATATAGATATAATTACAACAATATGTATTTTAGAACGTTTTCGTTAAAAAAATAATAATAATAAATTAAATTAAATTAAATTAAAATTAAAAAATTAAAAATTAAAAAATAAATAAATAAGTTGGAAAATTAACAAATTCTATGAATTTTATATCCAAAGATGATGACATTTTATGTTTTTTTTCTCCAAAAAAAAAAAAAACCAGATAAAATTTGAAGTAAAAATAACAAAAAAATGTTAAAAATTAAATAAAACATATAACTAAAATTAAAAACATATATATAATTAAATTTAAAAAAAAAACATAAAAAATTAATATAAACATTATAAAAAAATTAAAATTTTATATTTTAAAATAAGAAAACATTGATCCCGGATGCGGGTGAGGAGGACAGGTTTTAAGACGATGGGACTTGGGTGCAGCACAGCGTGGAGACACCTGCCCACCCAAATCACGGTTGATGAATGGCATTTAAGCCCGACTGCCAACAGATCGATTGCATTTACTCCCGGCGCTATTTGCAATCCCACCTCTAGTCCTCTATGCGATTTCGCATGCGACGCAATGCATCGGCCTTCGGCTCTCATCAATGTGGGTTTAATGCCGGGCGTTCTTCGATGCAGGCTCATTTGGATGGATAACATGGCGAATTGCTCTGGTTCTGCAGACGCTCCTCAACCAATGAATCGATGGTGTTCCCCGGACGCTGGGCTCCCCAGTGTGCACACTGTGACTAGCAAACGAAGCCCACTGAGCTGCTGCTTGGACCTTGGTGATAATCTCCACTTCTTGCATTCTGGTCTCTGTCTGTTTGCTTCAGTCTCTTTGAATTTTCGTTTTCCTTAGGCCTCTGTCAATCCTGCTCTTCCGCCTCTTCTTGTGCCCTCTGCTGAGACCATGCCTATGCCTCGCCTTCGTCAAACAATGAGGTGCCGCAGGGGTAGCACCAGACGCCAACCCCAACGCTCTCCCTCCACCTCCAGCTCCACCTCAGAATCGTCTTCTCATTCGGGCAGTTATCCCCACACCAGAAGTAGAAGGGGTCGCACTCATGGCTCTAGCCACCGCTTGAGCTCCCTGGAGCCTCCAATTCTCACCACTCCGCCTTCTCCCACACCTCATACTGCGCATTTTTCTTTCAAATGCTCACTAAATCGCCCTCGGTTCATTGCCTCTATTACAGTGGTCTTCTGCAAAGAGCCCCAGGTGGATGTTCATAGCTCGAGCCTGGTGGGTCTGTGTATAGTTAATGCCCAGACCACGGACCAACAGGCGGGGTTGTTGCACTCGCCAGGCAAGGCAGT
Source organism: Pinus albicaulis (assembly GCA_034641835.2). Lineage (NCBI taxonomy): Eukaryota > Viridiplantae > Streptophyta > Pinopsida > Pinales > Pinaceae > Pinus > Pinus albicaulis. The sequence continues at coordinate 1,010,835,812 of CM076577.1, read as the reverse complement.
GCATGGAGACCCTGGTCAAGCGAGTGGGAATCAGGATGTGGAAATGGCACAAGGTGATCCTGGGCAAGCGAGCGGGACTCATGACTTGGAAATGGAGCAAGAAGCTTAGGCAACTTCCAAGCAGGTGGTCACTTCCATCACGGACCTGTTCAAGAAAGATGGAGACATGGATGCACTCCAGTGCAGAGTCGTGGAAGAACCGCCTGATGAGTAGTCGCTCTTTATTTGTTTGGTTTTTGTGTTTACTATCGGCCTATACTGTCAGGCTTGTTTTTGAGTATTTTGTTGTGTCATTCTATAATTCTATTTTTGATTGCTGCAAACTTCATAAACATCATTCCATGGTACCCCTGCGAGGGCATTGCAACATTTCGAAAATTGTTCAAGGATGGTTTCCCTCTATGAGGGCAGTCTTTCTCTCTGGTTTTTTTGTCAGGATTGCCACAGGACTGGGCAAAGACTAGGCTATAGCTCGATGTAAATTATCTCTTCTGTTAATAGATTAACTTAACTTAGAAAAAAAAAAAAAAAAAAAACATTGAAACAATATTAAAAAAAGACATTAAAAATAAATAAAATGTAAAAAAAACTATTAAAATAAAAAGAAAGAAAAAAAAACACATTAAAACAATTAAAAACTATCATTAAAAAAATAATTAAAAAAAAATTGAAGAAGAAAAAAGCTTTGCGACCCCAGGGCCCCTTAGCAGGCCAAGCCTGATTTTGGGCCCGTGGGTCGCGGGCCTAGGTAGGGAAGAGCTCGTGTCGGCACTCCCCTGCCCAAGACCGCAACCCATAATCCCTTGGGGGGGGGGGTCGAGTCGATTCTCGAAATTGGGCTTGGCATGGGAGGCCTCGCACCCACGGGCCCCTAGGCGATAGGTAGGCCAAGCCGATTCCCGACCTCTGCTGAAGATTCCCAGAATCGGTCATGGCCCACCAAAGAGCCCTTAGGTTGTGATGACTCTCCCCCACCCAGGCCCATGGCCCACATGCCCCTGGGCTGGCTAAGACCAATTCTTATTTTTTTCAATGTTTTAATTTCTTTTTATTTTGTATTATATATATATATATATATATATTTTTTTTTATTTTTTTTTTTCTGCAAGGTCCTTGTCAATCCTCGACTAGCAACCTGATTCCATTATGTGTCAATTTGATAGTTGATTTTAAAGTTTTTATTATAATGGATCGAGTCGGCCCCCACAATGTGTCAATTCCATTGTTGATCTTTAAATTTTCATTACAATGGGTCAAGTTCACCTACACCGCGTGTCAATTTGATGGTTGATTTTTAAATTTTTATTGCAATGTGTTAAGTTGTCTTAGACTAAGATTTAAAATCGTTATACATTTAGCATTTAAAAAAGAAATTATTCTTGGTATAATGACTCTTTCATTCACGTGTTCATTATTAATAAGAAATTAGTCATAATTTTTTTCCATAATTCCATGGTTGAAATATGTTAAAAAATTAAGGTTTTTTGTAGTCATGATCTTTGGTGTTAATTCCATGGTTGAAAATTTGTCAAAACTTTAAGGTTTTTCTGATTCATGATATGTATATTTAATGTTATGGTTGAAAATAGTTATAAGTATTTTATCTTTAACACCATGGCTGAAAATTGTTGGAATTTTAAGAATTTTTGGAGACGTGATATTTTATCTTTAATGTCATACCTAAAAATCATTGGAATTTTAAGGTTTTTCAGAGTCATGATATTTTATCCTTAACACCTTTGCTAAGAAATGTTGAAAATTTACCTAAAAAAAATATGTTATTCCAACATTAACACTTTTCGTTTTCAGGATGTTTTTTGCACACAAAATTTTGGATTTTATTTCCATTTTTAAAAAATGTTGAAAATTACACCAAAAAAATCAATCAATAAATAAAATATAAATATAAAACATAAAAAATAAAAAAATAAAAAATAAATTGTTATTCTGGCATCAACACTTATCATTTTCAGTTGTTTTTTTTCATGTTTTTTAGCTAGAGTTCTCGTTTTTAGTTTATAGTTTCCATTTCATATTATACATTGTTTCCTTGATACTTCATCTTGCAAAGGAGACTTTTCATGACCAAAAAATCCACCCTTGATGACTACTTCCATTTTGTACTTACTGATGCAGAAAGATGCCCTAATCCACTTTGCACGGGTGAGAAATATAGCCCAAAAATAGTCCCAAAAACAACTCCAGAAACTTGACTTTATTTTCTCCTTCTTTCCTTCCTCTTTTTCATACTCTTTTCTCTTTCTCGATTGAACTTGAGTGAAGTGAGTGAGTCATCCAAGTGAGGTTGAATTCTCCCTTGTATATAGGTCTCCTACTAGGTCGAATTGCTCCTTTAAGGTTGGCTTGTCCATATAAGTAGGTTGACTTCATATTTTCATCATGACGAGGTCTTGGAGGGCCTTTTGTCTCAAATAATTTTTATTTACAATAAGTAACATGCCCCAAGGGATCTTCGATACATGACAATAACTCAATTGACATGTAGACTAAATAAAAATCCCTAGAAGCACTCAATGAGTGTTTGACCTATAAATAAATTTCTCTTGAGCATGAATCCAATGCCTCAAGAACAAAAATAATAAATTTATTTTTCTCTTTACAATAAATACATAAACTCATGATTGCATGTGTAATTATGAATATCAGACCTACTTACATATTTTAACACTCCCTCTTAACTAGGGAGGTATTCATAATCCATATAAGGTACTTGGAAATTCTCAATATGAAGAATTATCATAAGAAGAGTTAGATTTGTAAGCCATCTCTCAGCATCATACCAACCATCATTGTTACATAGCAAGGCCTTGAATAACAACTCTATCTCTCCACAAGATCAAAGCACAATGATGGAAATACTAATGACTAGTAGACACCATCATCATTTTCTCTCAAGGCACATAACATGTTGAAAAATGCGTAACTAGGTTCGGTCTTCATAAGTGTGAAATGTATTTTTTATTCTTGTAAATTATAAAATGAAAGAAAAAATATTATTCTTATTCGGAGCATGATTTTGTTTCTCAAGGTATTTTTTTTATAGGTCAAGCACCCATTGAGTGCTTCTAGGGTTTTTCCTTGGTCAAGAAGTCAAAAGAGTCTTTGTCATAAGTTGAAGATCCCATCGGTCACATTGTAACTTGTAAAGAAATTTATTTTTGTCTTTAAAAGTTTGGAATACCCTCCAAGACCAAGTCGGTTTGGGAGCTTGCAATTCATGCTAAAGGAAGAGCCACGTCCACCCTTGAAGAGCCTATAAATAGAAGAGGACTTGTCCTACTTGACGCACATTCATTCATCACTCATTCTAGTGAAGGAAGAGGAAGGATAAGGCAACTAAGGAAGAAGAGGATGAAGAGGATATTTTTTTGGACTATTTTCTCTCACACGTGCTAAAGGAAGACTAGGGCTTCTGCAGCAGACCTAGGGTTTCTATCTTCAAGTTCGATCTTGCAGAAAAGGAGACAAAGAGGTAGCGAATGTCACCAAGGGTCATCCTCAAGCTCCAGAAGGCAGGGAAAGGCAAGAAAAGGTCAAGGAAAGGCTATACATGAATATCGAAGCTCACACATGGGAAACTGCAATTGCAGGGAGGTCAAAATTTCAGATCTGCAGTAGGAGGCCAAAAATCTTGTAGCACGAGGTCGAAGAAGTGTTACTAGAAGATATTTTACTGGGTTTGACTAGATAGAAGTTGGAACATCATCAGAAGAGGTTGGTATTGTTATTTTAGGGTATTGGTCTTTGTCTTAAGGTCATGTAATTCGTGAATTGAAGAATCTATAAGGAAGAGAAGAGATTTACAAGTTTTCCTCTCAAGAGGAGAGGTTTTGGCCCTGACTTGTAGCCTATATTTTGTGTTCTTTTTCTTCATGTTTTGGTATTTTTTATGATTCACACACATAATAATAAGGCTAAAATATAATAAGTAAAAAGACATCACAAGTAGTTAGCAAGAAAAGATAATTAATCATAATCATTTCCCTATAGAATTCTCAACATGCTATCAGAGCTAAGGTTGGCTAAGGGCATCATGAAGATCTGAAATACATTGAAGAAGTTCATCATGAAGTGTTAAAATGTAGCAAGTTATCTCAAGAAAGTTATCAAGGAATCATGGAATCTCTTATTCACTACAAATGAGGAAGAAATCACGACAAAAGATGAAGGTATATTCTCGGCACTCACTCGAAGATTCCAAGATGAGAGAAATTGGGTAATTGATAGTGGTGCACCTAGACACATGATTGGTAATAAAAAACAATTGAAGAAATTATCAAAGGGAAAATATTCTTATTTAGTGGAACTTGGAGATAAAAAATTCTAACATGTGAGAGGAATTGTATCAACCTCTATAGAGTTGGAGAATGGAAGAAAAATTCACCTCATCAACATCCTATTTGTTCCAGGTTTGCATAAGAACTTAATTTCCATTTCAATTATAGAGGATAAGGGTGATAGAGTATCTTTCAATGATGTAATTTTTTTATATGGAATAAAAACTCAAGTATAGAGAATTCTAGAGTAATTGGTATTCGAGAAGGAAGACTTTACAGGTTGATACCTCATTTCACTCAAGCTTTGGTTCACATTGAAATCAGCCCATGTGAACTCTACCATAGAATATTTGGTCATATTCATTTCAAAATCATTCCAACTCTAAGTTCCATGGTAGATGGAATACCTGAATTTAACGAAGATCATGAAGGAGTATGTAAGGGATGTGTATTGGGTAAAAATACCAAGAAACCATTTGGGCTTCCACGGTCAAAAGAAATATGGGATCTCATTCACTTTGTTGTATGTGTTTCTATGAATCCTAAATCACTTGGTGGTAATATATATTATGTCACATTCATAAATTATCATTCAAGAAATACCTGGGTTTACTTAATGAAAACTAAGGACGAAGTATTTACAAAATTTCAAGAATTCAAAGCTAAAGTGGAGAACCTTATAGAAAGGAGAATCAAGACACTAAGATATGATAATGGAGGAGAGTATACATCCAAGGATTTTATAACATTCTTTAAGGAATATGGGATTAAGAGGGATTGCATAGTCCCATATAATCTCGAATAAAATGGAGTTGTAGAACCAAAGAACCGTTCCATTGAAGAAAGTGTAAAGGAGATGTTACATGATCAAGATATATCAAAATTTATGTGGGGAGAAGATACGAAGACAACAATATATATTAAAAAAAAAACTCCCCACAGGTCACTCGACAACAGGAATCCCAAAGAAGTATTCATTGGAAAGAAACCAACTATAGGACATCTTCGTATTTTTGGGTGTCCCATATATATTCATATACCAAAGGACAAAAAAAAGAAGTTGGATCCATTAGGCACGAGAGGAACATTTTTTGGCTATAAAAAATCCTCTAAGGCTTGTATAATCTACATAAATAAAGGACACCATATACAATTAATTCTAGATGTCATATTTGACGAGAGTATCACAATCAAGAAATATAAGGAATTTCCCATGGACTCTGATAATGAATAACTTCCACTTTCTGAAGAAGAATTTAACCAGGAAGAAGAATAATATCATCATGAAGATGAGGGTACCATTGAACCCATTCAACCTGTGGTCCTTACTGAATCAAGAAAGAGACCAAAATGGTTGAAATCTACACTACTTGATGCAGAAGGTCATGGGATAGTGAAAGGCTCATTTACAGAAAGCAAGAAACCCAAATAATACTTTGGGTATGTTGCATACATGCTAAAAATAATAGAAGCACAACCATCCACCTTTGAACAGGTTGTTAATAATTAGGAATGGAAGGATTCCATGAATGAAGAATATCAATCTATAATGAAGAATGGAGTTTGGGATATCGTACCTAGGCCTGAAGACAAATATGTGGTAACTTCTAAATGGATCTAAAAAATCAAACATGCAGCAGATGGAAGTATCTATAAGTATAAGGACATGTTTGTGGCTAAGGGATTCTCTCAAAAAGAAGGCATCGAATATGAAGATACATTTTCTCTAACAACAAGGTATACAATGATTCGTTCATTGGTCTCTATGGAAGAATCGATGGGATGGAAAATCCATCAAATGGACGTCAAGACTGCATTTATGAATGGCACAATTGATGAAGAATTATATATAGAGAAACCCTTTGGATTTGAAGTTAAATACAAGAAGCAATATGTTTGCAGATTGAAGAAAGAACAATATGGCCTCAAGCAAGCACCAAGGGCATGTAATGTTAGAATGGATGCATACCTTCAAAGAATATGCTTCACAAAAAAATTTGTTGATCCAAACCTTTATATCAAGGTTGTATATGGAGAACCTCTAATCATTCTTATGTATGTATATGATATTCTCTTGACAAGTGTAGAAGGTCGAATTGAAGAATGTAAGAAGCAACTAGTAGCAGAATTAGACATAAAGTATCTAGGGCTAATGCATTACTATTTGGGACTAGAAGTCTGGCAAGGACCTGATGAAATTTATCCAGGTCAAGGAAATTACATGATAAATATGTTGAAGAGGTTTGACATGATTGATTGCAAAACTATCCACTACTTCCTAAAATATGACAGAAGGAATGATGTCCACCTGATTGGATATACAAATTCTGACTGGGGAGGAAGCAAGCAAGATGGAAGAAGCACTACATGAGGATGTTTCAGTTTGGTATCCTCCATGATCTCATGGATGAGTAGAAAGTAAGAAATAATTGCTTTAAGTAGTGTTGAGGTTTAGTATGTTGCAGCCTGTGAAGTAAGCAAGGAAGCAGTCTGGTTAAGGAAGTTTCTATCTGACCTATTCGAAGGACCGATGGACCCTGCAGTGATACATTATGACAACACCAGTTGTATACGATTATCATAAGACCCAATATTTCATGGAAAGAAAAAGAATATAAACAACAAGTATCACTATATTTTGGAGCTAGTACAAAATGGTGTGTCACAACTACTGTATATCTCCATCGATGAGCATGCAGTTGACATATTGACGAAATATCTTCCTAAAAATAAGCCTGTGTACTTGAGAGACAATATTTGTTTGGTTGATATATCCTCCCTAGTTGAGAGGGAGATATATACACATCATTCTTGTCTTCACTTGGGAAGGAAAAATGCAAGATTGGGTAACCATCTGACATTTGATACTCTTTGAGGATGAGGTAGGGAATCCAAGATAAGAGTGGTCGTGGACAGATATTCTTTGAGGACTGGCTATCCAAGAAAAGAATAGTCCAAATAAAGGCATACTCAATGAACAACTCGGTGGAGTATGCACCTTGAGATACAATCATGATGGTGTCTATAATTTATAAATCATTGGTCTCGCCAGCATTGTGCTCTGATCTTGTGGAGATATAGAGTTGTTAGTGACCTTGCCTTATGACAATGTTGGTTGATATCATGCTAGAAATATAGGTTAGCAACATGACTCTTCTTATGATATCTATTTATATTTATTTTTTCCATGTACCTCTTATGAATACCTCCCTATTTAAGAGGGACTGTTGAAAAATGTGTAACTAGGTTTGGTCTTCATAAGTATGAAATGTAATTTTTATTATTGTAAATTATAAAATGAAAGAAAAAATATTAATATTATTTGGAGCATGGGTTTCTTGCTCAAGTTATTTTTTTATAGGCCAAGCACCCATTGAGTGCTTTTATGGTTTTTCCTAGGTCAAGAATTCAAAAGAGTCATTGTCATAAGTTGAAGACCCCATCGGGAAAATTGTAACTTGTACATAAATTTATTTTTTTCTTTAAAACTGTCGGAATACCCTCCAAGGCCAAGTCATCCTAGTAGCTGGAAATTCAGCCTAAAGGAAGAGCCACATCCACCCTTAGAGAGCCTATAAATAGAAGAGGACTCGTCCTACTTGAAGCACATTCATTCATCACTCATTCTAGTGAAGGAAGAGGAAGGAGAAGGAAACGAAGGAAGAAGAGGATGAAGAAGATATTTGTTTGGCCTATTTTCTCTCACACGTGCTAAAGGAAGACTAGGGCTTCTGCATTAGACCTAGGGTTTCTATCTTCAAGTTCAATCTTGGAGAAAATGAGACAAAAAGGTCAAGCAAAGGTCACCAAGGGTCATCCTCAAGCTCCAGAAGGTAGTGAAAGGAAATCAAAGTTCAAGGAAAGGCTCTATAGGAATATTGAAGCTCACACGTAGGAAACTATAACTGCTCAGATCTACAGTAGGAGGCCAAAAGAATTGCAGCAGGAGGTCGAAGAAGTGCTACTGGAAGAGGATTTACTGGGTTTGACTATATCGAAGTTGGCACATCATCCAAAGAGGTTGGTATTGTTATTGTAGGGTATTGGTATTTATCTTAAGGTCATACAATTCATCAATTAAATAATCTATAAGGAAGAGAAGATATTTACGAGTTTTCCTCTCAAGAGAAGAGGTTTTCACCCTATCTTGTAGCCTATATTTTGTGTTTTTTTCTTCTTGTTTTGGTAGTTGTTTGATGGTTCAAACACATAATAATAAGGATCAAATCTAATAAGTAAAAATACCTCAAAAAAATTATCAAGAAAATATACTTAATCATTATCATTTCCCTATAGAATTTTCAACATACCCCACCCAGGTGCTCACAGGGTATGCCATTCCAAGACTATTTGTGTCTTGGATTCGAAATCTTCAAAGAATATCAGTCCTCTTCGACTACCCTTATCTTGGATTCCCTACCTCATCCTCAAAGAGTATCGAATGTCAGATGTTTTACCCAATCCTCTATTCTTTCTTCATAATATGAAAACAAGAATGATGTGTCCATATCTCCCTCTTAACTAAGGAAGATATACCCATTCCTATAAAGGAATGTACCCAAGCTGCATCTTAACTAATGACTTGTTTCCAGGAGCTTATTGCTCTTTGGTGGAGATCATGGTACCTTTAGTTGCTTGAAGAGCTCTTTCTTTCAAAGTCATGAATTTCATCTTCATTATTATGGAGCCTTGATATTTTCTTTGTAATGCATCGGCCATCCATCACTTTCCTTCACAAACTATGTCATTCATGCCATCCTTTAATTCATCAAAAAGTGATCTTCTAGTCCACATCTAGCTTTTCTCCATACAACTACCTCTTCCAAGTCATGTTTCCTTTAGGATATTTCATCCAATCACATGAATGTTGGTTGTAGGTGACATATACAAATCTCTTTTTGTAGCCCTGTATCAACCCATTGAGATGTTGTTCAAAAATAAAAATGAACATCAAATCAAAGTTACCTTTTGTGATGGTATTTTATCATGGAATCTGCTTCTTGCAACATAAACATCCTGCATATTCATAAATATATATCCATGGATTTGAACGTCAAGGGTATCTATCCTTTATATACTTTATTAAAGTATTCATATCCTTCCTATGGAGATATCATATCCAATTATTCTAGTCATAGGATGTTGATTTCCTTTTCTTACGTGAACATAGTTGCATCTTTCACGATCTCTTCTTGCTTTCTTCACATATTTCTCCATAGGAACTTCCATCCATAGTTCCCTCATCTTTGTCAACCACCTCATATTCCAAATGAGGACATAATATGTTTATTTTGTCTTGTTAATATGCAAACCATTCACCTTTTCGACGGAAGAGATCACTTTCATTTGATCATACTCATGAGGTATAGCATTCAACCATGATATTTGAAACTATATGATGAGATGACTTAATCTATCAAATACATGCATACCTTCTTTCTTATTTTTTTCATCTAGACTTCCTTTGATAGCTTCCTTTGAAATTTATTCAATCATGCTACATTCCTTTGTCATCATACCATCATCCTTCTAAAATATGTCCCATGCAGGGTGGAATTATTTACGAGTCCCTTGCTTCTTCCAAGAGAGTTGAACCTTTTAATGAAGATTCCAATGGAGGATCTTAATTATACGCATTCTATAATTTATCCTTCCCAATGATGATGATGTATGATGATTTATTTTTACCATGAAATATGAATTTCTTCCTACTTTTTGAATGACATTACCAAGAGCTACTTCCTTTCTATGATAATTGCTACATTTATGTAGACTTCTATGTCAGCTATCTTTCAAGCTTCATGAGTTCTTGCCTCAATAGTATGCTTCTAATATGATGTATCCTATCATAATTATAATGCTTTCTACCATAATAGTTATCTTTCAAAAAAATGAAAAGAACTTGTTGGAGGAGATTATCTTAGTCATAGTAGAGATCTTTCACTTCCTCCTTCTTTGATTTCTTATTTTCAGCTTCTTCCACTTCTTCGGTGACATGGGCTTCATCCCTTCCTCTTTTTTCGTTGTCCTTCTTGAGCTTAGGGAAATTTCTCTTATAGTGCCCATATTCATGACAACCATAGCATTGGATTTTTGACATATTGGTCCGCTTCTTTTCCCCAAATTTTCCTTTTGTCTTGGCCATGACATCAAATGCTTGACATTTTTCATTTGATCCTATGTCACTTTTTTCTTTCAATCCATTTTCTTCAATTTTACACAATGACCAAATTTCATTGAATGGGGTGGCTTCCTTCTTTCCATAAATGCTAAATACGAATTTTCCCCATTCCTTAGGTAGTGCATTGAGCACAAATGTGGTCATCTATTTATCATACATTATTTCTCCAAACTCTTAAGATTGGTCTCTTATTTCTGATACCCTCATAAGATATGTATTATACAAAGTTCTAATGTGGAGTAGAAATTGTTTGTTTTTATTTTTTAAACGAAAAATAACTAAAAGTATTCTATTCAAAGTTCAATTCGAAAATCAATATTTCTCATTTCCTATAAGAAAAAATAATGATCCGATTTAATATAGGAGAAAAGTAACAAGCTTATATTAATGTATATCATTGTCTATAGTGAATTGATTGTAACAAAATAAAAATTGAATAAAAATAATCCACTCTAATTGGTTAAGCAACATAAATAACTATAAAACTACATTATAATTGTCATTTTCTATTTCATATCAACAAAATTTAGAAAATCACTAAACATGTGCTTGAAACATATTATTATTTTCTATAGTAACTTTTAGAAATGGTTTTTTATTTTAACAAGTGTTACATAGTATTTAGTGTTTGTCACTTAGTTTAAATTTCAATTTTTTATTGATTTTCATAGAACCAATAGCATTACAAATAAATGCTAATATTTTTTTAATAAATAAAAAATTAATCTCCAAAGTTTCACTTTGTAAAATTGGAAATTATTTACTCTATTTGACCAAACTAATAGCTAGTAATGTTTTTACCAAATGCATAATGCATGTGTGCACGCATAATAATACATTATATATTTTTGATCAAATTTAAAAAAAAATGCATGTGCTTAAATGTGTCCTTTAATTTTTTATTTTCCATTTACATTTAGAGGATGTAAGATTTTTTCACAAAATTGTATTATACATAATTTAATAAATTTATTATGATTACTTAATCAGATATTTTCATCATTCAAATAATACATATGAAGATTATACAACATTTAATATATTTATTATGATTAATTAATCAAACATTTTCATCATTCAAATAATACATGCGAAGATACAAGGTTATAGAAACATGATACATTGGTATTTCTCATTTACATTTCATGATGCAAGGTTCTCCACTGATTTTTGTTAAACATGATTTAAAAAATTTTAATTTAATAAAATTAATATTGTTCATTATTATAATATTTTCGTAATATAAAAATAAATTAATATGTAGTATTCAAAGATCCAAAGTTCATTTCAAAATTCTTAGAGTATGGTCATAACCCATGTGATGTGTGTAACCAGTCATGGATTTTCAGTGGTAGATAAAAATTGCAAAAGAAATTTTTTTCAAAGAGTAAAAAATAACAAATTTTTGTTTACATATGAAAAAACGATGTCAAGGTATACTCCATATTTCATAAATTCTACTTACAATTCTCATATTCCACAGTAATAAAACCACACACTTTACTCTGAGGTGATGGACATATTGGATCAGCTCTGGGCAATGGAACAATACCCCTGCATGTTTAACGATGAGAAAAATGGGAAATTGCATAAACTTGTCGCTAAGGATGAGCTTCTGTTGGTTCTCAAGTCTTTCGCCAAGGACAAAAGCCCTGGACCAGGCGGTTGGCCTGTCGAGATATATATTCATTTTTTTGATCTGATGGCGGATAACTTGCTCGGGGTTGTGGAGGAATAAAAAAATTGGGGATGGATCCTTGGGGACATGAACTCCACCTTTATTGCACTTATTCCTAAGGCCTCCCACACGATCGACTTCAAGGATTCTCAACCTATCTCTCTCTGTAATTTGGTTTATAAGGTAATCTCCAAAATTATCTCTCGTCGCATATCAACCACTCTCTCTTTGCATATATCTTGTGAAAATTCTGGGTTTCTTCCTAATAGGCTCATCCATGATGCAGTTTCCACCGCTGAGTACATCATGCATTTCATTCATTCCAAAAAATTGGATGCGGCCATTATGAAGATAGATCTTTACAAAGCATATGATTGCATTGATTGGTCCTTCATTCATCTTGTCTTGTATAAGATTAGACTTTCTCCATAGAATGTACAGTGGATCATGGCATGTGTCTCCCCTGTTTGGTTTGTTGTATTGATTAATGGTGCACCTTCTGATTTCTTTTGAGCTCACCGTGGCCTTAGACAAGGTTGCGCATTATCGCCTCTCATCTTCATACTAGTCATGGATGGTATCAGTATACATATTAAAGAGGCCCACAGACGAGACACATTTGATGGGATCTACATGTCTCCAGGTATTTATATCACTCACTACTTCTTTGTTGATGTCATATTAGATTTTGGTTCCATTTTTCAAGCACAGTGGGCGAAACTTCACTAAATCTTCCTCTTTTATGGCACGGCCTTGATACTACTTATCAACAGTGAGAAAACTATTTATTCTCGGCATCCCTCAACTCAGCAGATCTGGACATCATTGTCGGCTTCTTCCATGTCAATCTAGCTACTATCGCGAATGGAATTAAATACCTTGGATTTCGCCTTAAGCCATGTGGATATAGTTCCAAGGACTAGTTATGGCTTTTGGACAAATATAAGAAGAAGATGAATATATGGACACATAAATGGCTCTCCCTGGGAGGCCGCTTCATCCTGGCATAGGATGTCCTACAACAACTCTTGGTATATTGGTCTCATCGCTTCCACATCTCGATGGGTGTTGTAGATTCTATCAAGGCTATAATCTCCAATTTCCTCTGGTCTGGAACAAGGGGAACTAGGAAATTTCCACTGTGTAATATGGAGTTGAACATGCGACCAAAATGCATGGGCGGTTGGGGACTTTTTGATATCTCCACTTTATCTCAAGCTCTCCTCATCAAATCTCTTTGGAGGGTAGTCACGGGTATGGGAAAGTGGCATGTTCCATTTTGGGCCAAATACAAAATTAGCAGGGACCTCATCGCACTCTTTAGATCGCGATCCCTTCCTGCTGACAATGGTTCTATTATTTGGCAGAGTTTCAAGAAGTTGTCGAGTCTTTTCTCAAGTTGGCTTGTGTGGGAATTTGGAAATGGGCAGATTATTTTCATGGGTTCCCAGCAGATCCATGGCATATTTTTGGAGTTCTCATTGCACCCCCATCTCAAGCACGTTCTGGCTCATATGGGTATGTTTATGATTTCGAAATTAATTTCATGTTGGCAATAAGGGTTCCCCATTTAGAAAACATCTCGACAACTGAACCTGCGAGATTGGGCATTTGAGGAATGGGATGTTGTACTGCCTTTGCTCAAGTCAAGGGGGTTTCTCTCATCGGCAGGAGGATGATTGTATATCATGGTATGGGAGGATGATTCGTTCAGCCCAGATGGTTAAAGATGTTTATGAAAATATTTGACATGAGTATTACCCTCCAAAGGACTCCCTTTTTTACAATAAATTCTAGCACCATAACATCCCCATCAAGATCACTCTATTCACATGGCTGGCCATGCATAATAGGATCCTCATGTGGGACAACTTGACCAAGCGGGGATTTCAGGGACCTGCTTTTTTCTCCTTTTGTAGGCTCCAGGCAGAATCGGTTAAGCGTTTATTCTTTCATTGTCCTTTTTTTTGGATATTTGGTCTTTGTTTTTAAATCACTTGCTGGTAAAGGATTGGAGGATGCTCTCCTTCCACCAAATTATTGAAACATGGGGCTCCTTGGTATCCGAGGCTCGATATTTACCTTTTTTCCTCTTTTGGGAGGTGTGGCTTGCTAGAAATAGGTATTTATTTGATGGTCAACATTTCTTCATGCACAAAATATATTTTTCCATTCTCAAGTGGTTGGACACTTTCCCCCAACAACCACACTGGATTTGTGACCTCTCCTCTCCAATCCGGCCCCATAATGTTTCCATTCCAGTGGGTTACTTTGATGAAGCACAACAACAAGGTATCTGCAGATGTGGAGCATGGATCAATCTAGGTCACATTGAAAACTACTACATCAAATAGAATGGAGGTCCTAGTACAAACATAAGAGAAGAACTCCTGGCACTCTGGGGGCTTCTTTCGTTGCCATACAATATACAAGTCTAGGACTTTCACATCTATGGTGATTCTAAATCGGTGATTGATGGAATTATGGGGAACACCAACTTCTAGCCCCCGAAACTTCGCACTTGGTTCAATAGGGCTCAATATCTCCGTCTCTAGTTACACAATCCTCCTATCCTCCATATCTTTCGGGAAGAAAACACAAAAGCGGACTCACTTTCTAAACAGGGACTCGTCCTCCAGTTTGGTCCGATATGAGTCCAACACTTCAGGGAAGGGCGACTTCTTTCGTCCACAAACTTTTAGCTCCCATAGGGGCGAGCACACCCCTAAATTGGTGGTCGTCCTCTGGTTCCCGATATATGGCATAATACTATGAACATTTTGGGCCTGACTATATATCACACTATTATTGTTTCTGTTTCAATGATAATTTGAAATGATGTTTATGAACCTCTTACACCCTGCATAACAACTTCCACTTTAATGTGTACATTTCATTTACATTTTGTTGTTGTGAACATGGTGTTTTGGGTTGTGTACATTTTGGTTGGACTGTTCTTGCCTAATTCTACTCTTGCTTTGTGGTTTTATGTCAATGAATTTTGTCTCCTAGTTTTTGTTTTGGGAAGCATTCGAATCTCTGTGCGGTGCTATTCCATTCAAATGTTGTGTCAATGGTTGTCCTATTTGGGTATTTGAATGTATTGTCACTATTTTGACAATCTGAACTATGTATTGTTTTGATCCCATAATATAATCAAACAGTGTTTTTTTCTCCCTGAAAAAAAAAAAACTTAGTAACTAAGTGTTAAGTTGGTATTTTGTTATTACAAAGTGTTAAAAGAAAATTACTTTTTAAAAATTACGTTTATTTTTATTTTTTTGGGGTTTTATGGGAGAAATAGCAATGGAGACGAGCAACAAAGCCCAACTAGGCACGTTCACCATTGGGAAATCCAAGCATTCGCCATTGGATCGTCCAGTATTTTGGGCCACGCGATCTCCATCCGAATCTTCTTCTGCAATTCGATCTTGGATTTGTGTTGGGTCGATTTATGTCTTATCATTGTTTTTTAATGAAATGAAATCTCTAGGATTTTGTACAGCTATCAAGGATATGATTTGACCAGCATTAAATTTCAAGTGTTATCATCATACACAAATTACAAGGCATGCTCCAATAAGATCTTTAAAATTAGAACCAATAGCATTACAAATAAATGCTAATATTTTTTTGTAATAGATAAAAAATTAATCTACAAAGTTTCACTTTGTAAAATTGGAAATTATTTACTCTATTTGACCAAAATTGATCTGAATTTGATTGCTAGTTATTTTTGTGATAATATCAGTTCCAGATTTATAATAAAAGTGCTTATTTTTGCTTCTTGTACAAGGGTTTATGGAAGTGCTTATGATTGATAAACAAAAAAACTTGTGGAGATTAAGTTGATTTTATGAACATAAAAGCATGGAAACTAAATGTTGAACAAAATCATATAAACACACAGCAAACCATGACAACTAAATCAATAACACATTGCTTTGATGAAGGATTTCACCCCTCCTGGGCTACATCTCCTTGGTCCAACTTCCATGGCATGGGCCTTTGTATTAGCTACAGTTGTGCAAAAATGTTGTTTACAGTCTCTTGTTGCCTCTGCAACCTGCTCTAATGGCTCTAAAACATCAAAATATACCAAAAATGACTCTTCATGAGCCAAAATTGGTCAAAAATTGGCTCAGTTATGACAAAAACTGATTTCTCTACTATTTCTCCTCCAAATCTGGAAAATATCTAGCTAACCCTGCTAAATTTAGAATTTACGCCTAAAAATGTGCCTCTTCAAAGTTGACCGCCAGTATAATAGCGGATTAACACAAAGTTAATAACGACTTAGTTGGATACGTGTGTCATTAATTGTGTGTTATCCATTGGAGTTAAGTGCGGGTTAGATTATCGTTAATCCCGGATTAACATTTAACAAAACGTTCTTATGGTTCATAATTCTCGTCGGTTGTTAATCCCTGTGCCACGGTTATTTGGTGAAGACACATGGGAGGGGGCTAGACCCCTCCAGACCCTCGTCATTGGCGCGGATATAATTCAAATATAAACGGTGAACCATATGGGTTAAGACCCATCGAAGGAGAATAGTGGTAAGGCATGGGCGTAGCATGGGGGTGGTAGTGGGTTCGACCCCAACCCCCGCACCAAAATTTTATTACACCATACAATAAACAAAACCAAAGTTTAAAACTATGGTTTATAAATATATTCCTCCCGCCATCACAATACACCTGTCCACCAAGGTTAGAACCTCCCTTGTATATGTAGAGCCTCTCTGCCATATGTAGAACCTATCTGCCATATGTAGAAGTCGAGTCCACCATAAAGTCTGTATGTCCGCTATATGTAGTGATCTCTTGCTATTTCGATGAGCCTGTCCATCCATTAGTTTAGGGTCTGTCCATACGGTAGTTAATACCTCCGCCACATATAAATGTATCTACCAATGTTAGGTAGCATAGGTTATAGAATAGGTTTATAAATATAACTTTTCCATTGTAGGAGTCTAAGGTTTATACCTTAGGTTCAGAAAAATATATGTCATCCATAATATGTCTTTCGAGAACTTTGAAATATAATGAATTCGAAAATTATCCAAGGTTGGATGGGTCCACACCAAAGGGGGCATGTGGCGGCCTCTCGCTGCACCACATGTGACGTGTCCAACGTTGGTTGGACTACTGCAACCTAAAAAAAATTCTCATTCAACCTTAGAATTAGATGAAAAAAAAATTCACTTCCAAAGTTCACTGGCGATTCTGATTGCGACACTTGTCACAGTGTCATTGGCCTAAAATTGGAGAATATTCCCTTGATATACCTGGAGTGCTGACTGGACTGCCATGTCATCAGTCCGTCACTGTTCTGCACGTTTTTTTACCTGTTAGGGAAAACGAAGAAAATGTCATAACTTCTTCATCCGGAGTCGGATTTTGACAAAACGAATTGTGCCAGAATCCTGGCGACGAGCTCTACGCGTTCGTTATGGTTTGGAGTATTTCTGAGCACTTTCATTTTTGAGCTAAATACTTAGCCTCTTATCAAAACTAATAGCTAGTCAACTTTTTACCAAATGCATAATACATGCTATGGTAGGCATAATAATACCCATTACAATTACTAAGTTAGAATAAATTGATTGAATTTAATTTTTATATTAAAAAAAATACATATTAACTATATTTTATTAAAGCGTGTATGTTTCCACAATTAGGTATATTTGGTATATTTTATTAAAGGGTGTATATTTCAAGTCAGGTATATATTGTAGTCAGCTATATTTTATTAAAGTGTGTATGTTTCCAAAGTCAGGTATATATTGTAGTTGAGAACTTCTGGAAACTTGTGTATTGTCATCGAAGAGCGTGAAGTTCGAATAGCTCAAAGTTCATGCCCTAAAGATGGGTGAAGTGTTCATGCGAAATGTCGGGCTCTTCAATGACAATACATAAGTTTCTAGAAATTCTCAACTACAATATAACTTATTAAAAAAAAAAAGAATTATTTAAAAAAAAAACTAATGATCAATGAGTCTAATTAAACTAATTTTTTAAGACAAAATCAATAAGTATAATTAAATTTAACGAGTTTCCAATAAATCAATTTAACATACTCCTCCGATTTAAAAACTGTAATTGGCAATAAGCTAACTTTGTAACATATACACTATTTTCCAATAAAAATAAAAATAAAAATAATCCAAATTAAAATTAAAATTAAAAGTGTTTAAAATCCAAGTTTTCATCATTAAAAAAATACATATATTAAAGTAAAACAGGTTAAAATTTCATTTTCCATCCGTAAAGAAAACAAATAATGTTGGTGACATATTTAGAAAGCTTTTGTCTTCTCTTTTAAATCATTTTGAAAGTTGCTTAAAGAAAACAAATAATGTTGGTGACATATTTAGAAAGCTTTTGTCCTCTCTTTTAAATCATTTTGAAAGTAACTATTACATTGAAAATTGATGTTAAGTGGCACAAAAGCTCAACTACAAAGTTCCACCAAATTTTTAATAACGACGGTAGGTCAAGTACAAAGTTCTACCAAATTTTTCCGTCCACTATCATATTAGTTCATTGACTAAACCACAAATTTTGGAAAGATTAGGCTTCATTTCTTAGTCGCTAAGTTAGGCAGCGGTACACATGGTTTGTTCCCTAGGGAAATGTTTGCACGTGAACGTACACTAAACAATGAAGGATTTTGCATGGCTGTCACCAGCTTTTCACACAACTAAAAGTTGATATCGGAGGCTGTAGTTAAATCAATATTCAACTGCACCTTGTCGCAGAAACAGAACGTAAAAGTATTTTATATAAACTACATGAGATAATTAATGTATATAGCGTCGAGAATACCATTGCTTTTTAATGAAATGAAATTCGCAAGACTTTGTATAGTTATTTGACGGCAACAAATACTTTTCAGTCTATTGGCCCATAAATGCATATGGGAAATAAATGTCCACCGTTGGATGGTGTACTTGCTTTAATCCAACGGTGGGCATTTACTTTCCAGATGCATTTATGGGCCAATACACTGAAAAGTATTTGTTGCCTTATTTGACTCGTGTTAAATTTAAGTGTTATTATTATATATAAATTATAAAGTATGTTTTAACCAGATCTTTAAAATTAGAACTATAAATGTTAATGTTTGTTTAATAAATAAAAAATTAATTTACAAAGTTTCACTTTCAAAAATTAGAAATTATTTATTCTATTTAACCAAATTAATAGCTAATTAACTTTTTACCAAATGTATAAAAAATTATTTATTATATTTGACCAAACTAATAGTTAATGAGTTTTTTACCAAATGCATAATACCTGTTATAGCAAGTATAATAAATACTTATGCAAGTTTAATAATTTGTTTTTATGATACAATTTTTTTATTTCTAACATTTTTCTTTATATAATATAATTGAAAATTAAAATCGTATTCAAACGTTTACAAAAATTTTAAAATCTTTTGGCTTCTCATAAAAAAAAATATTAATAAACATTAATTATTATCATTTAAAAACTCAAAATAGAGAAAATATCTATATCTAAACATCATTCCAAATTAACACTACATCTTTATAGTTCCTATAATATTAATTTCTCCCACTAGCCATATTTGAGATGAAAGTCTTCAGTGAGCTTCACTACTGTTTAGGTCTTGAGATCTGGAGAGATTCAAGATAGACTTTTCTATCACACGGTAAGTATGTCAGGAGTCTACTGAAATTTTTTAAGATGGATCAGTGTAAAGCACCTCCCAATGACCTTGACTGCATTGGCCCACATAAATCAGTGTGGACTAACTCTAGTATATCTCTTTGTTTTCTATTTACATTTACAGGAAACTCATCTCTATGCATCTTCCCAAGAGCACATGCTTCACAATCAACATGGATATGCTTTAAATCAGGGAGACCATTGACCGTACCTCTTTTCTGAAGTAGAAAAAAATCATTGAAGTTAATATGGCCAAATATCTAATGCCATAAATCTTCTGCAGACATATCTGATGATGTCAAAGCTTGATGTGGTGCACTTCTCACTTTCAGCTTCTAAAGACCGGCCACATGAATCCCTGTTGCAATTGTCTTCATACAAACCAGCAAATCCTTAACAACACAATATGACTTAAAAAAATCTACCTTATGGTTATGATCTGTTATCATTGAAACATAAAACAAATTCTTGTTAATTTTGGGTACATACATCATTTTTTGAATGTGCCTAGTATTTCCATTAGGTAGTATTATAGCAACATTACCATGTCCTTTGATTTGATATCCTCTGTCGTCACCACGATATATTTTTGCTCCATTTTTGGTTTCTTTGAATTCTTCAATCCATTGTCTGTTACCTGTCATGTGGGTGGATGCTCATGAATCCACATACCATGTATCTACTTCATAATTCTCATCAAAATCAACCATAAACAGTCTGAGGTCCTATTTATGGTCATCATCAGCAAAGTGTCCTGCATGTCTCTTGTATCTCTGCTGACTTTCATCAAACTTCTTCTTTCGACAATATTTAGCCATATGGCCAATTTTACCACAATAGAAACATTTTAATGTTGAATTATTCCTATTTGATGACATACCTTGAGATGGATTCGACCTTTTTTGTGGTGTACCACCACCTCTCTGTCCTCCATTTTCCTTCCCTCTTAAGGGCTTCTTCTTCACCATTAAAGCAAGATTTGAATTCTGGGGTTTCATGGTCATCCACCTTTCCTCCTCTTGCATCAGGATCCCTGTCAATTATTCAAATTTGGGGGCTTTCTCTCTCACATTCAAGCCTGTGATAAACATATGATAGTCATCAGTCATACCATTCCTAGTAATTGTTACCAAATCAATAGTACTTATTGCCTCTCCTATGTCGCCAAGCTTGTCTTTGAGGTCCTTGATGCGAGAGATGAACACAACTATTGTTTTATTCTCGTCCATTTTAATGGAGTGAATCTTACTTTTTAGGAACAATAGGTGATTTGTATTTATGATTTCGTATAGATCCTTGACAGTTGTCTAGATCTCGTTTGTTGATTTGCAATCTCTGATGTGAGGGATAATGCAGTCTTTGACTTCCATTTTCAATATCGTTTTTTCCTTATTCTCCCTCTTCTCCCAATCATGTATTGTCGCATCTTTTTCCCCTCCTGCAACTATAGGTTTCAGCTCATCGCCTTTCATGATCCCCCATGCACTATGCCCTTCCATCATAATCCGCAACTTGAATTTCCAATTAGAGCAATTGGAACTGTTGAGTTTGTTTCTCTCATTCAAGTATACTTCCATTATATTATTCATCTTGAAAAAAAAAATGACTCCCAACAATTGACAAAAAAAACGGGATCTACAAATGGATCTACCCGAGATCCACAAAACAATAATTTCAAGAAACATATCTACCTGATCTTCGACCACTCTGGGAGGCTGCTTTACGCACTACACCACGGGCTCCTCTGCCATGACCTCTTTTGCTGCGAGCTCACAGGCTCCTCTATCACGGATCACACTTGTAGTGATCCTCACAATTTACCAGTGATCTGCTACTACCTCTGCTGCCATGGCTCACCGGCTCCTCTATCACGATCTCATTGGATCTTCAGGCACACAATCTCTCTGGCTCTACAATCACGAGCTCTCTGGCTCAAAAGGAACTCCACAACACGAGCTCTCTAGCTCCACAACGCTCCACAAAATGAAATCTTTGGCGCCACGACGCTCTGCAACACTAACTCTTTGGCTCCTCCAACACGAGCTCACTGGCTCCTCTAACACAAGCTCTCTGGCTCCTCCAACACAAGCTCACTGGCTCCTCCAACACAAGCTCTCTGGATCCTCCAACACAAGCTCACTAGCTCAACGACGCTTCCTAGCCACTCTGATCTCAACGATGCTCCACAACCATTCTGATGCCGCATTGGGAAAAATCCTTGTAAGTGTCTTCAATGATCAGCACGATCTTCACACATGATCTCACACTGATTTTGAAGTGCAGAGCCTTTCTCCCACACGGGTCTATGTTGATCGGTGCTTCTGTGACTCCAACGAAAGCGTTAATCAGTGTTTCCTCCAAACAAAAAAAATAGCCTCACTCAGGCCACTAGGGGCTTCTCTTCTTCCGCCTAGACACTCACAGGGATCAAAGCACTCTGGTTTTGATCCAACCTTGAAGCTCTGATACCATGATTAAAATGCCAAGAGAAAATTATTAAATCAGTAATGGTTAGCTCTACAATGAGAGGCTACACGAGGAGGGACTATGCCCATAGGTCACTCTACATTCTCATTACAATACAAACAATATATAGCTTACATGCTTATAGAGAAGTTAGAACAAATACCTAAGAAATAGGAACAAACTCCTAATCTAATGTTCTGGTGAACCAACTCTCTCTAATTAATTTTCTCCATTATCTTCAACAATTCTAATGGATTGAAGACGAAATGGATATGCATAAAAAAATGCTTCTTTTTAGATTGAAAATTGCAAAATTAAAATGTCTTGTAATGGATGTATTGGTGTTGATATATGCCACATTAATATGGAATTTATATTAAAAGTTTCAATAAATTTTATATTCACACATTTTTATTAGAAACTTAAAATTTCATATATGTGTGTGTGTGTGTGTGTGTGTGTATTTTTGTATTAAAAAAATCTCTCATTTTTATTGATTATAATTTCAATGGAGCATTCACCATAACATTCATCTTCAATGGTCCACTCTTGGTCAAGTCCCAACAACAAACTAGTTTAATGGATTTTTGTCATTGTTTCAGGTCTATTTCTTTTTTTTCCATTTAATGTTATTTTTGTCTAAATTATGCACAAGTTTGGTTTGGTATTTACATTGGTTGTTTATCCAAAAAATCAATTTTATACACATGCACTATTTTCAAACCCAAATTAGAATTTCCATTTACGCATGATTTTCCAATTTTTTATACATGTCCTTGTCCTCTTTAGATATGTTGGAAAGATATGGATGTTGATGGCATCTCTTATAAGAATTTTTTCTTTCATTCAGAAAATCATTCCCCAAGTGGGATGATTTGATAAAATTGATCAATCATAACCTAAAATGGTTATAAGCTTGGAACTAGTCTGATGTCATGGATGTACAATGTGTGAAAACTATTATGGTGTTTGGAACTAGTTTGATATCATGGATGTACAATGTGTGAAAACTATTATGGTGTTTGGAACTAATTTGATATCATGGATGTACAATCTGTGAAAACTATTATGGTGTCATGTATCCTTATTTGAGAAACTACCAATCAAATTATGCACCAAGTGTCAATGTCACTAGATATAATAACTAGATAGCTTTCATATTTTTCTTTACCAACAATGGAAAGGTTGTTGATAAATATGAAGGCAACATAGTGTAGCACAATGTCATATGCAAATATTTTATACACACATATTAAATATAAGAAATAATTAAGGCTTTAGAGTGCCATTCAACTTCATTTGATCCACTCTCAATATCAAAGTTTTGGCAGACCTTGAAGGCTTTACCAAAGGGTGAGAATTATATCATAACACTTGATGAGATAAAGGAATTTGGCTTGCCTTATGATCCTCTAAAATATTGATTTAGACTTCAACATATATACACGAAAATGTAGGTTTGATTTGATAAAGTTTCATTGACCAACAAACAAGGTTATTTCCAATTTAATTGTGCATCCAATATTTATAAAGAGAAGCACCATGATAATAATATTGATGTCAAGGAATCATGGAGGAGATCTTCCCTCTTTACTCTTATTTTTTATGTCATGGAGGTCTATCCTATTTTGGATATTTTTCAACTATTTATTTGATAGTGACATGTATCAACTAGGGAAATAAACTTAAATTCAAAATTTTTTTAGACATATTCATTATGTTAAAATCAAAATAATGGTGGTGTGATGTATCATCATTCAATTGGAAGTTGAGTGCTACCATTTGCGACATTTCCAACATATTGTTTCCCACAATATAGCCACATGAAGCACAATTATCAAAATTTTCTTTTAATTGGTTTCTTGTGAGATTAACATGAACACAAGTTCCTTGGTAAATGCGTCATTATTTTAATTCCACAAATCCCAACTTTGTAGATCAATAATGAAGATGATAATTTAATTGGTGTTCACATTCTATTTTTGTCTCCTTAATTTGCAAACAAAGGCATGTTAATGGAAAAGTAAATTCCAAATTAGATGTTAATGTTCATGGTTTTTTTCAATTTGAGATATAGTTACATGGGAACATTAGTGGAGGGATATTTTGGGCCTATTTCACCATCAAACACAAAAGGTGTTATTTTCTTAATTATACAAATATATAAAATCGAATCGATAGTATATGAATATGAATATTGTATTTTCATTAGAGGAAATTTTAGCCTAAAAGTGCTCATGAATTTTTCACATAACTTCCATGTCATAATATGTAAACTAATCAAAATCCTTTAAATTTAAAAAGAAGTTCATGTAAACATTTTGGAGGGAAAATAAAAAACTACTTTTTTTAAATTGTATTTTTGGCTTATCTCCTTATAGGTTTACTCAAATTTCACGTGTAGACACTCGTTGGATACGGAATTAAATTATTCATCCAACGAGTACCCATCATGCATACTTTTTAGAATACTCACATTGATAAAAATTAAAGATACATTAAAAAAATATGTTCAACACACTTTTTTAATGTATCTTCAATGTGGGTCTTCTCAAAAGTATGCATGATGGGTATCAACAAGATTTTTTAATGTATCTTCAATTTCTATCAATGTGGATCTTCGCAAAAGTATTCCCGATGGGTATTCGTTAGATGCGAAATTTAATTCTGCATCCAACGAGTGTCTACACTTGAATTTTGAGTAAACTTATAAGGATATAAACCAAAAGTACAAATTTTTTAAAAAGTAGTTTTTTATTTTCCCTCCAAAATTCATAACTATTATGTTATTATTTTAACTATTATTTTCTTATTTTTCCTTAGGAGACGACTTTTAGGATGAAATTTCCTCTAATGGAATGTAGCAAACTTAATGGCATACTCTAAAGGCTAATTACATGAACAAAATAATCATCCAAGGAAGTATTTATGAAGTTATTATTTCCTAAAAGAGAAAGCCAAAAGAAAAATATTGACATTAGGACTAAAATTATATTCCATACGGTATTTTTCTGCTCTTCACACCAAAAAAAATACAATCCTCTCCTTTTACTAAAGTTAACCATTCCTAAAGTTAGCAATAAACTCAATATCCTGAGTTGGCATGAGAACATGAAATCAATGCATAGAAATAAACCACATTTAAAATGCTTCGAGCATAGAGATAAACACCAACACTTATATGAGATTTAAATTTAGCATCTCATATAAAACATAATAAATACATTAATCCAAACTATTTAATACATAGTATCTGTGGTTGTTGTGATTGAATCCAAAATATTCTAGTTAATATGGTCTAATTTTAAGGCCTCCATGTGATGATAATTCCATAAAATTAGCACTTTATATAATGACATAGTCGACTCCAACCTCAACATGTTTAGGTTGAACTAGGGAATTTAATGCCCTAGAGATTGCAACTTGATAGTGTGTAACACTAGGGTAAGCATGATTTTTAGTACCTATAGTATACCATATTTAGTGAGCTTCAAGGAATGAATAAATTCTTGGAAATAAACAACTTGGCTTCCATATATAGGGAGTTATTAGTTACTAATAAATAGAGGCATTTTAGACTCAACATGATGGATCATAGTCTTGGCTATTCACATAATGGTTAGTCGTGTCAGCATGAAAGCACATCAAAGGAGTAGTTACATACTACTCCTAGAAGCAACACGAGGGTGTCGTAGACAAGCACTTACACACTATTGCTAAGGAGTTCACATTTATTTTACTTATGATTGAATGTGTATTAGTGAACTAATAATGTGGTGAAAATGAAAATATTTTCTTTCAATAGAGTGAAAATTTTGAAATCCAATAGAACAAGTAGATACTCCACAATTGCACAAATACATAGCTAGAAAGAAACATATATCCAAGAACATTTTTACAATAATGTAATTTCTTACAACATTACATCCTTACAAATTATTAACAATGACATTAAACTAAATTTGTTCAAAAAATTGTTTATGAAAAAACAACTTTTAGAAAAAAATATATACAAAAAGATTTAACAACAATGAAGACAAATAACCTAAAACAATTTTACCTAAGAATATAAAACTTAATTAGACAAAAAAGGAAAATATACAAACCATCCAAATAAAAAACATCAATATTTTACCATTCAAATTATATCTATGTTCTACAATTGAATTGTGAATTTAAAAAAAAAAAAAACACCTGAATAAATGAAAAGAAACCTAAATAATTCTAGATGCCTTCCAATTTTTATTTTTGTTTTTTCAAATATGAAAAGGGATCAATTTTTAATAAAATGATATTCATTCCAATAGAGAATTTGGTGTTATATGAAAGAAAACCATGATTGCAAAGTTTTGATAATTAAAAAAATATATCTTATGAAAATTTAATAAAACAATATTGATTTTCAATATGATAAGTTTATACATATCTGAGTGATGCAATTCAAGAAGCCATGAGTCCATTCAAAAAACAAGATGAATACATCATTTTTATAGATATTATTGTAAATATAGTTATAAGGTTTCTACTTTATATTAGTTTGAAAATCTTACTGTATTTATATGGGATCGCAAAAATTATTTTTAATTTTACCTTTTAGAAAAATATCAACACGAAAATTAAATCACAATATAAAGAAAGTTCAACAACAAATTATACCAATATCTTTCATACATATAGAAACGATTATTAATTCAATCAAAGCCAATAGAAACATGCTAATATACCATGAAGAATTTTCACTAACCACATTTTTAAAATCAGCTCCGATAAAATATTTGTAAACATATTATTAGAGTAATAGGAAAAATAAAAGTTTTCAAGTTGAGTAAGCTCTGAATTTTTTGCTTTAACATGCATTATCTACAATGTTAAAAAGTAAATAGGAAATTTCAAAATATCTATAAAATAGGTTTTGTTGGTTTATTTTTAAGCTATATTTAGCAGTGTTATTTCTGTGAAACACCTCAAACAAAATATGAAAAAAATAAATAAAAACCTACCTTGTTTAGTTAAGGATTGTTTAAAAAAATAACACATGATGGATGTATTGGTGTTGATATACATCACATTAATATTTAAGTCATACTAAAAATTTTAACATTATTTTAAATGCCATAATCACACAATTTTATTAAAAATTTAAATTTTCATATATTTAAATATTTGTTATTCTTATATAAAAACAATCTCTCATTTTCATTGATAGTAATTTCAATGAGCATTCACTATACTCTTGAAAATTTGAAAGAAACATGTCAATATTTTGTTAAAATAATTTCATTATATTTAACCAATAAGAAACATTATCTTCAATGGCTCACTCTCACTATACTCTTGAAAATTTGAAAGAAACATGTCAATATTTTGTTAAAATAATTTCATTATATTTAACCAATAAGAAACATTATCTTCAATGGCTCACTCTTGGTCAAGTCCCAACAAAAAACTAGTTTCATGGATTTTTATCATTGTTTGAGATCCATTGTTTTATTTTTGCATGCAATGTTAGTGTCATCTAAATTATTCTCAAATTTGGTTTGTTATTTGCATTGATTGTTTATCGAAAAACTCAATTTGATACACTTATGCACTAATTCCAAACCAAAATTAGAATTTGTCTTTACATACGATATTCCAAATATTCAGCCAATAAGAAACATCATCTTCATTGTCCCACTCTTGGTCAAGTCCCAACAACAAACTAGTTTCATGGATTTTTATCATTGTTTGAGATCCATTGCTTTATTTTTGCATGCAATGTTAGTTTCATCTAAATTATTCCCAAATTTGGTTTGTTATTTGCATTGATTGTTTATCCAAAAACTCAATTTGATACACTTATGCACTATTTCCAAACCAAAATTAGAATTTGTCTTTACATATGATATTCCAAATTTTCATCCATGTCCTTATCCTCTTTAGAGATGTGGGGAAGGCATGGATGTTGAGGGTGTCTCTTGTGAGAAATATTTATTTCACTTAGACCAGGGTACTTTTTAAGGATTGAAATATTTTCCTATATATAGTATTGTAGGTGACTATTTTGGTTTGAAGATTCATATGTATAGAATATAGGTGAATAGTCAATAAGAAACATGTAATTTAATATTAAAATTGGTATTTTTATTCGAATATCATCAATTCATTGATTGTATATATGTAAAAATATGTGAATTTTTAACCAAATTTTAAAACATTTGTTTTCATTAAATGTC
Source organism: Pinus albicaulis (assembly GCA_034641835.2). Classification (NCBI taxonomy): domain Eukaryota; kingdom Viridiplantae; phylum Streptophyta; class Pinopsida; order Pinales; family Pinaceae; genus Pinus; species Pinus albicaulis. The sequence goes on along the minus strand of CM076577.1, from coordinate 1,010,807,277 downwards.
CAAAAAATGGCACATTTGCGAAATTTCACCCTAAAATTTTCCCAAACTTAGACAATCCTTCCCCTAGTGGCATGATTTGAGAAAATTCATCAACCATAACCTAAAATAGTTATAAGCTTGCAACTATTTTAATGTCATGGGTGTAGAATGTGTTAACACTTTTATGGTGCCATGTATTTTCCTTTGTTAAGCTCCCAATCAAATTATGCACCAAGTGTTAAACTCACTATATATAAGAACAATATCTCTTTTTAGTTTTCTTTGTCAACAATGACAAGGTTGTTGATATATAATAATACAACCTAGTGTACCCCAATGGCATATTCAAATATTTTATACACACCTATTAAAGAGAGGAAAGGATTAAGGCTTTATAGTTCCATTCAACTTCATTTGATCCATTCTCAATTATACACCAAAGGTTAATATATCATGGGTAATAACTCCAACTCTTTTGATTTGGTCCTCAACCATGACAAGCTTGTTGATAATTAGGAAGGATACATTGTGTGACACACTGTCAAATTTAGACATTTGTGTACAACCTCATTGGAAAGAGAGAAGGATTAGTTCCATTTATCCATGTGATGGGAAATTATTGAATTTTGGACTCATATGTTTCAATAATTTCATAAATCATGTTCAACCATGGCAATTTTTGTTCTTTTAAGTCCTAAGAAAAGTTAGTATTTTATTTGTAATACTTTTTGGAATATTGAAATTGTGGCAGACCTTGAATCCTTTACAAAAGGGTAGGAATTTTATCAAATCATAAGAAGAGATAGAGGAATTTGACTTTATTGATGGTCCTCTATAATCTTGGTTTATACAAACATTTATACATGAAAATGTAGGTTTTATTTGATAAGGTTTGCTTGACCAATAAGCAAGGTGATTTCCAATGTGATTTCGCATCTAATATTTCTAAAAATAAGCATCGTGATAAAAAGATTCATGTTAAGGAATCATGCAGGATATCTTCCCTCCTTACTCTTAGTTTTTATGTCATGGAGGTCTATCCTTATTTTGGATATTTTTCATTTTTTTCTTTAATGGTGACATGTATAAGCTAGGGGAAGGAACTTTAATTCAAAATGATGTTCGAATTATTCATTGCGTTAAAATTAAAATAATGGTAGTTTGATATATCATGATTCAAGTGGAAGTTGAGGGCTTCCATAGGTTTGTATATCAACAAGGAAAATGTTATTTTAATTAGTTTTTATAGTCTATTTTTGTCTCATTAATTTGTCGAGAATGACATGTTAATGGTAAATTTAATTCCATATTAGATGTTAATGTCCATGTGTTTTTCAATTTGAGATGTACTGACATGGGAGCATTAGTAGAAGGCATTTTGGGCCCATTTCACCATCAAATATTGAAGTTGTTATTGACATAATTGTACAAAAATATAAAATCCAATCGAAAATATATGTAGATAAATCTTACCTTTTGAAAGTGGAAACTTAGCGACATACTCTAGAGGATAATTACATGAACAAAAGCAACATCCAATGAAGTATTCATGAAGTGATTATTTCCTAAAATATAGATCCAAAATGATTAAATTATTATTTCATATGGTTTTTTTCAACTCTTCACATAAAAAAATACAATCCTCATTTTCCTAAAGTTAACCATTAGAGGAAATTTCAGCCTAAAAGTGGCCTCCTAAGGGAAAATAATAAAATAAGATTTATGAATTTTGGAAGGAAAAGAAGAAAATTCTTTTATTGTATTTTTGGGTAATTTACTTATAGGTTTACTCAAATTTCAAGTGTAAGCACTCAATGTATATAGAATTAAATTCCACACCCAATGAGTACCTATTATGCATACTTACGAGAAGACCTACATTGATAAAAATTGAAGATACATTTAAAAAACTTGTTCAACTTGTTTTTTTGATGTATCTTCATTATTTTATTAGTGTGGATCTACTCAGAAGTATGCATAATGGGTACTCATCGGATGTGGAATTCAATCCCGCATCCAACGAGTATCTACACTTGAAAATTTAGTAAACCTATAAGGAGATCAACCAAAAATACACTTAGGAAAAGTTGTTTTCTTCTTTTCCCTTTAAAATATTTATATGTATCTCCTTTTGAATTTAAAGTATTTTGTTTGGTTTCCATATTATGACATGGAAATTACATGAAAATTTCATGGCCACTTTTAGGCTGAAATTTCCTCTAATGAATGAACTCAACATCCTGAGCATGACAACATGAGATCAATGTGTAGAAATAAACCACATGCTTAATGCTTCAAGCATAAAGAGAGACACCAACATTTATATGACCTTTAAATTTAGCACCTCATATAAACTATAACAAATACATCAATCTAGACTATTTAATATGTAGTATCTATGGGAGTTGTGATTGAATCCAACATATTCTGGTCACTATGGTCTAATTTTATGGCCTCCACGTGACTATAATGCCTTAAAATTATCACTTTATATAAAGACATAATCAACTCCAATCTCCTCATGTGTATATTGAGCTAAGGATTTTAGTGCCCTAGATATTGAAAATTAATATTGTGTAATATGAGGGTAAGGATGAGTTTTAGTTCCTAGAGATTACAATATTTTAGTGCCCTTGACAAACCAGATAAATTCTTGGAGATCAACAACTTTGTTTCCATACCTAGGGATTTATTAGTTATTATTAGAAATGGTCATTTTAGAATCAACATGGTGGATCATATTCTTATATCTTCACATAATGGTTAGTCATGGCAGCATGAGGGCACATCAATGGAGTAGTTAGATACTACTCTTATCAACAACATCAGGGTGTCATAAAGGAGCACATACACAATATTATGTGTGTATTACTAAGAGTTAACATGTATTTTATTTATGATTGAACATGTATTAGTGAACTAATAATGCAAGGAATATGAAAATATTTTCTTTGAACAAAGTGAAAAAATTTAAATCCAATAAAACAAGTAAATACTCCACAATTTCACAAATACATAACTAGCCAAGAACATATTTCTAATCATATTTTGCAACAATATAATTTCTTACAACATTACAATGTTACAAATTATGACGAGTAACATTAAACTAAATTTATTACAAAATTAATTTATGAAAAAACAACTTTTACATAAATATATACAACAAACTTTAACAATAATTAACTCAAATAACCTAAAATAATAGTACGAAAGGTAATTAGACAACCAAAAAAATAATAATAAATAAATAAATCAACAAACCTTCTGAATAACAAATAAAATGCTAAGATTAATCATAAAGTAGATATTAATCTTTTACCATTCAAATTATATCTACATTCAAGAATTAGATTGTTAATTTCGAAAACACACTTAAATAGATGGAAACAAACGTAAATAAATCAATCTAGATGAATTTCTAACCTTTCTTTTTAGTCCCTGTCAGTAGGCAAGGGACTATAGTAATCGATTTTTTAGTCTAGTATTAGTTCCCTCCGAAATTCGTAACATTAAACCTAAAGTTTTTGCGAGATTTTGTTTATCTTCTTTTCTAACATCCTATCAACTACTCGCACTGTCCTTTTTGGCCAATGGTTGGTTTTGAGGTCTTATTGGCCTCTTCCTGAGGAAGAGAGCCGAACAAGGATTCAATTCATTACGTTAAGATGGAATAGCAGCAAAAAATTATGTTATTGGAATTCATAGTGGACTAATGCACTAGCATTAGATGTTTCGCCCAATGTTTCGCATTGCTTTGTTGTTATGCTACAGACTCCTATTATGAAAATTATTGAAGGCGAGGAGGTGGATGCATGTTGTGGTGGTGCAGGTACCAACAACTCAATGCATGTTGTTGTGTTGGTGTGCAGAGATGTGAGGCTCTTCCCACCCTCCATCAAATTCATTATCTTCATTTAATTCATTATCTTCATTACCTCGAACGAGTTTTGCGAGAGCCATCAAATTCATTATCTTCATTATATGGAATGATTTATGCTTGATATTTTCCTTCTCTGAGAGAGATTTTTATTTTCCTTCAATGGCCTCAATGGGCTCAAGGTAATCCTTGCCTTATTCCTCTAGGAGCACCTCAGTCTAATCTCAGACACCATAGAGCGGATCTACCCTATAATTGATGGATCTTGATGGATTAGAGCAGATCTGGCTACTTCCATGTAAATATATTTATTTGCAAGTTCATGGTGTAGTGTTAGGTTCCATGGAGATTTTATGTTTTAATGTTTTATCATGTTTTTTTTCTCTTGTAGAATTGGAAGAGGGTTTAAGCAGGTTGAGGGAATGCAGGGCCAGTGAAGAGTTCCAGAAATTGTCAAGTTCAATTAACAGAGATGTTTCAACTCTTCACAATGGCGTGTGGCGTGCTATGCAAGTCCAACACTAGGAGCAGTGATTAGCGATTCCGTCTTGGTAAACCATTAGAACCAATTTTCTGTAACCCTCATATTGAAATTGATAAATAGATTAACATGTAAGTCTGTATGTTTTGTTTCTCATGTGACAGGGAAAATTTATAAGAATATTGTATCTATATCTTCTCTATGAAGTGGGGAACTGGGTGATGTCCATGGCTGCAATACCAGACCCCAATCCTGTAACTCACAAAGCTTCAAGCTATTTGATGTGGAGCACTACCATGTGTCTTTTATTCATAGAAATTGGCACTGGAGGCATTGGGTGTTTCTTTTCTAGTTTTATTAAAGTTATAATTAGAGTTGTAAGGCCGAGGAAGAAAGAACCTGGTTATGTAAATTGTGAACTAAGAAAAAAGACAAAGTTATGAATTAATCAATAGTACATATTAGGACCAGAAAGAGAGAATGCTTATACATGAAATCAAGTTTGAGAAAAAATACCTTTAGGAGTGGGAACTTCAGTTTTCTCGAACTCATCAAGAATAACAAGCACATTTCTGTGGTGAACTCATCAAGAACAACATGGAAATTTCTGCGGCGTTGTTCTTCAGAGATATCAATGAAAATCTTAGCTCTTCTGGCCTGGCTGTGAACCAACATTTCTTGGAAAATTACTTTAGTTAATACCCTATGCCATTTTGAAGACCACATATTCAATATCAATACAACTGAGCTTGATTTTCCCATTATATGAGTCAGACATTAAAACCTACCGCAAACCTATTGCAATGAAAGGAGAACATGGACCTTCGCACCTGAAAAAAACTATACCTATCAACTTTTTACTTTATGGAATCTCTTTAGGGCTACTAGGCTATACTTGATATTAGCAAGTCAGAATTAGATTTGTCCACCTTACCTTTCTTACTCTCTTCAACCTAGAAAAAATAGAGTGCTTCTCAATGATAAAGCCAAGAATTCCTTGAAATGGAGTTGCAGACTGGAAAGGGGCAGCACGTTGTAAAGGTTCTACAGTGGCCATTTGTGCAATTCCTCCTAAGGGTTTCCTTGACTAAGGGTTGGTCCATGGTTCCTGTGCAATTCAACCTCGAAGCAGGGGACATTAATTTTCGTGGCGCCCTTCAGCCTTGCAATTGATGCACCATGACTGTTATCGACCACCCTTAGCCTTGATGAGTTCCTGAATCTGCTCGATTAGCTGCCATCTGCAATTTAAACGTATTCAGATCAGGCATAGCCTGCTCCAACGCTTCTCTATAATTAGCAATTTTATGCTTGCATCAGGGAAGCTGGGTCAAAGGTAATAATCCTATGCTGAACCCTTCCTTGTGCTGTTATTTAGGGATAGAAATGGTGCAACAAATCTGAGGGAAAGAATTTCACTTTCTGTTTCATGGCTGTTTCATAGAACTAGCAATGCGGGAATTGTTGTAGGCATGCAAAAAATCTCATTTCCTCACCACCATGTGGTTGTTCACTTTTGAATTTTATGGAAGTGCGTTGGCAGCTGGAAATGAAAAATAGCTTGATTTAAGCTACACGTTGGAGATTACGCATAGAGATTTCCGTCCACCTGCCTTTTTCTATCCACCTACGCCGGAGATTTGGGAAAACAATGGGTCTGCGTTAAATAGGTACCTTCACCGAAACCACCGCTAACCGTGAAGCTGTGTACCTTAGCTCGTGCCACTACCACCGCCAACTGTTAAGAGGACGACACTCTGAGACTGTAGATCTAGAATTAAAATTTCACTGCAAGATATGTGTTAAAATTTCACGAATCCCCATGGCAGTGAATGTGAGACTGTAGATCTAGAATTATTTGTTTAAAAGCATCCGAGGTTTATAAAACTCGACATGAATGACATTTCACCAAACGTAGGGACATTCGCCTTCATTATTTCTTCATTTATTTACACTTTATTAATTATTTGGTGTAACGCTTCACTAAATCAAACATTGCGAATTATATAAGTTTTCGTTGTGTTCGGGTCATGCTTTGGATGACAAGCCATTAGAAATAAGCTAACTTCCATCATAAAAACATGAAAGGTTAATAACATTCCACCTAATATATATTTTAATCACCAACAAAACTTCATGATTTAATGATTATAATCTAAAATTACACTCCCCTGAGCAAGGACCTTTTTTAAATTTCAAATATGAAAAGAGATGAAGTTTTAATGGAATAATATTCATTCTAATAGAGAAATTGGTGTTATAAAAAGGCAAAGCACGTTTACAAAGTAGTTATAATAAAAAGCATCTTATCAAAATTTAAGCCACGAGTCTTAAGATGAATACATCGTTTTTATAGTTATTATTATGAACATAGTATCAGGTTTTTACTTTATCTTGCTTTGAAAATTATTCTTAATTTTACCTTTCAGAAAAAGATCAACAAAACAAATGGAAATGCATCATATAAAGGAAAATATAAAGGAAATTTTAACAACGAATTATACCAGAAACAACTATTACTTCAATCAATGCCAGTTTTAAAAACAAGAAAATTAGAAAGTGTACCATGACGAATGCACTAGCCACATTTTTAAAATAAGTTCTGATAAAATATTTGGTAAACATGTTATAAGAAAACTTAATAAATAAGTTTCAAGTTGAGTAAGTTAAATTTTTCCTATAAATTAAGTAAATAAATAATTCCAAAATACCTTTAAAATAGGTTTTAATAGGTTTTATATGCTTATTGTTAAGCTATAAATTTTAGTGTTGTTATGGTTATTGGTATGCTATAAGTTTTAGTGTTGTTTCTTTGCAACAGTATAAAATAAATAAATCTACCTTATTTAGTTAAAGATTGTTAAAAAAAAGCTTTCAATATCCGATAGGATGAATTGGTGTTGATATATGTTGTATTATATTAATCTGGAATTTATATTAAAAAATATAATATTATTTAAAATTTCTTCATTACATATTTTTATTATAAAAAATAAATTCTATATATTTAAATATTTGTTATTTTTATATAATAAAAAAAATATCTCATTTTAATTGGTAATAATTTCAATGGAGTATTTACTATACTCTTGAAAATGTGAAGAAACATGTTAATTTTTTTCTACAATGATTTCGTCATATTCAAACAAAAAAAAAATGTCATCTTCAGTGGCCACTCTTCATTAAGTCTCAACAACAAACTAGTTTCATGGATTTTTATCATTATTTGAGGTTCATTGTTTTCTTTTTTCATGTAATGCTAGTGTTTTCTAAATTATGTCCAAATTTAGTTGGTTATTTGCATTGATTGTTTATCCAAAAACTCAATTTGATACAGATATGCACTATTTTCAAACCAAAATTAAAATTTCCCTTTACATATAATATTCTAAATTTTCATCCATATCTTAATTGTCTTTAGAGATGTGGGGATGAAATGGATGTTGATGGTGTCTCTTATGAGAAATATTTCTTTCACTTATACAATTCCTTCCGTAGTGGCGTGATTTGAGAAAAATCATCAATCATAACCTAAAATGGTTATAAGCTTAGAACTATTTTGATGTCATGGATGTACATTTTGTGAACACATTTATGGTGCCATATATTTTCATCAGAGAAAATCCCAATAAAATTATGCACCAAGTGTTAATCTCACTAGACATAAGAACTAGATCTCTTTCACAGTTTTCTTTGCCAACAATGACAAGGTCGATGATAAATAAGAATGAAACATAGTGTAGCACAACAACATATTCAAATATTTTATGCACACATATTGAAGAGATGAAAGGATTAAGGATTTAGAGTTCCATGCAACTTCATTTGATCCACTCTCAATTATGCACCAAAGGTTAATCTATTGTGTGTAATGATCAGGTGCTCAAAAATGAATGTTTTCGGAATGGTTTAGAGCCTGACCGACTGTGTATATATTGTCGTTCTTAATCCAATGCAAATCATTTCACAGAAAACCAACACGGTATGCTCCCTGAAATGAGTTCTGTTCATTTCCCAAACAAGAAATTTTTTAGCAAAAATTGTGCAGGCATCCCAGTTAGCAATTTGTATAGTTGACTGGGACTGCTGACTGGGCATGGTTGAATGGGCTCGATGGACCAATCAGGTCACGCCACTTTTTTGAATTCTATGGGTGATGGTTGGCGATTTTTCATTGGTTTTTTGGTGGCCAACTACATGGTGCCATCCCAACTAGTTGGGCCACATGGCAGCATGTGGTTGGCCACCAAACAACCAATGAAAAATGCCATCTAGAACCCATAGAATTCATACAAGTAGCGTGACATGATTAATCCATCGAGCCCATTCAACCATGCCTAGTTGCACCATGGGGGCAACCAAAATTTTGTTAAGTTCCATAGTCACCTCCACAAGAATCAATACGAGAACCTCCATTCAAATAGCGCTAAGTCTTATCAGTCGAGCTATGTTGTTCATTGTCTAACCATACGAACCAAAACCCTTTAAAGAGTATGTTTGCGAAGGGTAAGGGGCCAGGGCTTAGCCCCATCCTCCCCATACACACCATATGACCGATGTGTCGAGACCAAGGGCGCGACCCTGTAATACGAATTTATTTTGTTAAAAAAATATTAATTCAACCATAGTAATATGGTTAAAAGTTCAAATTCAAGGAAGAATTATGTAAATTAACTGTCTGACAATTTATCCCGAATTTCCGCCAGAATGGTGCTTGGCTAGCGTATTATGGGCTGAATTTGTAGGACGGTTCCGGATTTTGGGGAATTTGTGTTGCGATTAGTAGAAAAACTAGGGAGGCTAATAAATTCTTCAGTTTTTTACCAATTTTGGAGCAGAAAGAGGCTAGACAGGAATTTTTGACAGTTCTGGAGCTGATGGAATAGGTTTTGAAGCCATTTGAGCACTTTAAATGTATGTAATCACCATTTTGAGAATAATGATATCGGGCCATGACATTGGAAGCTGGACCAAGGAGATGTAGCATAGGATGGGTGAACTCCTTCATCACTTGTTGTGTTGTGGTTATTATTATGGTGTATTTGTTTGTTGTTTTCTGCATTTTCATAGTTTTAATTCATGCTTTGTGTGTTTAAAAATTTAACATAAAGGCTCATAAAACTCAGTTTTGAATACTTGCAATTTACAAACCCCCAAGCACATTTTCATTAATATCTCATACAGATCACGTAAGAGCTCCAAATCTTTTACATTTGGTCCTTCCAACAATGACAAGGTTATTGACAATTAGGAAGAAAACATTGTGTGACACAATGGAAAATTTAGACATTTTTGTACACCCTCGTTGAAGAGATAAAATGATTAGTTCCATGTATCGAAATGATGTAAAATGGTTTCATTTTTTAATCATATATTCCAAGAATATCATAAATCATACTCAACCATACTAAGTTGTCGTCCTTTAAACTCCTAATAACATTAAGTATGTTAGTTGTAGATCCTTTTTGGAATATTGAAATTGTTGTAGACATTGAATCCTTTACCAGAGGGTGAGAATTATATCAAAACACTTAAATAGATAGAGGAATTCGACTTGCTTCATGGTCCTCTATAATATTGGTTTAGACTTCAACATCTATACATGAAAATGTAAGTTTGATTTGATAGGGTTTTCTTGACCAACAATCAAAGTGATTTACAATGTGATTATGCATCCAATAAATCTAAAAAGAAGCATTTTTATAAGAAGATTGATCTCAAGGAATCATGGGTGATATCTTCCCTCTTTACTCTTATTTTTTATGTCATGGAAGTCTATCCTTGTTTTGGATATTTTTTCAACTTTTTATTTTATGGTGACATGTGTCGGCTAGAGGAAGAAACTTTGATTCAAAATTTCAATGGAATTATTCATCTTGTTAAAATGAAAAGAATGGTAGTTTCATATATCATCATTCAATTAGATGTTGAGTATTACAATTTGCGATATTTCCAATATATTTTCTCCCACAATATAAACACATGAAGCAAAATTGTCAATATTTTCTTATAGATTGGTTTTCTTGTGATATTTTCATGAAAAGGGGTTCCTTGGTAAATGCATCCTCATTTTAATTCCACAAATCCTAGGTCTATAGATCAATAAGGAAGACACTATTTTAATTGTTGTTCATAGTCTTTTTTTGTCTAGTTAATTTACAGATAAATGCATGTTAATGGCAAAGTTAATTCTAGATTATCTATTAATGTCCAAGTATTTTTTTAATTTGAGATATAGTGACATGGGAGCATTAGTGGAAAGCCTTTTTCAGCCTATTTCACAATTAAACATTGAAGGTGTTACTGGAATAATTATATATAAAAAATCAATCAATAATATATGTAGATGAATCTTATCTTTTGAATGTAGAAAACATAATGACATACACCAAAGGCCAATTGAATAAACAAAATCATAATCCAAGGAAGTATTCATGAAGTGACTATTTCCTAGAAGATAGAGCCAAAAGGACAATATTCAAATTAGGATTAAAATTATTATTTCATATAGTTTTTTTCTACTCTTCACACAAAATCATACAATCCCCCTTCTCTTAAAGTTAACCATTCATAAAGTTAACTATGAACTCAACATCTTGAGTTGGCATGAATACATGATATCAATGCACAGAAAATAGCCACATGCTTAATGCTTCAAGCATAGAAACCAACACTTATATGTGCTATAATTTTAGCACCTCATATAATCTATAATAAATATATCAATCCAGGATATTTATTACATAGTCTATGTGTGTTGTGATTTAATCCAAAATATTTTAGTTACTATGGTATAATTTTAAGGCCTCCATGTGAAGATAATGTCATAAATTTAACACTTTATATAAAGGTATAATCAACTCCAACCTCCTCATGTGTATATTAAACAAGGGAATTTAGTGCCCTAGATATTGCAACTTAATAGTGTGTAATATGAGGGCAAGAATGAGTTTTAGTTCCTAAATGAATCATACTCCTAGTTCTTCACAGATTGGTTAGTCTTTCCAACATGAGAGAACATCAAAGGAACTTAGTTACATACTACACCTAGCAGCAACATGACGGTGTCATAGAGAATGACTTACACATTATTCTAGGTGTATTACTAAGGATTTCACATTTACTTATGATTGATTGTGTATTAGTGAACTAATAATGCAAGGAAAATGAAAAAAAAAATGTGAACAAAGTGCAAGGTTTGAAATCCAGTTAAACACGTAGATACTCCACAATTGCACAAATACATAGCTAGAAAGGAACATATCCATAATCATGCTTTACAACATTCGAATTTATTACAATATTACATCCTTACAAATTATTACCAGTGACATTAAACCAAAGTTGTTAAAATTTTGGTTTATGAAAGAACAACTTTTACCAAAATATATACAACAAGATCTAAGAACAATTAGCCTAAATCAATTTAAACAATATTACTTAAGAATGTGAAACTTAATTAAACAAAAAGGAAAATCAACAAACTATCTCAATAACAGATAGTATCCTAACAATGATAATCTATATATTAATATTTTACCATTCAAATTATATCTGAATTCTAAAATTAAATTGTGAACTTCAAAAAAACATTGAATAAATAGAGATATCTTTCAATTATTTTTAATTTCAAATATGAAAAGAGATTAATTTTTAATGAAATAATAGTCATTCCAATAGGGAAATTGATGTTATAGAAAGACAAAACATGTTTACAAATAAGTAATAGTAAGAATATCTTACCAAAATTTAATAAATTAATATTGATCTATAATATAATAATTTCATACATATGTGAATGATGTAATTTATTGAGAAATCTAGGGCAACTAGAATAGGTGATTTCTCTTACTTTGATAACTGCTTGTGATGTATTATTAATTTAATTAGCTTCTTCTTTCAGTTGATTATATTTACTGTTCTTTTCATAAAAAAAAAAAACGAAATCATAAAGAACAATAAGAAAAAATGACACAGCATGTAAGTAATCAGACAGTGCCAAAACCTCTCCACTTGAGAGGAAAACCCACAAGAATTATTTTCTTCTTATATAACTTCATTTGACAAATTCCAAGACCTATGACCCTTGACCAAGATCCTCCAAAACCAAGTCAAACCTTTCTTTGATGTGCTTCTAGCAACTTATGCAATTTCAACCTCCAACAAATTCTTCTAAAATTTCGAACCCCCATCACATTCTTCACCAACTTCAACCTCCCAATAGATTCTTCTGCAACTTCAACCTCCAGAAGTTTCTTTTGCAAAAACCCTAGTTCACACGTGTGGCTAGAATATGGATTAATTTGTTTCCTCTCTCCTTCGCTTGACTTGACTTCTCTTCCTAAAAATGTAGATTATCATATAGGAACTATGCCGAGTACCCATTTTTTTGAGGTAGTAAAAAATCATCCGATGTTGAAGAAGGATGATTCAGAATACACTTTTTTTTTAAGTATAATTTTGCACTTTGAATTTTCTTATGTATAAAATATGAATTTTTTTTTAAATGTTAGTGATTTTCATGTTGATTTTGAAAAGTGTTGATGCAACATCAACCCCTTTTTTTTAGAGGGTTTATTTTTTACACTTTAAATTTTCTAATGTATTAAGTATGGATAATTTTGTTTTAAAAGTTGGTGATTTTCATGCAAATTTTGAAAAGAATGAACATATATATATATATATATATATATATATATATTTTAAGGCATATTTTTGACACTTTAAATTTCCTTATGCCCTAAGTATGCACAATTTTTTTAAACTATTGATTGTTTAATTATTTTCAAGTTGTTTTATTCATTTTCTTGTTTTTCACCCTAAGATGCTTGTTTTTTAAGGGTTTTCCAAACATGTATTTTTTGTTTTTCTTTGCAATGTTGTTTTATAATGAAATTTTTAATTTTTTTTGCAAATTTAAAAACAAATAATAACATTGATATTTTGGGGTTATGTTTTTTTATATATTTATATATCGTTTATTAATACTTCAATACACATAAAACATTGTCACTAAAAAATAATAATTTTAAAATTGGGCAAAAGATACACATTTTACATATAGATATAATTAAAACAATATATATTTCAGAACCTTTTTGGTAAAAATGACATGTTAAATAAAAATAATTATGAAAAAATTCAATAAAAAAAAGTTGGAAAATTAACAAATTTTATGAATTTTACATCCAAAGTTGATGACATTTTATGTTTTTTTTTTCCAAAAAAAATGTTTCACATAATTTTTTTAACTAAAAATAACAAAAAAAATGTTAAAAAAAACCCTTAAAAATAAAAAATAAAAACATATATATATATATATATATATATATTTTAAAATAAGAAAACATTAAAACAATATTTTTGTAAAAAACAACATTAAAAATAAATAAATTGTAAAAAACCATTAAAATAAAACTAAAGAAATAAAAAATTTTAAAAAGCACATAGAAACAATTAAAAGTATCATTAAAAAAATAATTAAAAAGAAAAAACAAATTAAAGAAGAAAAAAAAATCACAACCCCATGGGCCCCTAGGTGGGCCAAGCCCGATTTTGGGCCCGTGGGTCACGGGCCTAGGCAGGGGAGAGATCGTGTCAACTCTCCCCCACCTAGGCCCGAAACCCACAAGCCCTTGGGTATCCTAAGGTTGATTCTTAGAATCGGCCTTAGCCCGTCCACGGGCCCCTAGGCGGGCCAAGATCGATTCCCAGAATTGCGCTTGGCCCACCCAAGAGCCCTTGGATCATGGGCCTGGGTGGGGGAGAGCTCGTGATGACTCTCTGGTAGGGACACAAGGGTGGCGAAATAAATTTATATTTTAGAATAGTAATCAACATAACTTCATAATTTTTTTTTATTAAATAACAAAAATGGTTCAAGTCTATGCTCTCACAATGCAGTTAGCCCCATACGATCATGGGTCTGAACCGAGGTCTTAACTTCACACGTTTAAACATAGCGAACTTAGGGTTTATCCCTCATTTCACATTTTTGTCGCAAGGGTTTTGTTGGAGAGGGAACTGGGTAAGGGTTTCTACCTTGTCGCCGCCTGCAAACCTACACAACCACTGAGACTATGAATTGGATTTTCAACCCTACTATGGCCACATATTGATTCAGTCATCAACTGTGTGCGTCAACCTGCATGTTAATTCTAGGTTTTTTGTTCCATCTATTTTTTCTTTTTGTTTCTCATCGGCTGTCTACAAAAATATTTTCGTGGTCTTGATATTATTCATTGTGCAACCAACAGGTATTGGCTTCGTCTCCAGGGCGGATTGACCTATGTATCACAAGGTAATTTTTTTGTTCTCATTTTCGTTCTAATTTTTGTTCGTGTGTCATGGTCTACCCAACAAAATATGGCACACATCCATAGGCATAACATCGCAAGTCACCCTGTCCTTGTACTTGCAAATATGAAACTCCACCTCACACTACTCATCAACTAGCAGTTGGTGCCCCTTTTGCAGCCAAGATGCCTTGTATGGAGTCGGGTGCTTCAACTTCTTGAAGCCCAATTTTTCCACCATCTCAATTGCTACCAGGTTATCCGTACTCCCGTTTTCTATAATTAGTTTGCATCATTTCTCATGTGACTTGCATACCGTCCAGAATAATGTTTTCCGCTACGTTATGTCTGTTGATCATATTAGCCCCCCCCTTTCTAAAATTTTGTCAGGCAACCCCATTAAACCATTCGAAGCCCTCTCCTTTAACCTTAAAGGTCCATGTTGGGGCCTGAAAAACTTAGTATCCACCTATCGTTGCCCTCTCTAGGCCTCGAAATTACATAAAAAGGGTCGCAAATTCATATCCGAAAATATAAAAAAGGCCCAACCCCTTTTGGTCTTGAGCCCCTCAAGTTTTTGCTCCATATAACCTAGGCGCTCGATCAAGCGCTAAGCTCTATAGGCGCTTAATCAAACGAATATCGGGCGTTCTCCGAGCCGTCGATCTCCACATATCGGACGACGATCATTCATTTCTGCCATACCCATAACCCACCTGCCAGCCATCCGATCAAATCATAAAATCGACGGTCTGCAGCCCATCTGTCCCAATGGTCCCCACGCTAAAAAACGCTTTGTAAAACCGATAGTATTTATCGCACCGCTTATCCAGGGCAAGCGGTATTCCTCAAATCGCAGCGATGCCAAACGTTGCGCAACACGTGGCTCCGTCACTGTTCCAAAACCACCACCCCATCGCGCATTATCTTTCAGACGGAGACACGCAGCGATATTCATCGCCACCGTCAGATCTGGGAGTCTTCATCCGACGGTCACTGCACTCCGGAGCTGCACGATGTTTAGTCAAAGCCCATCGTACTCCTGGCCCACCATCTCATTGTCCTCCGACGCAGTTTTAACCATTGATCTGGTTTGAGATTGTATGGTCCAGATCATTTGCATGTCCGACGGTTGACCAGGTCTTCCTCCACGTCACCCTTACCACGTGTGCTTCGCATTTCTACCTCCGCCCCTTATATGTCTCGTCCATAAGCTAAGTCTAATGTTTCTGGTCAAAATTCTCCACCCGGCTATTCACCATCGTTCCACTGTAGCTTTTGTCGCCACCTTGCATATTCTGCCATTTCATCACGTCGCTATGCTACACCGTCATCTCCACTGCATCCACCCTCCCGTGCCTTTGTTTTATTAAGAATGTTTGTGGATTTTGCAGGGTTATGACCGAGAAGAACTATTATGATTCACATTCTCAATCGCTGTGATAGAGGCCGTGTCAAAGGACAATTTTTCAGAGTCAGAATTTATGAAGAAAAGATCTGGGAGGCTGTTACGACACCAGTTGCATTAATAAAATAGGGTAGAAAAAATTCTAAACCCTCCGAAGTTATTCAAAGCGCAGATTTTTGTAGATGAAGACATTAATGTTGTGGCAAAGAGTATCAGTGGAAGATCCAGGAATTCAGTGTCCAATATCGAAGATCTTCAATCTTAATTCAAGATTTAGAAGGCAGGGGGTACAACGCACAAGAAAAAATATCCTCCAGGTTTTATCTCAGCTGAGTTTTCTTTCAGGAAAGGACAGAATGTTAGTATGGATATCCCTATATCGTGCTCCTGAAGAAATTTTCACCCAGAACATTTACTTCAGTTAGCAGGCCACATAGTACATCCAGCACTACATCACCGTCAAGCAGTATGGGCGGACACTTCTCTACCATTTTGTTTTAATGATACAATTAAATTTTCATCACCTACCTCTTGTGTTAGGTTTTAGTTTCTCTTATAAAAACCATGAAGAAACGC
Organism: Pinus albicaulis; assembly: GCA_034641835.2. Lineage (NCBI taxonomy): Eukaryota > Viridiplantae > Streptophyta > Pinopsida > Pinales > Pinaceae > Pinus > Pinus albicaulis. The sequence continues at coordinate 1,010,790,658 of CM076577.1, read as the reverse complement.
ATTGTAAGGGTTCCAGATTTTTATCAGAAAATTATGCAGTAAAAGTCGTTTTGTATACAGTTTGTAAAACACTTGTATGAAGGCTCAGAGCCCATAGGGTTTCAGTGAGGAGGAGTTCTGTCTGTCAAAGAGGATTCTGGTCTTTAGTATTTCACAGTATGTAACTCTCTTTTATATGTTATTTAATATATCATTTCATCTCATCCATCTTTCCTGTATCATGTTTTGGAATGTGAGTGGCTCACTGATTTTTGGTATGGATTCATCCTAGTTGATGCCCATACTCAGATCAGTCAAACTCTTTAAATATGGCTCATGCATGATATTTTTTTCCATTACTCATCTAAACCATACTTCTGCTATATTAGTTGCTTTGGTAGGGTGCTTTTAAAATGCTATTATCATGTATGGATTCTTAGATTGGTAAGCCCATGCATGGTGGTATTGTATATCTGGGTATCAGCTCAATGTTAACTAGTATCTTCTCAATATTTATTTCTCTACATACACCTTCTGATAATTTATGTCTGTGAAGTATTTTTGAATCGGCCCGCTTTGCAGTAAACTGTCTCTAAATTGTCTGTTACTTTTGTATTATAATTCTGCATCTTGCCTCTGCAGTATCTCTTTTCTTGTGTCAGTTTCTGAGAGTTTGGTCCCATTCTATTTGATTTCCCTGTTTACAGGAGATAGCATGTGAGCTGAAGCTGACAACTTCACACATTATATCATATGCTCCTTGCTATGCTAAGATGTCCTAGGCACTGGTCTATCACAACTCTAGGTTGTCTCTAGGAGCTACAACATCTTTCTGGCGCTGTTGCCAGGGACGAATTTAAGAAAATCAGAATCCCTGGGCCTCGACAAAATCATATTCACTCTCTAAGTAGGTGAGCACAAAGAGTTGAGAGTTGTATATCCCTTACCTTGGCGACTCCATATTTGTTATTTGATAAATCTATTTGTAGTCCTAGCTCCTCGTAAGCCACACCTGAGGTTAGATTCGTCTAAACCAATGTCACCTTTAGTGTCTGACCCTGAACAGATTATACATAGAAGAAATTGGAGGGAAAGGAAATCAGCTCGTTCCCAAATTCTTGAAGTGCCTATAGAAGATTTTCCTTCCTCCTCCTCTCAAGATTCTCAGTTGCAAATTCCAGACTCCACTGTAGGAGATACTGATTATTATTATTCAGACAGTCCACCCCGAGAGGGTATCAGAAATAAAAACAGTATTCATCCTACTCCTGAGATTGAAGAGGTTAAGGAAGTAACCGAAGTATCTGCTGTTAACAGACCTTTGTTCCCCTCAACTCCTCAAACTGCAGTTGATTATATTCCTATCATTATTCATACTCCACTTCCTCCTCCTCCTCCTCCTTTTACTCAACAAACTATCGCACTACCTCCACCTCCTCCAATGGCTAATGTTCTAGCCTTTTTGATGAATAAATATGCTCCCCTAGCATTACCCCAAGTGTTAAATGATATGCCCCAAGATTATCTGAAGATTTTGTCCAAATTCAATGGAGAAAATGAAATCGATGCTCAGAAACATCTTGAGACTTTCTTCTCCTTTGCAGAGAATTTTAATGTTGAACATTTAGATGTGGTCTTAAGACTATTCGTGCAGTCTCTTGATGGTGAAGCTCGAAAATGGTTTAAGACATTGGCTGGCCGCTCTATTACCACCTGGGATAACATGGAAGACACTTTTCTCAGGAAATGGGGAGAGAAGAAATATCATGGGAATTGTCTCATTGAGTTTAATACACTAAAGAAAAGACACAATGAAGGAGTGTCAGAATTTATCAAGAGATTCAATAAATTTTATCTAAGTCTCCCTGCTGATATGAAACCCCATCAAACTGCTGCTAAAGTTGTTTTTGTAGCAGCCTTTGATTCAGAATTTGGTTTCTCTCTTAGAGAAAGAAAGCCTACTACTCTGGATGATGCTCAGGCAGATGCATTGGAGTTGGAAGAAAAATTTTCCTCCACTGGCAAATCAAAAGGAAGAGCTGAGAAAGATAGTAGAAGAAGGGGCAAAGAGGAGGTATCCACTTCTAACCAAGACAGAGACTCAGACAAAATGGAAGAAATGAGCAAATTAATTAAGAAAATGGTCAAGCTTGAATTGGAAGCCAAGAATTCAGCCTTCAGAAATTTCCAGAATGCTCCAAACAGAGGTTACAATCCTCAGTATAGGAAACCACCCTTGCAAATATTTCCAAGAGAAGCAAAGGAGCAACAGGATCAAGTGCCACACCCATTGTACCTGGAAGGTCCAGTAGATGACTCCACTGAAGATGCTGCCTATAGACTGGAGGATGCAAATCTTGCCTTTTCAAATAGTGATGGAGAAGAATGCCCTTTACAAGGGAATGATGAAGCTGGGTGCTCGTTGCAAGAGGAGGAAAAGATCAGAGACACGGAAGAAGCAGAATTTGATCATTATTGTAAATAATTTGATGATTTCATGCAAGCACATTTCAATAGAAGATATGATCTCAGATCTTCTAGAAAGAGGACTCGTACCCAAGAGCAAGAAGAAGAGCTTCCAAAGGAGGAAGCACCTGCTCAGAAGGAGGCTACAATGCAGAAAGTTGCAGACAAAGGTAAGCAACCTCTAAACAAACCTTTGCAGTCTAATGATCAAATTCCTTCTTCTTCAAAAGTGGTTACTTCCCCTAATGCTAAACCAGTGTAAAAATAAGTCAAGCCCCCAGCTAAAAATAAAGACCCCAAAGAGGTTGTGATAGAGAAATCCCCTCTCGCTTTCAGTCTGCAAAATGAACTTGAATAGGTCAAAATCCCAGTCCCCTTGACTGAACTGTTGAAACAACCAGCATATCAATCTCAAGTCACCTCTTTCATGCTCCCTCCAGAAGCACCAATCATCCTAGATAGTCTCAGCCTTCAAGAAGAAAGACCTATGGTAGTATTTGGCCCACATTTTGAGGAGATAGATCCCTCTACTCATCCCTTTTATGTGTCTCTAGTAATCCATGACCTGCTATTACACAACTGCATGTTAGATTCTGGAGCTTCCCACAATATTATGCCTCTGTCAGTCATGGAACAACTAGGTTTACAAATCACACACCCATATAAAGACCTCTACTCATTTGATTCCAAAAGAGTTAAATTCTTGGGGATGATCAAATATTTAGTGGTCAATTTGGCCCAAATCCCAGCAAAAAGTGTGGTAATGGACATCATGGTGGCTGACATTTCGGCTCGCTTTGGTATGTTGCTATCAAGGTCATGGGGAACAAAAATTGGTGGATCAATTAAAATGGATTTAACATATGCCACTATCCCAGTTTTTGGTGGGCAAGAGAGGAGACTATACAGGGAGACTAGATTTGTCAAGATGGTGACTAAGGCTGACAATTCTGCAAACTCACCAGTCTACGACTGAAGGAGATTTTTCATGTCGATGCTGAAGAAGATCAATATTTTCTACGAAACCACGGAAATCAGGCCCCGACCGGCCCTCGAGAGGAACCATGAGGCGGAATACCAGACTTGCTCCATTTTGATAGAGAAAATTCTAAAGAAGGTAATGGAGCAGGAATATTATTAATTTCTCCTACAGGAAGATGGATCCCACTGTCTTTCAAATTGAAATATGAAGCCACCAATAATGTGGCTAAATATGAGGCACTTCTGTTAGGATTGCAGACAGCCAGGAATATGAATATACAAAGTCTAAAAGTTCTGGGAGATTTAGAACTAGTAGTAAGACAGGTCAGGAATCAGTGTCAGACCAAACATCCTAGGCTAAGGACCTACAGGAATGAAGTTTGGGACATGGTGGAGAATTTCTTCTTAGCATTCAATATCCAATTCATGCCCCGAGAATAAAATAGGATGGCTGATTCCCTTGTTGTGGCTGCTAGTACATTTCGACCACCTCAGAACCCTCTTTTAAGATACGAAGTTGAGGTGCGTTATTGGCCTTCAATTCCAGACAACATCAAACACTGGCAGGTGTTTGAAGATGAAGAACAGATGAAGAGATTCCTGGAAATAGTGGGAGAATTCTCCAATATGGAGATTGATGATGAATAAGAGGTAGAATCTGAGGATACTTCAGAGAGAAATTGGGAGAACAAAGTGGCTGGTAACAAAGTGTTGCAGTTAAAGGGAAACATAATACCTAGAGGGTTGGTGCCTCTAGAGAGATTATTTGACAAAAATAATGTCTCATTGCAGCCAAACAAAGTGGTAGAAGAAAATCAGGTTGAAGACCTGAATTTGGGTTCTGAGGCCGACCCCAATATTGTCAGATTGTCCAAGAAAATCCCTGGAGAATACAAAAAGTTATATCAGAAACTATTTCAGTCCTAAAAAGATGTGTTTGCATGGTTCTATCAGGATTTGAAAACTTTTGATGTCAATATTATGCAACACAAAATTCCACTAAAGGCAGGTGTAAAGCCCCATAAGCAGAAGCTCAGGCAAATAAATCCCCTGCTGCTGCCTTCTATTGAGAAGGAAATCAAGAAACTGCTGAAGGCCAAAATAATTTTACCATTGAGGTACTCTGAATGGGTGGCAAACCTTGTCCCTGTACGCAAGAAGAATGGAGAAATAAGGTTGTGTGTGGATTTCAGGAATTTAAACAGAGCATCCTTAAAGGATAATTTTCCATTACCCAAAATGGATTACATCCTGCAGAAAGTGGTTGGAGCTTCTAGGATGTCAATGATGGATGTATTATCTGGTTATAATCAGGTGGCTGTACTTCCAGAGGATCAAAATAAGACTGCTTTCACCACACCATGGGGTACATTTATGTATGCCAGGATGGCTTTTGGATTGATTAATGCAGGGGCCACGTTTCAGAGGGAAATGGACATTGCTTTTATTGGGGAGCAGGATAAATTCTTGGTGGTTGTTTTGGGAAATAAATCCCTAGAGGTTTGTTGGGTCAAAACCTCCACATATCAGGGCATGCCACTCAAGAAGGACTCACAAAACCACACTTGTATGCTAAAAAATAGATAACATCGATAGTAGAACTCACCCGTAATCCTACGTTTGATGTAGATCCCGCGGGGTCCAAACCCCCAGCAACCCTTCTTCCTCCTCAACCTGAAAACCAAGAAGAAACGTGCATGGAAATCTAGTTGTAAAACATATATCTATCCTAAATGTCAGTGAAATCCATGTGAAACATCATATAAACAATAATAAATGCTTAAATAATAATATTTTCACATATGCAAGCAGATATTAACACATGAATTTAGGAACAAGATGGTTCTTCTTCATTATGAACAGCATGTATAGTAGTAAAAAGTGGAGAGATCACCTGAATCCTTCCACGATCTTCGAACAGACCGTCGTCCGGATCCGTCCTGCCCTTGCCTCACTAGGATACTTTAAAGACTTGTGCACACGAGATGACATATAAACGGATGAACATCTCTAGGAAACAAGGGTTTCCTGTAAAAATCTGGGAAAGTGCAGGAGGCACGGGAAATCAGACTTGAATTGGGATTCCAATAGATTATAATGTCTATAAATTTCTCTCTCCCTTAGGGCATGCACATGTGGGGCTTTTATACTCCCTCAAAGTAGTTTCAATCAGTTGGAAACAGTTGGCCACGTGCTGGGGTGGTTGAACTACTAGAGTAACCATCAACCCAGCCTGAAAATAGGGAATTTTTATATATTTTTTAATGATTTTAATGCCATACGCGGAAAAGTGTGTATGGACTCACGTATACACGCAGAAAAGTCTGGGCATACCCGCGCATGGGATTTTTAACACTGTTTTTTATGAATTTTTTTCAAGTCTGTGGGAATGGGTGCCCAAGGCCAAAGAGACAATCATGAATCACATGATGGTGAAAAATGATGCTATAACAGATGCCCCCTAATATATGAGGTCAGAAGGGGTACATGATGGCCGAAATGTATTATGCACATAGAAAGAACTTCACAAGGACAAGAGAGGACTTCACCACATTTCAGCCTGCCAAAAACCAATGAAAGAAAACAGAAAGTCAACTCATGCTAAGGTGGGCATACCCATGCTTAGTCAAAAATAAATCGTATAGAAAGTACTGAATGGATCCAAAATGTATACAAGTATAGCTGAACTGAAAGTACACAATGAATCATCTGAGCATGGCCCGGAAGTACAAGTCGGAATCAATGTCCAAATATCACATATAGAAAGCTGATCAATGATGCTAAAACTGGATGTCTTATCATAAAATTAACTGAATCTCCAAGTACCAAATCATAAGGGGTGGAACACATGGTACAATCACGCAACTCGGGAGCCAACATATAAGATGCTGCTGTACTGAACTGCAACATATAAGGGTGGACGACATCACTGGTAGAAACTGAATGGACTGTCAAAAGTGAACCAAAAATGCTGATGCAACCAGAGGTCTTCACCGATCTCGACAGCACAATTCTACACAATGGGAATAAATGAGTTGAATTCAACCATGTGAGAAATCATTGGATTACCGGTCAATAATGTATACCGTTAACCAATGCGAGACAACCCACCAATAATGAAAATGAGTGTCAAGGTGCCCCAGTACAATCTAACAAGTGCGAATGAATGAGTTGAAGTCGAACACTTGGAAGAATCTACCAATCAGGAGGAAATGATGAATCCCCACTGTCGATAGCGAAGAGTCTGCCACTGATGACTGCAAACCCTAAGGTATTGACAAAAAGACTCTAGACCTTATTCCCAGAGCAATGAGTCGGAGTCGATGGGAAAAGATCTGCTGGAAGGAAGGCATTAAGGCATCCCACATCAGTCCAGCGCGAGTGTAACCCGCAGGCCAAGATTTGGAAGGAATCGGACGAAGTAGAGTGATGGAACCAAAACCGAAGTACGTTTTCGACATGCACAAGATGAAGCTAGCGCATGGAAGAAACCCTCTGAACCAACCAATAATGAAAGCTGACACAGAGGCGAGAAATCCACCGATAGGGTCAAATGGAAATCAAGGTATTGCATGAATCCCAAGTGTGATAATGTATGCTGACGTCGAACACAGGGGAAACCACTCAGTCAAAGACCCATAATGATGATCAAATGCTGAGCACAAGGTCACCTATCAATGATGGAAATAGGGCCAGGGTGCGGCTCTAGGTTTAATCTCAGAGCAATGTGTCGTAGTCGATGAGAGAAAAACCGCCAGCGAGAAGTCAATGGGGACCTTCTCAAACCAGCACAAGAAGAAGACCAAAACATCTGATGTGATAAAACAAGATACCGACAAGACCGGGAAGGCCGACTGAATAATAAGTCAAGAGACACCGCAGAATGGTCGACTCTGGTTAGACTTCCCTTGAACAAAAGCACTACTCGTGATGACCATGGCAGTAAAAAGTGACATTGTATAAGTCTGTTATGCAGGAGGAAAAAACAAACTCTCCATATGATTGGAAGAGATAACCAACCGGGGGAGAACCGACCAGTGAAACAAGGCAAAGGCTGAACCTAGGTCAAAACTAAAACCATCCCAAATGAAGGAAAAATATAAGTATATGTGCTTTGTTCAAGGGCGACAAACTGACACTGTACTGCCATCAAATTATGAAGTTACATCCCGTTCCCGCTCTTTTTGTTATATTTTATTTTTTTGTCTTTTTCATATAATAAGCCTGAAAAAGAATAAAAGAATGCTATAGTACAATGGATAGAACGAGTATCAAGAAACAGATGCACTAGTTCCTGGGATAGGAACAATCCTATTCTCAATGCAAGGTGGTGAAAACTGGTAAGCGATACTTAGAGGAATGTTCCATCCATGGTTAAAAGGGTGTCAAGTTGTGATAGCTAAATGCATGCAATGGTTAACTTCTACAAACAGTCAAGGTCAAAAGTTGGCTTAAACATCGAGTCCAGAAATGATGCTGGCTAAAGGCCAGGATAAACAAGTAGCCAATATGCAATGCAATAATACAACTCAACAACACCAGGGAGCCTCTAGGGTAAGAGCCAGAAAAATGATAGTGGAGAAGAAGAAGAATGAAGCTTCAACACATAAGTCATGGTGGGACTAAAGAGGACTCCCGAGCCTACATAAAACGCAGCATGGGCAACAAGTGATAGCGAGGGACTAACTAGGAAGCCCATGTAAAGGAAGGCTCTACCACCAAGTCATGATTAAATAATCGGCGAGTGAAATGGGTTAAATACTCATGACCTGATGGGATCGACCCTATGGCAAGTGATCAGAATGGAGGCTAGTATGCAAAATGCAATGGAAAGTGGATTCCCTAACCTATATGCCAGTGAAGATCATATACCTGCCATGACGGGTCAGCAGTCGTGGATCAAAAACCGGAAAAAATCTCAAGTTCATCAAAATGTACCTGAAAATATACCAATCTGGGCACTTCCAAGCATCCGAGTTATGCAGCTTAGGATAGATTGAAAAAATAAGCATAACAAATTTTTGCGAAAATTTTCAACTTTTTGGGCATAAATAGACAAGTTGCCTCACATTTGGTTCATTGTGACTTGCTGAATTGGGAAAAAGAGCTCTGGAGAAAAAGCCTCTTTCGTCAAAACAGGAGCAATCGACCGTCAAACTTCGCCGAATTTGCTAGGTAAGCTCTTAAACCATCCTTGTTATTCATTTTTTCCGTTCATAAGTTAAAAATTATGAATTTTCACTGTAGAATTATTTATTTTAAATCACGGGTTTGCGCATACGCGGGTTTATAATAACCAAGCCGCGTATATACGCGACTGTGTACAAAGAAAGTCGCGTATGCGCAACCCAAAATGAAAAAACGCGTATCTAATGAACAAATTATTGAATTTATGCAGGATGACTATATCTTGGAGAGAACGCGAGCATAGTGCCATTGACAATGAAGTAATGCAGGACCAATTATCGCTCAATATTCTCCGAAATTTTGGATTGCTGAAATTTTTCAAAATGCCAAATATGAATAGTAATGTTTGGTTGCTCGAAATGCTTGTGAATTATTGGGAACCAGAAGAAGATTGTTTCATAATAGATCAAATGCCCATACGTATCGAAGTGGAAGATATCTATTTTATTACTGGACTCTCCCGGAGGGGGGAGCCAGTAGATTTACATGGCAAACCTTTGGGAGGGCTCACCGTGGAAGATTACGTCCACGTCTACTGCGTAGAGGGTTCCAAGAAAGTTGGGACTCAAATTGCTATCAAAGATTTAAGAGACTTGCACATGAAAATTCTCCTTTTTACCATTGGTAGGGTAGCAGGATCTGCTTCCCTACACCAGGCATCCAGGACTCAAATGAGTATAGTTGTGGAATGCTTAACTCATTTATATGATTGGTGCACAGCTCTACTAATGAACATGAAGCAACAATTGACTTCCATCCGAAAAGCAAAGACAAAAAATTTCGGATATGGTACAATCTTGATGACATTCTTCTTCTAGAAGATTCTTGGGCTGAGACCCAAAGTGATCTCTTCTATCAGCAGTCCAAGGGACCCAAGAATTGCCCGATGGGCTGACTTGATGAAGAGACTGGGGGGAAGTGAAGTTCCCCGAACCACTTGGGATGATGAGTTCTTCCAATGGTGGGGAGAACAAATCATCGCTGTGGAGGACTATCCCTATGCCGGGATGGATTTCCGTGGTGATCCAGACCTCGTCATTCCACCTGGCGTGGCATGGGGCACAATCGGTAAGATTGCAATTTTTTAACTTATATGATTTTTTTTGGATTTTTTCAATATGTATGAAAAAATAAAACATGTTTTTGTTTAGATTCAAAGTGACTTACAATATCATAATGATCATGATACAGATATTGGACCAGTCTGTCCTGATGGTTACCCGCGACACAAGCGCCGTAGAGGTGAGGCGGATATAGTAGACTTAGACAGAACCCTCCATGTTGTACAGAGGAACTTGGAGGGTTTAACCCGCCAAGTGCCTATGGCTGCAGTGGAAGATCTACCCGAGGCCATCCAGAGACGGGTAGTAGGAGTACCTCGTGACTGGGTGCGGTTATTCCGCCGAGTCGCGACTGCGATCGTGTTCTATAGGAACACAACTTCTGGGCAGGGACCACAGGAGTAGATGTATATGATTTATCGGATGACTGTATATTTTTTGAGATTTGAACATGATCGGGCATAAGCCCTAATTTTGTACAACTTATGGATCCAAATTTTGTATGGTTTTTGAACACTCTGATGATATATATACAACGATGTTTGATGTGATGTGACAAATGTATAAAAATGTATGATGTTTTTGATAATTAAATTTTATTGTATGGAATGATTAATATGCCAATCAATTGCTTGATTAGCTAATGAGTCTGCCATCCAATTGTCAACTCGAGGAATATGAATGAAAGTTAAAAATTGAAATGATCTTTGTAACAAATGTACCCTCAAGAACAACCGAAGTAAAAATGGATCTCGAACCCGATAAGTATTGTTCAACTGTGACACCACCTGCTGGGAGTCCAAGAAAACTACCAACGAATCAACGCCCAAAGATATTGCCTCCGAGAGTAGATAAATAACTGCAGTGTATTCTGCTATTTTTTTGGAAGAAGGACCAATGCAGACTCCTCTTGATACTAATAGCTGACCAGATGGATGATGAAGCACCCAAGCCGCGGAAGCCAAGTTCCGGGTGTGTCTACTAGCACCATCGGCAAAACCAAAATGACTCATGACATCCGACACAACCTGCCAAAGCAGATCAAAAAAATCACCATCCCATCAAATATCGAAAAACCAGATATGTACAACACAAAACTACTATATACAAAAGCAAAATGCCAGGCCAAAGCCTAGGCATAATACTTTTTTAAATAGAGCCCATTTCTAGGCTCCGACAACTCATTCCCTTCAAAATCAACCAAGGTATATGCTCCTTTCTTAAGGAATTTTTTAACGATAAGGGGGCCATACCACATAGACTTAAACTTTCCTGCCCCCAGGGCATCTTTTTCTTGGGCATAGACCAAAACAACGTCACCTTCAGAAAAAACCCTAGGCTTGACTGCCTTATCGTACTGAAATTTTACTCGGTTTTTATGCGCTTCATTCATTGTGGCGGCATCCCGACGCTGCTCATCGAGATGTTCCAGATGAAGGAGACGTTCTTCAAGACTAGAAGTGTCAGGAAGAAGTTCAACAGCTAACTTAAGAGAAGTATTCTCACATTCAATAGGAAATACGGATTCCAACCCGTAAACTAGCTGAAATGGAGTAAAGCCAGTTGCAGTTTTCACTGACGTCCTGTATGCCCAAAGTGCAGGATATAGCATGATATGCCAGTTGGATTGAGCTTTATTGATTTTCCTTTGAAGAATTGTCTTCAAGGATTTATTCACGGCTTCCACTTGCCCATTGGCCTGAGGATAATACGGAGATGAATGCTCCTGCCGGAAACCTAATTTTAGAGCCAACTCAGCCATCATGCTATTCTGAAAATGACTTCCATGATCAGTGAAAATCTCTCTAGGAATACCAAAACGAGCAATAACCCGATTGAATAGAAAAAGAGTTGTTGTCTCACCATCATTCCCAAAAGTAGGCATAGCCTCGACCCACTTTGTAAAGTAGTCTACTGCTACAATAATGTACTTGTGACCTTTAGCTGAAGGCAGGTTACAAGTAGTATAATCAATACCCCACTTTGTAAAGGGACCGACAGTAATGACTGGAAAAGGCGGAGCTGGATGAGCGCGCATTTTTCAAGTATAAACTTGACACGGATGACACTTTTTGACCGACTCCACACAATCTTTGAAAATCGAAGGCCAAAGGTACCCATCACGCAAGATTTTTTGGGCTGTAGCAAGCCCAGATAAATGACCACCACAAGCTCCACTGTGGCAATCATTCAGCATAGCCTCAGCTTCTTTGAGAGTTAAGCAACGTCTCAGGATTGAATCAACCCCTCGACGGTATAAAGCATCACCAATGATCAAGTAATTCTTAGCCAAGTGACGCAACTTACGGCGCTCATCTTTCAAAAAATTAGAGGGAAACTTCGCAGTCTGAAGATACACAATGATATCTCCACACCAAGGATCCTGTGGAGAGATAAGAAACAAATGTTCATCCGGGAAGGATTCATCATAGACTATATCTTCTCCACAGGGCAACTCAAAAATCAATTCCGCGAAAACTAATGATTTCTTGGACTTGGCAGACATAAACTCAAGATCAAATTCGTGCAAAATCACAATCCATCTATTGTATTTGCCCCCAATCACTCGCCTACTCAGAACAAATTGAAATGGATTGGTTGCTGCCAAAACATAAGTTTTTCGTAGAAGAATGTAATGTCTGAGTCGCTGCACAGCATGAACAACTGCTAAAGCCAGCTTTTCTATCGGAGTATACCGGAGTTCAGGTCCTACCAAGCCTCGACTAAGATATTATATAACATGCTCTACAAGAGCATCATCTTCCTGAACCAGAACCATACCAATGGTAGATTCTGCTGCTGCAAGATACAAAAGGAAATCCCTGCTATAATCAGGTGGAATCAATAAAGGAGCAGAGGTCAATGCTTTTTTCAAAGCATCGAATGAGCACTGAGCGAAGTCATCCCAAAAAAATGGAACTCCCTTCTTCAAAAATCTCATAAATCATTTGGTAACCTCAACATAATTCACGATAAACCTCTGAAGAAAATTAGCTTTTCCTTGTAGACTTTGAAGTTGACGAATAGATGACGAGGGAGGCAACCGAAGTATTGCCTCAACCTTGAAGGGATCTACCCTAATCCCTTCTCTAGACACAATGAATCCCAATAACCGACCGGATGTGACCGTGAAAACACACTTGTTCGGATTCAACCTAATATTGTAGAAACGACATTGCTCAAATACTTGACGGAGGTGAGCAGGATGATCCATTCTCTTTCGAGAATGAGCAGCTAAATCATCCAAATATGCCTCGATAATCTGTTTGATGTCGTGGAAGGCATATGACATGGCCCGTTGAAACGTAGCCCCAGCATTTTTAAGACCAAAAGGCATCTTATTGTAAGCAAACGTACCCCAGGGAAAAATAAAGGCAGTCTTATGCTGATCTTCAGGACGGATAGTAATCTGATTATATCTGGAGAAACCGTCCATGAAGGAGAAAATCTCATTACCGGCACACTCGTCAATGATCTGATCTATAAATGGTGTGGGGTAATTATCTTTTGGACATGATTTATTAAGGTCTCTGAAATCGATGCAAACTCGAATTTTTCCTTGTTTTTTATCTACGGGAACAGGGTTCGAAACCCATTCAGTCAAAGGAACAGGGAAGATAAATCCCGCCTTAAGCAGCTTCTCCACCTCAACTTTGATAGCTGCAACCTTCCTAGGATTGACCGAACGAAGTTTTTGCCTCACAGGCTTAGCATTTTCGTAAGTCTTGATCTCATGCTGGACAATAGATGGATCTATACCAGGCATTTCCTCATGAGACCAAGCGAACACATCCCTATACTCTTTAAAGAGATCGGTGTAAATTTGAATCTCTTTAGGGGAACATTCAGCTCTGATGAAGACTTTCTCTATAACATTGGGATCCCTGGAAATTTTCACCAGGATAGTTGGAGAAATCACAGCCATGTTCCCTTCAGCATGTACCTGTGTTGGTGCTAAAGGGTTCAGGACTGGGTGAATAGGACCAGGAGACACAAGACTTGGAAAACTTGATTCAAATTCACTCAAATCAGGTAAAAAGTAAGACCGATGATGCAAATCATCCCACAGTCTATCTATACCAGTCATAGATTCCAGGATGGCCTCTTCAGATGGAAGAGTGGTATCAAGGCAATCCTAGGCTGAAGAAGAGCTAAGTGTCCAAGCCGAAGCCACATCACCATCCAATTCCTCCAGAGAAAGAGGAGCTGGAATGGACTCTGCAGAGTCAACAATAGACTGATAAGCAATCTCAGTTGCAGACATCAGAAATGCAATTCCACCCACTTGACCTTCCGCTAATGTGGCTGTAGGGGAAGGTAAAGTCCAAGGGTCCGAAAAATAATGAGTTCTGAAGAACTCTCTTCGAAGAGGATCCCTGGAGGATGAAATTTCATTTATATGAACAGTAGGAGGTGGAATATCAAAAGTACCCATCAACGAAGAATACATTCCAACCCCTAAATTCTCAACAGGCGACTTGGCCTTATCCAACTTTGGAATAGTTGAGTCAGCAGATGCATTCGGGTCTACTGGAGGACAGTCCAGTTGATCCACTGTAACAATCCTCCCTTCGTGAGGGAAACAAATAATCCGAAATAATGAAGATACAATGGCATCCATCTCATAAATCTAGTTTCTCCCCAACAGAAGGTTGTAGTCCAAGCTTGCATCAACTATCTCAACCTCTATATTTATAGTTTTTCCCCCAACACAGATGGGCAAAGCTGGGAAAATACCATGCGGTCTGTGATAATGACCATCAAACGCAGTCAGAAGAGTAGCAGATGGAACAGCTACGGGAGATCCAATTCCCTTCCAACATGTGAGAGACATCACACATGTGGAAGCACCCTCATCAACGACCATCCGGAAAATATTGCATTTCCGGTACGATGATTTAATATGAAAAGCCATATGATGGGGGAGTCTCTTTTTAAAATTATTCATATTGAATGTAATCATAAGAGAGTTCTTTGGATCGACAGCCCCAAGAGCAGTGAGCAGAGCACTACGCTGAGCCGGACTAGATTGGAGCACCTCAAAAGCCGACATGGCACAAGGACTCTGCGCCAGATCTTCCACAATAGAGTAGTTCTGGGCAGCCCTGGTATTTGGATTAATCGTCGTATGCTTAGTAGATGCTTTGGGCATCCGAGGTATAGGCTCAACAGTAGGCTTTGTGATGTGAAGCGGCTCAATAGCATCGGGAGCACCCTTGGCTTTCGAAGACTCATCTTCGCCATAATCACGGGATCTCATAGCGACATCCACGTGAGCACTCATCATGTATATGTTTGATGGAATTTCCCCTTCCTGGGTGCCCCCAGAGGAAGCCCCAGTATTTTGATTCGTGCCAACAACTAGTTGTTTCCCTTGGGGAAAAGGGTTTGTCAACACAACCTGGGAACTAGAAGAACCCTACTGAGCTAACAAGCACTGCGCATCCTGAATTTTAGGGCAAAGGTGAGTAATATGGTCTCCAGTACATAAATTGCATGGAAACTTCACTTTCATTTTATCCTTTGGACCCTCACCAACATGCTCATTGGTTTTAGCATTACCCTTCCCATTCTTGCCCTTTTTCTTATTACGTCCCTTCTTCTTCCCTTCGGATTGTTGATTTTCTTTAGGGTTGGAAGTCTGAACAGAATTCACCGACAAAGACTGAGAAGGCGATGATTCAGCAGCCACAGCCTGACCAGAAGGAGCAGATTGTAAAGACAACTGCTGCAATTGATTAAGCAGGTTAGCTGCACCACTATTGATCGACCCAATAAGTCCATCACCATGAGGACCGGCTTTAGTTTTGGATAAGTCTAATTTGGAGCGAGGAGCATTAGGCAAATATTTTTGAAGGACCCCAGACTGAGAATATATCAATTCCAGCTGTTGGGCCCTAAAAATGGCCTGCTCCTCGGAAAATACCCCGGACAGGGATACATCCTTAGAAATTTCTGACTGCAGAGATTTCAGAAACCATTCCAAAAGGAATTCTCCCAGAATATGAGCTTTAATAAGCCTCTTCCTTCTCTGCCATTCCTGTATATGATCAGAAATGTGGGTTGCATCGTCCTGTTTAAAATTAGCTAGGAGTTCAGTCCCGGCATCATAACGAACAGGAAACTAGAAATGATTTAGAAATGTTGTAGCCAGATCTCCAAATGTGGTAAAAATGCCCCCAGTTAACTCAATATAACACTTGGCAGTGTTTCCAGTCAAGGTGCGTTGAAATAATCTCAACCTAATCGAATCATCGATCAGGGAGTTAGAAGAACACCATAAATGGAAGGTGGTGATGTGGTCAGCCGGGTCCTCTCCATTCTTGCCTTCAAAATTTGGAATGTCTGAAGGTAGTTTGGTGGGAACCGGAGGCCACCCCGGACTATACCGGATCAGATCGTCAATTTCGATAGATCTGGCAAGTTTAACGTTGCCAGAAAAGGTAAACGAGGCGGAGCCTAAGGATTCCATCCTTGATGGGATGAATTCCCTACATTCTGAAAAGAATACCCTGGATTTGATGAGGCACCAGGTTGCCAAAAAGAACTCGTAGAAAATGTTGGGCCAAATGACCCAACATTTGGAGAAGGACCCCCTCCCAACGTAGAGTTACCAAACACCGGACCAGTTCCCCCCCCCGAAGTAATGAATGAAGAGGAAAGCCCTTGATAGGGGTTCCAAGCATTAGAAAGAGGGGAAAAAGTCTGATAAGCAATCGACGAATGGAAAGAAGCATTCCCTTGGTGACCAGCGTAAAACTAATTCCCTGCCCCCGCTGTAGTAAATATAGGGTTCCAACCTGTAAAACAAGTTGAACTCTGACCTCCAGACCAAGGGTTAAAAATCTGAGTCTGAGAAGTAAAAGGAAAAGACCCTAAAGAAGGATTTGAACTAGGGATATGCCCAGTTCCGAAGGGGAACCCTTGAAAAGAAGCTGACCCACTAGCCATGGAAGACATGGGTGTAGATGCAGCTGCAGCAGCGGAAAAGGAAAAAGAAGGAATCCAACTAGTGGGCATTCCAAAACAAAAGGGACCAGATTGAGAAGCATGTGCTTGGGTGAAACCAGAGCCAAACACAACAGTACTAGAAGCAATCGAAGATATAGCAATAGTGCCTCCTCCTTCAACTGAAGCAAGAGTCTGAATGCCTGCAGCACTCACAGCAGAAGTCGCGTTCCTAGTCGTGGCCATCGAAAGGTATGAATAAAATGGAGGATCTTCTGGTCTCTCTGACTCAGGTCCGATGTATTCAACAAAAAATGGATAATCAGGAGGAAGAGGAGATGGAAGTGACTGAGGAGACTCAGGTAATTCCTCTACTTCTATTCCTAACTCTCCCGGAAATAAGACTCTCGAGGTGAGCGGAGCGCTCCTCTCGGAACCAACACCAGAACCAACTACGAAACCTTCAATCCCTTGTCGAGGATCTCTCTCCACTGCATCAGACGCCACAGGGTGATACTCACTTGCTAAGTTACTCCTACGCCTTCTTGAAGAAGGCTCCGCACTCTCAGGAGATAACCCCCGGATTCTCCTCGATTGACGAGGCGCTTGATCAGCCACTTTAACAAATTTTAATTAGACTCAAAAAGTATAAAGCTAGGCAAGCTAGGAGCAAAGAGCACTCACTACAAAAAATCCCTGAGATACAACCAAGCAAACAGCCTTCAGGTATTTCCGCTTTGGGTGATTAGGACCGGACACCAAAATACAAGAAAACGAAGAATAGGACCTCCCGAAAGTAGTCTGGGATAATTACAGCCCAGGCCTACTAGCGAAGGTAACAAAAACAGTTACGCCGACCTCCTAACAACAGCCTTTGCCGGCACATGTACCCAAGCTTCACAAGGGCACCCCCCAGAAGTACTGCTAGAAGTGATACGACATTTGCCTCAGGTACCACGGGTATTCCCCCCCGCAGTCACTTGTGTGGAACCTAGGAATGGAAAATATGGGCACCAATCCATGTCAGAAGCCAGGCGAAATGGTCTTGAGGCAAGATCCAACAAATCAGAGAGGGGGTATCTCTCTTCTCTGCCTTCACTTCCCCTCGCGCTTGACTCTCTGGAGGAGAGCTTTCCCGGTCCACCTAACGGAGTTGGATTTCGCTCAATTAATAAACTTCTATGTTTAAGTTTGAGCGGCCTTGGAGAGTTAACTCTCCACTTACCTAATCCAAGGCCCTACAACCTAGCTAGCTGGTGTATGACACTTAATAAAAACTTGCTAGTTGTTTTTAAATTATAGCGCTTATTTTAATTGGCTGTTATATTAAGTCAATGGGATATGGAAGTGAAACTTGTGGTGTTTAATGACGCAGAAAAGAAATTAATGAAAACCAAACTACATGCAAATGCAGTAATTGCCTTTCGATGAAAAGAAATTTCTACACGGGTTCTACGAGACTAAAAAAATTTCTTTTCAAATATCAAACTCACACTCGCAAAATCTATGAAAAAGACTATCAATGCTTAAGTGCACCTAATGCAAATAACTAAGAGCATGCAAATTCTAAGATGAAAAATCTACTAAAGCAAAGAAAAATTTCCCAAAGATCCTTCAGTTTTATCACTTTTCGGTTGTCCACTAAACTAGTTCCCAAAATAAAAAACTCTCAGTATAAAGACACCAAAATATGCTTGACACAAGAGGAAGAAACCAATGACAATTCCCTTCCCAAATCAAGTAAAAAACCAAAGGCAAGAAATCTCAACAAAGCTTCAAAAGATGTAACAAAACGACAACAAAAATGCAAAACAAAAGAAAATGACAAAACAAAATTTTTTTTGAGCTTTTGAATTTTATAAAAAAGAAGAGCTCGAAGAGACCAAGAAAACTATCCAATTACCAAGCCAAACAACTCTGAATTTCAAGCAAAACTTCAAAAATGCTCCAAATCTTATAGTGCCACTTAGTAGCAAGATTTATATGAGCAAAAGAAGACAAGAAACTCAATAACTCAGCCCAGAAGAATAGTACAACCTTGCAGCAATCAAAAACTTCAAAGAACCAAGAAAGACTCTTCAAAAATTGCAACAAGACCTAGTCAAATGAACTTCAAGAAAACCAACCAAAAGCAGGCAAAAATCCAAGTGCAAGGCAAAACATAAAATGAGAAAAGAGTATATGAGCAGAAGCTCTCTGTTCTGATTAAGCAGAATAGCCAAGAATCCCTAGAAAGAGATCTTGGTACTCGAACCAGAAATGCAAGCACTAAAAACCAAGATTTTCCTAATAGGCCAGTCTTCCACCAAACAAGAGAGAAAAAGACAAACTACCACTATCAACACAATCTAGAGGCTATAAAGACACTACAGGAATAGGTCTCCACAGGCAGACAAGACTAAAAAGTCAAGAAATCAAAAATTTCAAAATTTGCCCAGGCATACGCTACTTATCAGCTTTTCAACAAGCGTGCATACGCGCCTGTGTCAAAGGAAACCCGCGTATACGCGGCTTCCTTTAACAAAAACTGCATGTATACGTGACTGTGTATAGAAAAACTCACGTATATAAAGGTAAATAATGAAAAACAAAAATGATCAAGCCTGGATAAAGAACCAGGTCTTTAGTCTGACTAAGAAAAAGTTAACTGGACTGGAAATAATAGTTAAAACTGTTGGAAACCTTTCAAACAGCTGAAACCACCCAACAGGGGAATCACAAGAATGCGATCCCCAGCGGAGTCGCCAGTTCTGTTTCGGGAAATAACTCCCTAGAGGTTTTTTGGGTCAAAACCTCCACAAATCAGGGCATGCTATTCAAGAAGGACTCACACAACCACACTTGTATGCTAAAACCTAGATAACATCGATAGTAGAACTCACCCGTAATCCTACGTTTGATGTAGATCCCGCGGGGTCCAAACCCCCAGCAACCCTTCTTCCTCCTCAACCTGAAAACCAAGAAGAAACGTGCACGGAAATCTAGTTGTACAGCATATATCTATCCTAAATGTCAGTGAAATCCATGTGAAACATCATATAAACAATAATAAATGCTTAAATAATAATCTTTTCACATATGCAAGCAGATATTAACATGTGAATTCAGGAACAAGATGGTTCTTCTTCATTACGAACAGCATGTATAGTAGTAAAAAGTGGAGAGATCACCTGAATCCTTCCACAATCTTCGAACAGACCATCGTCCGGATTCGTCCCGCCCTTGCCTCGCTAGGATACTTTCAAGACTTGTGCACACGAGATGACATATAAACGGATAAACATCTCCAGGAAACAAGGGTTTCCTGTAAAAATCTGGGAAAGTGCAGGAGGCACGGGAAATCAGACTTGAATTGGGATTCCAACAGAGTATAATGTCTATAAATTTCTCTCTCCCTTAGGCCATGCACATGAGGGGGCTTTTATACTCCCTCAAAGTAGTTTTAATCAGTTGGAAACAGTTGGCCACGTGCTGGGGTGGTTGAACTACTAGAGTAACCATCAACCCAGCCCAAAAATAGGGAATTTTTATATATATTTTTAATGATTTTAATGGCATACGGAAAAAAGTACATGTGGTCGCGTATACACGCGGAAAAGTACGGGCATACCCGCGTATGGGATTTTTAACACTGTTTTTTATGAATTTTGTTCAAGTCTGTGGGAATGGGTGCCCAAGGCCAAAGAGACAATCATGAATCACATGATGGTGAAAAATGATGCTATAACAGTGGTCGACTTAGATGATATCACTGTTTTTTCCAAGACTGATGCTGAGCACATTGAACATCTGCGGAGAACTTTTGAGAAATGCAGAAGGTATGGTCTCTCTCTGAATCCTCAAAAGTCTTTATTTGCCTTAAAAGAGGGAAATATTTTAGGCCATATCGTTACTAAATATGGGGTGAAGATAGATCCCAAGAGGGTATAAGTTATAAACAGTATTGCTTTTCCCAGAAATAAGAAAGAGGTACAAATATTCCTTGGGCGCATAAATTTCTTGAGAAGGTTTATCCCTAACTATGTAGAGATAGTTAGGCATATAATAGATATGCTGAAGAATAATAATGAGGTAAAGTGGTCACAAGAGTCATGAGAGGCATTTACCAGGATAAATAATGCTTTTGCAGAAGCCCCTGTGCTAGCTGGACCAGATTATGATAAACCTTTCATGATTTTCTCTTTCGCATCACCTCATACAATAGCAGGAGTTTTATTGCAGAAAAATGAGGAAGGTTATGAGCGGCCTATTGCCTTTTTTAGTCAGGTGCTTCATGATGCAGAATTAAAATATAATATATTGGAAAAGTAAGCATACACCCTAGTGAAATCCCTCAAATCTTTTCGTGTATATATCTTACAGTCCCACGTCACTGCATTTGTGCCTGCGGCTGCTGTAAAAGATATCCTTATTCAGGGGGATAGTGAAGGGAAAAGAGGGAGGTGGATTGCTAAGATACAGGAGTATGATTTAGACATATGCCCTACTAAGCTCATCAAAGGACAGGGGCTTGCCAAAATGTTATCTGAGCCAAACAATCAAGCCCTGGGCATAAATTTGTCCATTATAGCAGGTGAAGAATATGAGGAGAAAGAAGAATGACATGGAATTGGAGTAGCTACTCCAGAAACACATGTAAAGTACCTCACCAGTCTGTGGTACAAAGAGATAGTAGAATATCTCCTCACACTCAGCTGCCCCCCGAGTTGTGACAAAACTAAATACAGAGCACTGAGACTGAAATCACAGAAATATATAGTCGCCAATGGCCGGCTATACTGGCGAGATCCCTCAGGTGTCTTACTCCTGTGCCTCACAGAAAATGAGGTAGAGAGTATTATAGCAGAATTCCATGAAGGGATCTATGGAGGCCATTAGAGCTGGAGAGCCACAACTCATAAATTTCTGAAAGCTGGCTTCTATTGGCCAAAACTTTTTGGAGATGTTTTTGCAAGGGTAAGAGCATGCGATAAATGTCAGAAATTTGCTGAGAGGCAGAAATCAACACCATTTCCCCTGATTCCAGTGCATGTGGATGAACCATTCAAACAATGGGGTATTGATTTTATAGGTGAGATACATCCCCCATCAAGTGGACAACATAAATGGATATTAACAGCCACTGATTATTTCACCAAATGGGTGGAAGCCATACCTGCAAGGAATGCTACAGATACTGTGATCATAAAGTTCATGGAGGAGAATATCATATCTAGGTTTGGCTGTCCTGCTAGAATAGTGACTGACAATGCACAGGCCTTCAAGTCTACAGAGTTTATGAATTTCTGCCAGCAATACAACATCATACTGAGTCACTCTATAGCTTACTATCCGCAAGGAAATGGCTTGGCAGAGTCTTCAAATAAAACTCTGGTGAGGGCCTTGAAGAAGACTATCAATGAAAGCCAGAAGAATTGGGATTCTCAACTGAAATTTTCTCTATGGGATAATAGAATCACCAGTAAAAGAGCAACTGGGAAATCTCCTTATGAATTGGTATATGGACGAGCATCAGTTTTTCCTGTACAGTTGGCTTTACTAGTGGCCCGCTTCATGCAAGAAAGCCAGGAGGAACCTAATGACATGATCAGGAGAATCAATCAATTGGTGGAATTAGAAGAAACACAGGGCTAGGTGAATCAGAGATTGATAGAATATCAAGAGAAAATGAAGCACATTTTTTATTAGCACGCAAAAGACAGGAAGCTGCAGATTGGTGATTGGGTGCTCAGGTGGGATATCCGGAGAGTTGAGAAAGGTAAACATGGAAAATTCGACCCCCTCTGGTTTGGTCCTTTCAAAATTGTGGAACAGGGGGTCAATAATACTTTCAGGTTGGAGAATTTACAGGGCAACTTGCTGGATTCCCCTGTAAATGGTCAATTTCTCAAGCCCTACTTTCAGTTCTGATTCAGGCCAGGCAGCCTGATGTGTTATATTGTATGATATCTTCCTTTTTGTTTTAGTTTGAATAATGTGGGTGTGGTGATGTATTATAAAGTGAAAAATGAAGGTGCTGAAGAGCAGAGTCTACATACATGATGATCAGAAGGTCTGCAAGTTCTAGACACGTCCAGGAATGAACGTGCCGTCCCCATTTGGAGTCGATGTTGATCATATTAGCCCCCACCTTTCTAAAATTTTGTCAGGCAGCCCCATAAAACCATTCGAAGCCCTCTCCTTTAACCTTAAAGGTCCATGTTGGAGCCTGAAAAACTCAGTATCCACCTATCGTTGCCCTCTCTCGGCCTCGAAATTACATAAAAAGGGTCGCAAATTCAGATCCGAAAATATAAAAAAGGCCCAACCCCTTTCGGTCTTGAGCCCCTCAAGTTTTTGCTCCATATAACCCAGGCGCTCGACCGAGCGCTAAGCTCTATAGGCGCTTAATCAAACGAATATTGGGCGTTCTCCGAGCCATCGATCTCCACAGATCGGACGACGATCATTCATTTCTGCTGTACCCATAACCCACCTGCCAGCCATCCGATCAAATCATAAAATCGACAGTCCGCAGCCCATCTGTCCCGGTGGTCCCCGCGCTCAAAAACACTTTGTAAAACCGGTAGTATTTATCGCACTGCTTATCCAGGGCAGGCAGTATTCCTCAAATCGCAGCGATGCCATACGTTGCACAACACGTGGCTCCGTCACTGTTCCAAAACCACCACCCCATCGCGCATTATCTTTCGGATGGAGACACGCATCAATATTCATCACCGCCATCAGATCTGGGAGTCTTCATTCGACGGTCACCGCGCTCCGGAGCTGCACGATGTTTAGTCAAAGCCCATCGTACTCTTGGCCCACCATCTCATTGTCCTCCGACGAAATTTTGACCGTTGATCTGGTTTGAGATTGTATGGTCCAGATCATTTGCATGTCCGGCGGTTGACCAGGTCTTCCTCCACGTCACCCTTACCACGTGTGCTTCGCATTTCTACCTCCCGCCCCTTATATGTCTCGTCCATAAGCTAAGTCTAATGTTTCTGGTCAAAATTATCCACCCGACTATTCACCATCGTTCCACTGTAGCTTTCGTTGCCACCCTGCATATTCTGGCATTTCATCACCTCGCTATGCTACACCATCATCTCCACTGCATCCACCCTCCCGTGCCTTTGTTTTCTTAAGAAAGTTTGTGGATTTTGCAGGGTTACGACCGAGAAGAACTATTATGATTCACAGCCTCAATCACTGTGATAGAGGCTGTGTCAAAGGACAATTTTTCAGAGTCAGAATTTATGAAGAAAATATCTGGGAGGCTGTTACGACACCGGTTGCATTAATAAAATAGGGTAGAAAAACTGCTAAACCCTCTGGAGTTATTCAAAGCACAGACTTTTGCAGATGAAGACATTAATGTTGCGGAAAAGAGTATCAGTGGAAGATCCAGGAATTCAGTGTCCAATATCGAAGATCTTCAATCTTAATTCAAGATTTAGAAGGCAGGGGGTACAACGCACAAGAAACAATATCCTTCAGGTTTTATCTCAGCTAAGTTTTCTTTCAGGAAAGGACAGAATGTTAGTATGGATATCCCTATATCGTGCTCCTGAAGAAATTTTCACCCAGAACATTTACTTCAGTTAGCAGGCCACATAGTACATCCAGCACTACATCGTCGTCAAGCAATATGGGCGGACACTTCTCTACCATTTTGTTTTAATTATACAATTAAATGTTCATCACCTACCTCTTTTCTTAGGTTTTAGTTTCTCTTATAAAAACCATGAAGAAACGCATTGTAAGGGTTCCAGATTTTTATCAGAAAATTATGCAGTAAAAGTCTTTTTGTATACAGTTTGTAAAACTCTTGTATGAAGGCTCAGAGCCCATAGGGTTTTAGTGAGGAGGAGTTCTGTCTGTCAAAGAGGATTCTGGTCTTTGGTATTTCACAGTCTGTAACTCTCTTTTATATGTTATTTAATATATCATTTCATCTCATCCATCTTTCCTGTATCATGTTTTGGAATGCGAGTGGCTCACTGATTTTTGGTATGGATTCATCCTAGTTGATGCCCATACTCGGATCATTCAAGCGCTTTAAATATGGCTCATGCATGATATTCTGTTCCATTACTCATCTAAACCATACTTCTGCTATATTAGTTGCTTTGGGAGGGTCATTTTAAAATGCTATTATCATGTATGGATTCTTAGATTGGTAAGCCCATGCATGGTGGTATTGTATATCTGGGTATCAGCTCAATGTTAACTAGTATCTTCTCAATATTTATTTCTCTACATACACCTTCTAATAATTTATGTCTGTGAAGTATTTTTGAATCGACCCGCTTTGCAGTAAACTATCTCTGAATTTTCTGATACTTTTGTATTAGAATTCTGCATCTTGCCTCTGCAGTATCTCTTTTCTTGTGTCAATTTCTGAGAGTTTGGTCCCATTCTATTTGATTTCCCTGTTTACAGGAGATAGCATGTGAGCTGAAGCTGACAACTTCACACATTATATCATATGCTCCTTGCTATGCTAAGATGTCCTAGGCACTGGTCTATCACAACTCTAGGCTGTCTCTAGGAGCTACAACAATGTCAGTCACTTCCTTAGCTAATTTCATTAAAAACTTGTTCAACACTAAGGCCTCACTGGTTTCAGGAATATTCTCCACCTCCTCTGGCACTGCCTCAACTACGTCAGGTTGAGCAACATATGTTTCCCACTGTCCAACCTACTTACCTTCAGGACATTCAAAAGACATGTGCCCCTAGTTGTGACATTTGTAACACTGGTAGGAATTTCCTCTGCCTCTGCCATTACCTCTTCCATGCTGGTATGACCTTCCACCTTTGGTACTACCTTCTCCCTTAGTCTGTCCCAAAGTCTTTGAATTGCTGCCTTCTTCACTACTGCTGACAGTTTTATCTCTGCCAAAGGACTATCCCCTTCTCTGCTGGAACCGCATCCTCTCTTTGTATTCTGCTTCCTGGTAATATTTTCTTCTGCCTTCAAAGCACATTGATATGCCTCCTCTATAGTTTTAAAGGAAATAATATTGATCTCATCTAATATTTCCATCCATAGACCATTCACAAATCTTGCTGTCTTCTCAGGGGTATCTTCAACATACCCAACCATCAAGTTCACTTCATAGAACTCTTCTGTGTACTGCTTTACAGTCATCATTCTCTGTCTCAGATTCGACACTTGTCTGTAAAGGGAAATTTGGTAATCTTTAGATGGAAACTCGCTTTTCATCTTCACAATCATCCTGTCCCATCTCTTGATCAAGGGCTTGTTCAATCTCCTCCTTTCTGCCTGCACACTGTCCCACCACAGTGTTGCGTGTCCTTTTCAACTTGGTGACAGAAAACCTGATTTTCCTATCCTCACTAACTTCCTCATACTTGAAGTATTTTTCTAACTCACTTATCCATTCCAAAAATTCTTCTGTGGACAAACTGCCATCATAATTAGAGAGTTCTAGTCTTGGCTTTCTGCTAGCCATTAAAATTGATTTCAACAGTTTAATCTCTGGTGTCTCGTCCTCTGACCCATCTGTCAGCGCCATTGTCTCACCCTCATTGTCATCTCCACCTTCAGGATCCCTATGTGTTCTTTCTTCCAATGCTGCCAAACGTGCTGATAGAATTCTAATTTCCTCTCGTAGTCCTTCATCTACTTCTCCCCTTGCAGCTCTTCCCTGATCTCTTATTCCTACTTCCATTTCCTTCGTGGAAGAAAAATTTCTCTGATACCACAATTGGTGGGGACACGAGGGTCGCGAAATAAACTTAAACTTTAGAATAGTAATCAATACAGCTTAATAACAAAAATTTACCCCGGATGCAGGTGACAGAACTGACACACTTGACAATCACATCTCGTACACCCTGGAGGACGGACATCTTTTATGCAGAGCCTCACCTGGTGTGGATCTTCAAACCGTTAGCCATTCACACGAGACTCACAGAATCAGGAACGATGATGAGACGATGGGAACTACATCACCCTGTTGAGGGCATCCCTTCGCATCTATCACCATTAATGATCACCATAATTAACCTAAATTGCAACCATCCTCCTTCCCTTGAGCCTGCTCAGGAGATCGATCATGGCACACAGCTGTGTGCGAGGCATACTCATTTTTATCCTTCTCGCACACATCTTAGCCCCTTTAAAAATATGAGCTCTCAACCCCTTTCAAGCCACAACATTTTATCTCTGTCTTTCGCCTCTCAACCTCTACTCAGGCATCTCCATGTTTCTATAAGGTTGCGAATCCATTTTCTTAGCATTGCACTGCGCAATCCCTTCTCGGCTGTTGCATCCCTTCCTACGTACCTCCCCCCTCTGCTACTCCGATCCCCTGAGCCCCAACTCTACTTTCCCTTCTCTGTATCCCTCCCTGAACACCTCCCCCCTGCCTCTTCACGCAATGGCCCCTAGACTTCACCAGAGAACTATTCGAGGTGGTCAGAGAGGGGCTCTCCCTGGCTGCTATCACCGTGGTGAAGACAATCGACTAGATTCTATGGGAGGCTCCTCCTCTGGCACTTTCATGCGTCAGAGCCCTGACCCCGAGAAGGATGAAGCAACCCCTGGGCAGGATGCACAGAGAGGAAGGCATGGCCCGAGGAAGTCAACCATCACTCCCTAGACACACCCCTAGTACCACAAAACTGATGCGTTGCCGGTTCAGGAGAAGTAAGATGATGATTCAGACGTCTGGGTGATGGATTCTAATGGCAACTAGGCAGGTGTACCTGACGGTGAAGATATAGACTCCCTCATCCTCTGCACACCAGTCCACCAACCCAGGCATACAGTGGTAGACCCGAAGGAAGCCATTTTGTAGGCACCTACTTGCCCCATTGAGGAGGAGGTCCCCAACAACGATGATGAAGACGAAAAGTGAGGCTTGCGCAACAACACAACTCTTCCATGTTTTTTTTCAAGCTTGCCATCAATGTTTTTTTTCTACTGCATATTTTGTGCTACTTAGATACACCATCACTACTGCGCATAATGTAATTTTCTGTTTTAAGTTTTTTTTAGGATAGTTTCCTCCTCTGAGGCAGCCTCGAAACTGTGTAACTAAGGCTGGGATTAGTTAAGCACAGCTTGCCAACCCAGCCTGTAGCATATGTAACTTCTCTGTTTTCGAATTAATAGAATAACCTAATTTACCAAAAACAAAAATTAACAAAATTTTATTAAATAAGAAAAATGGTTCAAGTTCGCGCTCTCACAATGCACTTAGCCCCATACGATCATGGGTCCAAACCGAGGTCTTAACTTCACATGTTTAAATGTAGAAAACTTAGGGTTTATCCCTCATTTCACATTTTCGTCGCAAGGGTTTTTTTGTAGAGGGAACTGGGTAAGGGTTTCTACCCTGCCACCACCTGCAAACTTGCACAACCTCTGAGATTATGAATTTGGTTTTAGGCCCTGCTATGGCCGCCAACAAATTGATTCAGTCATAAACTATGTGTGTCGACCTGCATGGTAATGCTAGGGTTTTTGTTTCCATTTATTTTTTCTTTTTGTTTCTTGTCGGCTGTCTGCAAAAATATTTTCGTGGTCTTGATATTATTCACAGTGCAACCAACAGGTATTGGATTTGTCTCTGGGGCGTCTCGAACTTTGTATCACAAGGTAATTTCCTTCTAATTTATGTTCATGACTTTCATCATTCCATTTCTAATCTTTTGGCACCTTGATTAGCAGGTGTCGTCTTCTGTGGGGTGCATAAATGGTTCTTCCCTTTGCAGTCGCATTGTCTCTCTGTTGGTCCTCGTCACTTCAGGTAAGTCGCTTTCATAAGGCTCGTTCTCAGTTCTTCTTTCGACTTTTTCTGTCTTGTTCACGTCCTGCCCTTTCAATTTTTGTGTGTTTTCTTGTGTTTTCAGGTGTTAAATTGATGATGTATGTTGGTGTCGTCGTGGTTCAGAACCTCCCTTGTGTAACAGGGTAGGACCCTTCCTGTATGCGCCTGTATTTTGTTTTTAATTAGCCAGGAATTCCACAAACCCTCAAAGGGGTTTCAAAATTTTGTGGTTGTTGTGGAATGTAATCTCCAGCTTATTTTTCACTTTCTACTCTGTAACTATTGATTGGTATCGTTGTCGTGTTGTGTATACACTTCAGTTTTGAGCAGGGTATAAACCCTAGCTATTGTGTAATTTTTTTGAAACCCTTACTGGTTCAATATTCGTTACGGTCTTTAATGTACGCAAGATATTTCAGTATTGCTATTCGGTTGTGAATTTTGTTTGCAGACTCTTGAAATATAAGATTGTTCGATAATGAATTTTGTTGGCAGACTTTTGAAATAAAAAAAAATGAATAAACAAAAATAAAATCTGTTATCAATGCCTTTTAGATATACATGTATTTCTTTGTTTCCAGCGTACAACTTTGTCCTACATGTATTTATGGGTTCTGTAATTCCTCTTATTGACACAAGAAATCTCTCGGCACATTTGAATATGTAGCTTAACTTAAAATGTTGAAAAAAATAACAGTCATTTTAATGAGAAAATTTGATAATATTTCCTTTATGTTCACACACACAGATTCACTTTTCTAATACACTTCTTCTCTCTATGGATGGTGGACCCTCTTTTGGTGGGTTTGGGTAGGAGTATACCTTTCCCTAATCCTCCATGTAATTGAAAAAATGCCATTCAGTTTCAAACTCTTTATTAAAACTAATTCTTTCTCCTTAACTAATTTACCCTAACTATTATTTTAATTTGAAAGTTACAATAATTGTGTTAAACTACTTTTGAATTTTTAAAACAAAACAAAAATATAAAAGAAAACTTAAATGAAAATTCAATTTCTGCCCAGCAAAAAAAAAAAAGGTAGCCATCTTTGGTTGTGGCTCTTTAGGGATGCTCCTGCATCACTCTCCCCCACCCAAGCCCGTGGCCCACAGGCCCCTGGGCCGGGAAAGACCGATTCTTATTTTTTTCAATGTTTTAATTTCTTTTTCTTTTGTATTTTTAATTTTTATTTATTTATATATTTATTTTAATTTTGTTTTATTTCTATTTTTTTTTCTGTAGGGTCCCTGTCAATCCTTGATTGGCAACCCAATCCCATTATGTGTCAATTTGATAGTTGATTTTTATTTTTTTGTTATAATGGATCAAGTTGACCCCCAGATTGTGTCAATTTCATTATTAATCTTTAAGTTTTCATTACAATGGGTCAAGTTTGCCTACACTACATGTCCATTTCATGGTTGATTTTTAAATTTTTGTTGCAAGGTGTCAAGTTTCCTTAGAGTAATATTTTAAAAATCGTTATAATTTTAGCATTAAAAAAGGAAATTATTCTTGGTATACTGACTCTTTCATTCACGTATTCATTTTAAAAGTTTTTTTAGTCATAAATGTTTTCCATAATTTCATGGCTGAAATATGTTAAAAATTTAAGTTTGTTTATAGTCATGATCTTTGGTTTTAATTCCATGGTAGGAAATTTGTCAAAACTTTAAGGTTGAAATCAATTATAAGTATTTATCTTTAACACCATGGCTTAAAATTGTTGGAATTTTAAGACTTTTTAGATACATGATATTTTATCTTTAATCTCATGCCTAAAAATTGTTGGAATTTAAGGTTGTTCAGAGTCATGATATTTTATCCTTAATGTCTTTGTTAAAAAATGTTGAAAATTTACCTAGAAAAGAAAAGATGTTATTCCAACATCAACATTTTTCATTTTCAGGTTGTTTTTTCCACACAAAAAAATTGGCTTTTATTGCCATTTTTAAAAAATGTTGAAAATTTACCACGAAAAAAATATTTGTTATTCTGGCATCAACATTTATCGTTTTCTGCTATTTTTTTCATGTTTTTTGGCTAGAGTTCTTGTTTTCAGTTTATAGTTTCCATTTCATATTTCACATTGTTTCGTCGGTACTTCGTCTTACAAAGGAGACTTTTATTAAACCAAAACTCCACCCTTGATGATGACTGCAATTTAGTACTTATTGTTGCAGAAAGATGCCCTAATCCACTTTGCACGTGTGAGAAATATAGCCAAAAAACATTTCCAAAAACTCGACTTTTTTTTATCCTTCTTTCCTTCCTCTTTTTCACACTCTTTTCTCTTTCTCGATCGAACTTGAGTGAAGTGAGTGAGTGATCCAGGTGAGGTTGAAGTCTCCCTTATATATAGGTCTCCTACTAGGTCGAATTTCTCTTGTTAGGTTGACTTTCCCATATAATTAGGTTGAATTAATATTTTCATCATGACGAGGTCTTGGAGGGCCTTTTGACTCAATTTTTACTCAAATAATTTTTCTTTACAATATGTAACATGTCCCAATGGATATTCAATACATGAAAATAACTCAATTGACCTGTAGACTAAATAAAAATCCATAGAAGCACTCAATGAGTGCTTGACCTAAAAACAAACTTATCTTGAGGATGAATCCAATGCCTCAAGAACAACAATAATAAGTTTATTTTTCTCTTTACAATAAATACATAAAATCATGATTTCATGTGTAATTATGAAGACCAAACCTAGTTACATATTTTAACACTCCCTCTTAACTAGGGAAGTATTCATAATCCATATAAGGTACTTGTACATTCTCAATATGAAGAATTCTCATAAGAAGAGTCGAATTTGTAAGCCATCTCTTAGCATCATACCAACCAAAATTATTACATAGCAAGGCCTTGACTAAAAACTCTATCTCTCTGGAAGATCAAAGCACATTTTTGGTGAGACTAATGAATGATAGACACCTTCATGATTGTCTCTCAAGGAACATACCCTGTTGAAAAATGTGTAACTAGGTTTGGTCTTCATAAGTATGAAATGTATTTTTTATTCTTGTAAATTATAAAATGAAAGAAAAAATATTGCTATTATTTGGAACATGATTTTAATGCTCAAGGTATTTTTTTATAGGTCAAGCACCCATTGAGTGCTTCTAGGGTTTTTCCTAGGTCAAGAAGTCAAAAGAGTCATTTTTCATAAGTTGAAGATCCCATCAGACACATTGTAACTTGTAAAGAAAATTATTTTTGTCTTTAAAAGTTTTGGAATACCCTCCAAGACCAATTCGGCCTAAAGGAAAAGCCACGCCCCCCCTTGAAGAGCCTATAAATAGAAGAGGACTCATCCTACTTGAAGAAAATTCATTCATCACTCATTCTATTGAAGGAAGAGGAAGGATAAAGCAACGAAGGATGAAGAGGATGAAGAGGATATTTGTTTGGAATATTTCTCTCACACATGCTAAAGGAATGCTAGGGTTTCTACAACATACCTAGGGTTTCTATGTTCAAGTTCGATCTTTGAGAAAAGGAGACAAAAAGGTCAAGAGAAGGTAACCAAGGGTCATCCTCAAGCTCCAGAAGGTAGGGAAAGGAAAAAAAAGGTCAAGGAAAGGATCTGCAGGAAGATCAAAGCTCACACATGGGAAAATGCAACTGTAGGGAGGTCGAAATTTCAAATCTGTAGTAGGAGGCCAAAATTCTTGCAGCAGAAGGTTGAAGAAGTGTTATTGGAAGAGATTTTACTAGGTTTGACTAGATTGAAGTTGGAACATCATTCGAAGAGGTTGTTATTGCTATTTTAGGGTATTGGTCTCTATCTTAAGGTTATGGAATTAGTCAATTGAGGAATCTATAAGGAAGAGAAGATATTTACAGGTTTTCCTCTCAAGAGGAGAGGTTTTCACCTTGACTTGTAGCCTATATTTTATGTTATTGTTCTTCTTGTTTTGGTAGTTGTTTGACGATTCACACACATAATAATAAGGATAAAAGATAATAAGTAAAAATATATCAAAAGTAGTTATCAAGAAAAGATAATTAATCATAATCATTTCCCTATAAAATTATCAACATGGTATCGGAGCTAAGGTTGGATAAGGGAATCATGAAGATCTACACTACATTGAATAAGTTCATCAAGAAGTATTCAAAGGTAGCAAGATATCTCAACAAAGGTATCAAGGAATCATGGAATATCTTATTCACTACAAACGAGGAAGCAATCACGACAAAAGATGAAGGTATATTCTCGTCACTCACTGGAACATTCTAAGATGAGAGCATTTGGGTAATTAATAGTGGTGCATATAGACACATGACTGGCCATAAAAAACAATTGAAGACATTATCAAAGGGAAAATATTCTTATTCAGTGGAACTTGGAGATATAAAAAGCTATCCTGTGAGAGGAATTAGATCAACTTCTATAGAGTTGGAGAATGGAAAAAACATTCACCTCGTCAACATCTTATTTGTTCCAGGTTTGCATAAGAAATTTCTTTCCATTTCAAGTCTAGAGGATAGGGGGGATAGAGTAGATTCAATTGATGTAAAATTTTTTATATGGAGTAAAAACTCAAATATAGAGAATTCTAGAGTAAATTGGTATTCGAGAAGGAAGACTTTATAGGTTGATATCTCCTCTAGCTCAAGATTTGGTTCACATTGAAATCTGCCCATGTGAACTTTAACATAGAATACTTGGTCATATTCATTTCAAAATCCTTCCAACTATAAGTTCCATGGTAGATTGAATACTTGAATTGAAAGAGGAACATAAAGGAGTATGTAAGGGATGTGCATTGGGTAAAAATACTAAAAAACAATTTGGAAGAAGTGCTTCATGGTCGAAAGAAATATTGGATCTATTTCACTCTCTTGTATGTGGTTTTATGAATCCTAAATGACTTGGAGGTCATCTATATTATGTCACATTTATAAATTATCATTCAAGAAAGACCTGGGTTTTCTTAATGAAAACCAAGGATGAAGTACTTACAAAATTTCAAGAATTCAAAGCTAAAGTGGACAACCTTACAGAAAGAAGAATCAAGACACTAAGATCTGATAATGGAGGAGAGTATACATCCAAGGAGATTATAGAATTTTGTAAGGAATATGAGATTAAGAGGGAGTTGATAGTCCCATATAATCTTGAACAAAATGGAGTTGCCGAACAAAAGAACTGATCCATTGAAGAAAGTGTAAAGGAGATGTTACATGTTCAAGATCTATCAAACTTTCTTCGGGGAGAAGATACGAAGACAACAATATATATTCAAAATAAAAGTCCCCATAGGTCCCTCAAAAAAAGGACTCCCAAAGAATTATTCACTGGGAAGAAATCAACTGTAGAACATCTTCGTATTTTTGGGTGTCCCATATATATTCATATACCAAAGGAAAAAACAAAGAAGTTGGATCCATCAGGCGTGAGAGGAACATTTGTTGGCTAAAACAACTCATCTAAGGATTTTAGAAACTAAATAAATCAAGGGTACCATATATAAGTAAGTCAACATGTCATATTTGACAAGAGTATCACATTCAAGAAATCTAAGGAATTTCCCATGGACTCTAATGATGAATAAATTCCAGTTTTTGAAGAAGAATTTAATAGGGAAGAAGAAGAATCTCATCATGAAGATGAGGGTCCCAGTGAACCCATTCAACCTATGGTACTCCCTGAGTTAAGAAAGATACAAAACTGGTTGAAATCTACACTACTTGATGCAAAAGCTCATGGGGTAGTGAAAGGCTCATTTAGAGAATGGAAGAAACCCAAATAATATTTTGGGTATGTTGCATACATGAAAAAAATAATAGAAGCAGAACCATCCACCTTTGAATAGGTTGTCATTCATCAGGAATGGAAGGATTCCATGAATGAATAATATCAATCTATAATGAAAAATGGAGTTTTGGATATCATACTTAGGCCTGAAGACAAATCTCTGGTAACTTCTAAATGGATCTACAAGATCAAACATGCGGAGGGTGGAAGTATCTATAAGTATAAGGAAATATTTGTGGCTAGGGGATTATCTCAACAATAATGCATCGACTATGAAGAGACATTTTCTCTAACAACAAGGTATATAACGATTCGTTCATTGGTCTCTCTAGAAGAATCAATGAGATAGAAAATCCATCAAATGGATGTCAAGACTGCATTTCTGAATGACGCAATTGATGTATAAGTTTACATAGAGAAGCCCTTGGGATTTGAAGTTAAATACAAGAAGGAATATTTTTGCAAGTTGAAGAAATAATTATATGGCCTCAAGCAAGAATCAAGGGCATGGTATGCTAGAATGGATGCATACCTTCAAAGAATAGGCTTAACAAAAAGTTTTGTTGATCCAAACCTTTATATCAAGGTTGTATATGGAGAACCTCTAATCATTCTTATGTATGTATATGACCTTCTCTTGACAGGTGTAGAAGGTCGAATTGAATAATGTAAGAAGAAACTAGCAGTAGAATTCGACATGAAGGATCTAGGGCTAATGCATTACTATTTGGGACTAGAAGTCTAGCAAGGACCTGATCAAATTTATCTGGGTCAAGGAAATTACATGATAAATATGTTGAATAGGTTTGACATGATCGATTGCAAGCCAATGACCACTCTGATGATCATGAACTTGAAGAGACTAAGGAGTTTTGAATTGAGCCTTGTGAATACTTCCACGTATAGACAATTGATTGGTTCACTAATAGACATGGTGAATAATCGATGAGACATATGTTTTGCAGTAAAAATTATTAGTCAATTCCAAGTGGATCCAAATCATCATCATTGGATAGTAGCAAAACATATACTGAGATATCTGCAAGGAACTATCCATTATTTCCTGAAATATGATAGAAGGAATGATGTCCACCTGATTGGATATACATATTCCGACTGGGGGGGGAGAGAGAAATATGGAAGTAGCACTACAGGAGTATGTCTCAGTTTTGGATTCTCCATGATCTCATGGATGAGTAGAAAGTAAGAAACATTTTCTTTAAGTAGTGTTGAGGCTGAGTATCTTGTAGACTGTGAAGTAAGCAGAGAAGCGGTTTGGTTAAGGAAGTTTCTATCCGACCTATTCGAAGGAACGATGGACCCTAAAGTGATACATTGTGACAAAAATAGTTGTATATGATTATCCAAAGACCCAATATTTCATGGAAAGACAAAAAATATAAATAAAAAGTGTCACTATATTTGGGAGCTAGTACAAAATGGTGTGTCACAGCTACAATATATCTCCACCAATAAGCAGGTAGTTGACATATTGACGAAATATCTTCCTAACAAGAAGCTTGTGTACTTGAGAGAAAATATTGGATTGGTTTATATATCCTCCCTAGTTGAGAGGGAGAGATAGGCACATCATTATTGTCTTCACTTGGGAAGAGAGAAGGTAGGATTGGGAAACCATATGGCATTTGATACTCTTTGAGGATGAGGTAGGGAATCCAAGATAAGAGTGGTTGTGGATCGATATTCTTTGAGGAATGACTATCCAAGACAAGAATAGTCCAAAGAAAGGCATACTCGGTGAACACCTGGGTGGAATATGCACCTTGAGAGACAATGGTGATGGTGTCTATAAATCATTGGTCTCGCCAGCATTGTGCTCTGATCTTGTGGAGAGATAGAGTTGTTAGTGGCCTTATTATATGACAATGTTGGTTGATATGATGCTAAGAATATGGGTTACCAACACGACTCTTATTATGATATCTATACATATTGAGCTTTTCCATATACCTCTTATGAATACCTCCCTATTTAAGAGGGAGTTTTGAAAAATGTGTAACTAGGTTTGGTCTTCATAAGTATGAAATGTATTTTTTTATTATTGTAAATTATAAAATGAAAGAAAAAATAGTAATATTATTTGGAGCATGGGTTTCTTGCTCAAGTTATTGTTTTTTATAGTTCAAGCACCCATTGAGTGCTTCTAGGGTTTTTCCAAGGTCAAGAAGTCAAAAGAACCATTGTCATCAGTTGAATGCCCCATCAAGCACATTGTAACTTGTAAAGAAATTTGTTTTTGTCTTTAAAATGTCAAAATACTCTCCAAGACCAAGTCGTCCTAGTAGCTGGCAAGTCCGCCTAAAGGAAGAGCCACGTCCATCCTTGAAGAGCCTATAAATAGAAGAGGACTCATCCTACTTGAAGCACATTCATTCGTCACTCATTCTAGTGAAGGAAGAGGAAGGAGAAGGCAGTAAAGGAAGAAGAGGATGAAGAGGATATTTTTTGGGCATATTTTCTCTCACACGTGCTAAAGGAATACTAGGGCTTCTACAGTAAACCTAGGGTTTCTATCTTCAAGTTCAATCTCAGAGAAAATGAGATAAAAAGGTGAAGTGAAGGTCACAAAGGATCATCCTCAAGCTCTAGAAGGTAGGTAAAGGAAATAAAAGGTCAAGTAAAGGCTCTACAGGAATATTGAATTTCACACATCAGAAACTGCAACTATAGGGAGGTTGAAATTTCAGATCTTTAGTAGGAGGCCAAAAATCTTACAGTAGGAGGCCAAAGAAGTGCTACTAGAAGATATTTTACTTGGTTTGATTAGATTGAAGTTGGCAGATCATCCAAAGAGGTTGGTCTTGTTATTGTAGGGTATTGGTCTCTATCTTAAGGTCATGGATTTTTTCATCTGAATAATTTATAAGGAAGAGAAGAGATTTACGAGGTTTCCTCTCAAGAGGAGAGGTTTTCGCATTGACTTGTATCCTATATTTTGTGTTCTTTTTCTTCCTGTTTTGGTAGTTTTTTGATGATTCACACACATAATAATAAGGATAAAAGCTAGTAAGTAAAAAGACATCACAAGGAGTTATCAAGAAAAGATAATTAATTGTAATCATTTCCCTATAGAATTCTCAACATACCCCACTTGGGTGTTCACAGGGTATGTCCTTCTAGAACTATTCGTGTCTTGGATTCACAATTCTCAAAGAATATCAGTCCTCTTCAAATACTCTTATCTTGGATTCCCTACCTCATCCTCAAAGAGTATCAGATGTTAGATTCTTTACCCAATCATTCATTCTTTCTTCATAATATGAAGACAAGAAAGATGTGTCTATATCTTCCTCTTAAATAAGGAAGATATACCCATTCCTATAAAGGAATGTACCCAATATCTTGATTATCCATGGACTTTTCCAAGCTCCATCTTAACTAGCAACAGTTTCCAGGAGCTTACTGCTCTTTGGTGGAGATCATGGTACCTTTAGCTGCTTGAAGAGCTCCTTCTTTCAAAGTCATGAATTTCATCTTCATTATTATGGAGCCTTCATATTTTATTTGTAATGCATCAGCCATCCATCACTTTCCTTCATGAACCATGTTAGTTATTTCATCCTTTCCTTCATCAGAAATTGATCTTCTAGTCCACATATAGCTTTTCTTCATACAAATACCTCTTCCAAGTCATATTTCCTTTAGGATATTTCATCCAATCACACGAATGTTGGTTGTAGGTGACATCTACAAATCTCTTTTGGTAGCCCTGTATCAACCCATCCAGATGTTGTTCAAAAATAAAAATGGACATCAAATCAAAGTTACCTTTTGTGATGGCCTTTTATCATGACATTTTCTTCTTGCAACATAAAAATCCTACATATTCATAAATATATCTCCAAGGATTTGAACATCAAGGGTCTCTATCCTTTATATACTTTATCAAAGTCTTAATATCCTTTCTATGGAGATATCATATCCAATTATTCTAGTTATAGGATGTTAATTTTCTTTCTTACGTGACCATGGTTGCATATTTCACAATATCTTCCTTCTTTCTTCACATATTTCTCCCCAGGAACTTCCTTCCATAGTTCCTTCATATTTTTCAACCACCTCATATTCCAAATGAGGACATAATATGTTGATTTCATCTTGTCAATATGTGAACCATGCACCTTTTAAATGGAAGATATCCCTTTCCTTTGATCATACTCATGAGGTATAGCATTCAACCATGCTATCTGAAACTATATGATGACATGACTTAATATATCAAATATATACATACCTCTCTTTTTTTCATCTAGACTTCCTTCGACAGATTCCTTTGAAAGTTATTCATCCATGATACATTGCTTTGTATTCATACCATCATCCTTCTAAAATATGAATCCCATGCAAGGTGGAATCATTTACGAGTCACTTTCTTCTTCCAAGAGAGTTGAACATTTTAATGAATATTCCAACGAAGGATCTTAATTATCCTCATTCTGAAATTTCTCCTTCCCAATGATGATGATGTATGATGATTTATTATTGCCATGCAAGATGAATTTCTTCCTACTTTTTGAATGGGGTTACCAAGAGCTACTTCATTTCTATGATGAATACTACATCCATGTAGACTTCTATGTCAACTATCTTTACCCTTCATTAACTCTTGCCTCAACAGTATGCTTCTAATATGATGCATCCTATCATACTTGTAATGATTTCTACCATAATATTTATATTTCACAAAACTGAAAAGAACTTGTTGGAGGAGATTATCTTAGTCATTATAGAGATATTTCACTTCCTCCTTATTTGATTTCTTATTTTCCAGCTTATTCCACTTCTTCAGTGACATGGGCTTCATCCCTTCCTCTATTTTTTCGTCCTTCCTGAGCTTAGGTAAATTTCTCTTGTATTTCCATATTCATGATAGACATAGCATTGGATTTTTGACATATTGGTCCTCTTCTTTTTCCCAAAATTTCCTTTCTCTTGGCCATGGCAACAAATGCTTGAAATTGTTCATTTGATCCTATGTCACTTTTTTCTTTCAATCTAGTTTCTTCAATTTTACACAATCACCAAATTTCATTGAATGGGGTGGCTTCCTTCTTTCCATAAATGCTCGATACAAAGTTGCCCCATTCCTTAGGTAGTGCATTGAGGACAATTGTGGTCATATATTTATCAAAAATTATTTATCCAAACTCTTATAATTGGTCTCTTATTTTTGACACTCTCATAAGATATGAGGCTATTCCTTCTTCCTTTGCTACCTTCATACTATACAATTCCACTACGGAGAATAATTCCACTAACTTTTTGTAGATTTATTTTGATGTTTCCAATTTTGATACATAAGGTATGAGGGGATCTTTCATGGATTTTGTAAGAATCCTTTGATCCCTTACATCCCCTTTCATATACTTTTCAAAAGCTTTATCTTCTTCCCTTGGAGGTTTAGAGATGGATCCCTTAACATTTCCAACAACTCCATTTTCTATGAGGATCAAATATGTCCTCTTCTTTCATGCAAGAAAGTTTGATGACCCAACCAATTTGTTGCTTTCATTGCAAAATGAAGTCATTTTGATAGATTTGGACATATATATATTTAAAGATACTTACTTTTTAAGTGAAGATTCTCCTTGATGATGAAATATTAAAGTTGATTCCTTTCTTTATGATGTTGATAATAGAATATGTCTTCTTAATGAAGACGTCTTTCTTCAAAAGTGATCCTTGACTAAAGAAGAGGGAGATCACCTTAATTTATTCATGATGATGGTATATATTCTTATTTCTTACCTTGGATGATATATTAGTGTGTCGTGGTGGCTCCGAAGGTGCCTCAAATGTAGATTATTCCTTTAACTGATTTAGGGTTCTGAGGTCTTCTTTGATGCTAAGTTAGTTACTTCCTTCAAGATGATGAGAGGTTTAGTCCTTCTTGATGATTGATGCTCTTGAATTTTCTCATATGTTATTCTTTTTTTTCCCTTGAGTGTCCTTCTTTAAGTTGCTTTTCCTTGATGTAGTAACTTGGCTTTGATACCATGTTGAGAAACCTAGGGCAACTATATTAGGTGCTTACTTTTACGTTGATAATTGTTTGTGATGTATTCTTACTTAACTTAATTAGATTCTTATTTCAGTGGTTTATATTTAGCGTTATTTTTATCAAACAAATAGAAAATCATAAAGAATAATAAGACAAAATGACACAATATGTAGGCGATCAACCATGGCCAAAACCTCTCCACTTGAGAGAAAAACCCACAAAAAATCCTTCTCTTATAGAACTTCAATTGAAGAATTCCAAGATCTATGATCCTTGACCAAGACCCTCAAAGACCAAGCCAAACTTTTTTTTGATGTGATTCAAGTAAATTTTTCAATTTCAACCTCCAACAACTTCTTTTGCAATTTTGACCCCTGAGCAAATTCTTCTGGTACTTCGACCTCCAGAAGTTTCTTCTGTAGAAACCCTAGTTCACATGTGTGGCTAGAAGATGGATGAATTTGTTTCCTCTCTCCTTACCTTGTATTTAATTAGCTTCCTTGATACTTTTTCTTGCAAAGGAGACCTTTCTTCACCCAAAACTCAACCCTTGATGATGACTGCAATTCGATACTTGTTGTTGTAGAAAGATGCCCTAATCCAATTTTCCGTATGACAAAGATAGCCCAAAAATGGTCCCAAAATCTTGACTTTCCTTACTCCTTCTTTCATTCTTATTTTTCACACTCTTTTCTCTTTCTTGATTGAACTTGAGTGAAGTGAGTGTGTGATCCAAGTGAGATCGAAGTCTCCCTTATATATAGGTTTCCTAGTAGGTCTAATTTCTCCTTTTAGGATGACTTGTTCATATGAGTAGGCCAACTTGATATTTTCATCATGACGAGGTCTTAAAGGGTCATTTGACTCAACTTTGACTCAAATAAATTTCATTTACAATATGTAACATGCCCCAATAGGTCTTCAATACATGACAATCGCTCAATTGTCTTGTAGACTAAATAACAATCCCTATAAGCACTCAATGGGTGCTTGAACTAAAAATAAATTTATCTTGAGCATGAAACCCATGCCTCAAGAACAACAACAATAAATTTGTTTTTCTATTTACAATAAATACATAAAATCATCATTACATATGTCATTATGAAGACCAAACCTAGTTACATATTTCAACACAATTCAACAAGGCACGATTCAATTCAAAAAGTAAGATGAATGCACATTTTTTATAATTTTTATTATGAAAATAATTATAAGGTTTTTACTTTATATTGCTTTGATAATCCTACTCACATGTGTAGCATTTGCCTTTCAAAAATTATTCATAATTTTACCTTTTAGAAAAAGTCAAGAAAATAAATACATCATAATATAAAGAAAAAAAATAACAGCAAAATATACCATCATACCTATATATATATATATATATATATATATATATATATATATATATATATTTGTGTGTGTGGGAAAATCCACCCTAGCAAAGCTTAATCACAAGGTCATCAAGGAGAATTAACCTTGTGACCTCCCATTACCGAGGTGCTTTAGCGATGAGAACTCGGCCAATTGAGCTAACCCTTGGGGATATATATATATATATATATATATATATATATATATATATATATATATATATATATATATATCCTATGAAAATTGAAAAATGATTAATATTTCAATAAAGGTCAATTTTCAAAATAATAAGTTGAGAAACAAGCTAATATACCATGAAGAATTTGCATTGTCCACCTTTCTATAATCAACTCACGTAAAATATTTGGTAAATAAATAATTTTTTTGTGGGGTGAATTCTATTAACTGTAGAAGTTGGAATTTACATAGAATATTACAAAACTGTAACCAATTTCTCACATGGGAGACCAGACCATAACCAAAATTAGGCTCTCCTTAAATCTGATAGAGAAAACTTAGAACTAAAGGAACAACACACTAGAAAATTTGGCCCAATTTCCGACGGCCACTTCGTCGCTATTCCGACACATAGTCGTTGCA
Organism: Pinus albicaulis; assembly: GCA_034641835.2. Taxonomy (NCBI): domain Eukaryota; kingdom Viridiplantae; phylum Streptophyta; class Pinopsida; order Pinales; family Pinaceae; genus Pinus; species Pinus albicaulis. Next base: position 1,010,748,471 of record CM076577.1, on the reverse strand, counting down.
AGAGCGACAGTTCGAGGATGGGAAAAATGTGGTTTGCCATTACGTCGCAATTCCAACGCCTTGACAAAGTGTCGCAATACCGACACTTTTTCCGTCACTTCAAAACAAGTGTTTCTCTTCCAACGTTTCCCAAACCATCGCTCTTCCTATGTTTGTAAACTGTCACAATTCCGACGAAATGTGGTCCGATGTTTTGAACGTCGCTCTGCTGACGTTTTTATGCCGTCGCTCTTCCGACGTTTGTAAACTATCGCAATTCCGATGAAATGTGGTTTGACGTTTTGAACGTCGCTCTTCCGACGTTTTTATACCGTCAATCTTCCAACGTTTGTAAACTGTCGCAATTCCGATGAAATGTGGTCCGACATTTTGAACGTCGCTCTTTTGACGTTTTTATATTGTCGGTCTTCCGACGTTTTTAAACAGTCGCAATTCCGACGCCGTACAAAAGTGTTGCAAGACCGACGCTTTCCAAAAGTGTCACAATACCGACGCATTCCAAAAGTGTCACAATACCAATGCTAGGAAGAACTGTCGCAATATAAATGGATGTCACAAGACCTACGAAAATGGAAATCGTTCAAAACGTCGGAAGACCGACGCTTACGAAGCATCGGTATACCGACGGCGGGTTCAATTTAAAAAAAAATGAAACTTTAAAACAGGACAGTAAATCTCCAATATTTGTTATGAATTGTGGGTGTTCCAATTGTTATGAAGATAATTTGACCGTGAAATATTAATATAATAAACCACCCTGCAGCGCTTCGACTATAAACAATCATATAAACATGGCTCTGTATTTCAAAAAACAGGTTTAAAATAGAAACAGGGCAATTTTTTTTTTCTAAGTAAGGTTAATCTATTAACAGTGGGAATAAAATTACAGCATGACCGAAGTCAAAAACATTTCCCAGACTTATGGAAAATTTGTCAAAAAATCAAAAAAGAAGACTACCCTCATACGGGGAAACCAGTCTTGAACGTTTTTCAGGTCGTTGCATTGCCCACGCAGGGGAACCATCATTTGATATCTTTGACGATTACAGTGTTTACAGAATGAAAAAATAAAACAGAGGTCCAGCACAGTAATATAAGCAAAAACATGCCCAATTAAGTGGGCCGCGAAGCAATAAAACCAAACCAAAGAGAAGCAGCTACTCATCCGGTGGTTCTTCGAAAATTCGGCACCATACTTCGGAAAACATAAAAATGAAACTTTAAAACATGACAGTAAATCTCCAATATTTGTTATGAATTGTGGGTGTTCCAATTGTTATGAACATAATTCAACCGTGAAATATTAATATAATAAACCACCCCGCAGTGCTTTGACTATAAACAATCATATAAACATTGCTCTGTATTTCAAAAAACAGGTTTAAAATAGAAACAGGGCAACTTTTTTTTTTTCTAAGTAAGGTTAATCTATTAACAGTAGGAATAAAATTACAGCATGACCGAAGTCAAAAAAATTTCCAAGACTTATGGCAAATTTGTCAAAAAATCAAAAAAGAAGACTGCCCTCATACGAGGAAACCAGTCTTGAACATTTTTCAGGTTGTTGCATTGCCCACGCAGGGGAACCATCGTTTGATATCTTTGACAATTACAGTGTTTACAGAATTCAAAAATAAAACAGAGGTCCAGCACAGTAATATAAGCAAAAACATGCCCAATTAAGTGGGCCGCGAGGCAAGAAAACCAAACCAAAGAGAAGTAGCTACTCATCTGGTGGTTCTTCGACAATTTGGCACCATCCTTCGGCAAACATGTCACTGTCCATGGCGGGAGCAGCTTCAAACATGGAAGGTCCAGGATCTCAAGGCGCTATCTCCACATCACGAGCCCTATGAACCTGAGCCTTCGATTCCTGCACATTCACGCCACCGCTCCCCTCCTGAAGGCCCAAAAGATGGGCTTTTTCTGAGCTCAGACCCGCCGGACGGGTGCATTGTTCCTCCACTTGGGCCTCTTCACGGAAAACCACGGTGATTGAAGCTGTGATTCGTGGGCGGTTCAGAGAGAAATTAAAGGAAAAAAGCGTTGTGCGCATCGTGGGAGAAGGTGAAGTGGTGGGGAAATGAGGAGCAGGGGATCCCATACGGTGGCCAGATCCTAGAACCCGACCCAACCCACTTCTAGTGTTTGGATAGCGGCCTACGTAAAAATCACTGGAGTTGGAAGATGACTCAGTTGAGGGGCTGGAGGGAGTGCGCAGGGGTTGGCCTCTGGTGCTACCCCTACGACAATGCATCCTTTGACGCAGGTGAGGCATGGGTGCAGTCTCAGTAGTGGGCACAAGACGAGACGGAGAAGCAGGATTCCAAGAAACCGAGGAAGACAGACACAAACCAGACCGAGAGAAATGCATATTTTCACCAAGGTCTAAGCATCAGTTCAGATAGCTTCTCCTTCCCGTCACAGTGAGTAGGCAATGTAACCCAGCAACCAGAGAGCATCTGCAATTCAAAGGTTGTGGCTCGTCTAAGAAACCATAGCGAAACACAATTTTATCGACCCGACTGCAATGGCATCGAAGAACACCCATAATAAATCTCTCATTGATGAGAGACGAAGGCTGGAGCATATTGGAGCATGCAGAATCGCTAACAGGAGTGGAGGTCCAATCTTGAACAACGTTAAAACTTAATGTGATTGATATGAAAACCTTGGAACTTAAATATCGTCTGCCAGCCGTGACATGGGTGGGCAGGTGTCTCCACACTTCGCCACATCCATGTCCCATCGCCTTAAATGCCATCCAATGCAACCCGCATCCGAGAACAGGGCAACTTTTGATTGAAGCGTGGGTTTTGTTTAAAGTTTGGTGGTCCCGCACCACGGCAAGCCAGAGGAGGAAACGTGGAAGAAATTGATTGGATCGGATCTTTTTTTGGGCCGCTCACGCAGTGGAAATCCAGACCCAAAAAATATTAGGGTGAATTTGATAAGAAATTCGCGTCACAACTCTCTCTCCGTACGCCAGCCCAAATTCGGACCCAAAAAATATTAGGGCAGAATTCATTTGGTTTTTGCATCACAAAATTGGCCGATGTCAGCAAGCTATTTTGGAACACGAATTTGGTTTGAATTATGGTTTATCGCCGTTTGAAGTCCGACAGGCTCCACGGCTAAAGGGTTTGTTTGAAGTTTTGACAAAGGTTTTGTTATATGTTTTATATAACGCGCGGTGGAATATTTTTATTGTTTGTTAAGGTCCCACACTAGTTTTGGTAATATTTTGTTTTAAATGCGACGTATATATGTTTTATATATATATATATTTCATATATATATTAAAACATTTATAAATTTTGGACCCCAAGAGAATTTTAATAGATTTGTTATTTGCATAGTTTTGTTATGTTTTTAATATATGCGTTGCATATAAAAGAAAAGGGTTGTGAGCCTGTTTCGGAATGTAGTTGTAAAGTTTATTATTACACAGAATAGCAGTGTAAGTGTTTTGAAGAGCACAGCAGTGCATAGTTTTAGAGACATAGAAGAATTTTGAGTGCACTGCATTTTGCAGCAGTCACATTTTGTAATCCCTCTTAGTGAGGAAGAATTTGTAATAGCTTTTTTTTTTAAGGAATAGAAATTTTTCAAAGTGTTGAACTCTATTTCCAGTGAAGAAATTTCAATATTTTCTCTGTGTTAGAAGAGGAGATTATTACTCCATTGTTATTCTGGAATTTTCAAATATTCCAACACATGGCTATAAGTGAAGGAGATTTCTACGCATCAAAATCAACATGTTTTCAAGTAGGAGCTGCCTAATTTTGTAACAAACTTCTCTCTGGATGTCAAAATTTGCAGACACTGAAGATTACTCAGGTGATGCCTGAAATTTCCATTGAATTCCTATAAGAATCTTAGATTTGTGACAGAAATCCTTTTGCTAATATATAAGCTTACTCCTTTTACGTTTGTCTCATTCAACTAATAAAATTTTTTTCAAGGAGTATAATGAAAATTAGATTATGTGTGAAGCATAAAATAATCATTGATGCTAGACTTGGAAGTTAAGAAGTATAATATGAAGTAGATACACTTCTGTAAAGCATAATACCATTTTTCTGAAGCATAAGACAATCATTGATGCTAGACTTGGAAGTTCGAATAAGACGAGATAAAACAATGAAAAAGGCATTCCATTACTTGCATGAAATATGAGTATCACCTTTTACCAGTAAGATGGGAGCAAGGTCTAAATTTTGACTAGAATCGATTCTTGTGAACTCAAATTTCACTAAAAACATAGTTTTTTTGTATGTTTTTCAGCACATGGTTAAAAATGATAGTGCATCAAAATCTATATTGTTGGGCTGAATACATAAGTAATCAAAAATTCTCTTTACCAAGTTATTCGCTTCATCAAAAGCCTGATCTTCACATGTGACACTTTTTCTAGGGATACATATCAAGTGGGTTGTGACATTTTAAAACTTGGTTCGCGGTGAAGTGCCCAAAAGGCAAGTCTATCAAAGCATCTGCGACCTGTGTCATTTCATAGTAGCAGATGATTTGATATCATAATGGAGGTGCTCCAATTCAAGCAGTGTAGAAGAGGCAGGAGCCTACAAGGTAGATCCAAACTTTGGAGAAGAGCAAGGCAGATCCTGGGAAGAACGAAGAATTTGGGAATCTGGGATCTCTTCCAGAGGCCATGATACCAAAGGTTTGTCCTGTTTGTAGATCTTTCTCATCTACATCCAATATAGCCTTAAATTCCCACATAGATCACTGTCTACCAGGTGAGTCAAATGCTAAAAAATCTGGAACAAATTTTTCCAAGCCTAAAGTGAAGGTGAGAAAAAAACGATCAATCCTAGATATCATTGCTGCGACACCTGTTTGCATGCTAGAGGATTTGGATTATAGTACTAGCAAAGAGAAATTGACCACTGATGCACATCCATTGCCTTTGGGTCAGCTCAATCTCAGAGACACCACCAAGTAGAGGCAACATCAATGCAAAGATATCAACATTTCAAAATTAATGCAAATATCTCGCGTAGTGGTAATGCATGTATTTCAAAAGAAACAAATAACAATGCACATTCTAACCCATTCGTATAACCACTATAGCAAGGGTTTACATCTAATTAGATCCAATCCGTATATCGATGGAAAAAAATTAATATAATTACATTTTCCATAGTAGAGGAAACTTTGTGAAAAAAAAAAGGAATATAAAATGAGGATGTCAAGATGTTTAGATGACTCAGTACAACAATTATTTGTGCTTAGTAGACATAGCACTGTATTCTTAATGCATTTTCTATAGAATACTAAACAGATTTGTCCAAAATTTGAGATGCAAATTGTGGTCTCTACTATGTTTGGAAAATTGGAGGTTTATAAAAGATAAACTGCGAACAGAATTGTACCACTATGATAAGAAGCTGTCAGAAGCATTCCTTCTACTTCACAAACGTGGAACTACCTTAAGAATGCTTATGGTTGATATAAATATTAGAGCATGGCAGTTAAATGTAGTAGTTATGCTAAAATACTGAATAACAGCTTGAGAGTGCTCTTCAGATACTATACGAATGCACCAAATTAAAGTTGTACCATTACTAAAGATAAATGGCCAAAAATAGTCAATTTTGATATCGTGAATTTATGTCTTTCTCAGTAGAAAACTGGGGATAGGATGGAAAATATAAGAAAACTAAGTTCCAAGGACTAAAAAAATGAGGCCAACATAGTTCTGCCTTGAATCAGAGACAAAACAAAGCTGCCCAAAAAAGTGTTTTCCACTGTCATCACCCCGAGGAGCGCAAAGTCAGTTGATGGTGCCAACCATTTTACGAAGCAGAGAGAATATTGATGGTGCCAATGGTTGTAGCATAGTTTGTTGACGTGAGCCATCATTGTAACAAAGTAGATTGATGGTGCCAATTGTTGTAGAAGTCCATTGAGAGTGAAAATACTGTAGTAGAGCAGTTTGAGAGCACCCATTGAAGCTCCTATATATAGCAGAGTCAACATTTTCCTATTGAACAAGTTTGTATAGTCAAATCCACAACAAGATCAGATAGCCACGATCCTAAATGAGAACCAGAGCCAAAGCTAAGACAGATTCATGTTTAGCAGAACAAGACAGCCATAACAAAGGATTTGACCACAGAACCAAATCATGAGAGATAGCAAGATTCTTGCTTCCACTGTGGAAATGTAGAAACTGTACAAGGGCTTTGCTTCCAGTAGATTTCATTGTGACAGTAATTGCTATGGTGTTGTAAGTGCTCATTTTTAGAATCTTAAAGCCATTATGGAATTCTTTTAACCTGGAGAGGGTTTTCTCTGGTTATAAATCCTCATGTTCAAATTCCATTGTGGATTGGTTGTGTTTGATATTATGTTTTTACTGTCCGCAGTTGAATTTTCGCACAGAAAATTATCAGTCTAAAGCGAGCAATTTTGCGATGTTTCTTTTTCTTCCTATTGTGAAGTATTTTTCTCAGAACTCTACTCGTTGTAACAAAGGTCTTGGGCATAGAACAGGGGACTTGGGTTTTTTGGAATCAAACTTCAGGTTAGGATGCTCATCTGAAGAATGGAAGAGTGAGCCTTAGCATGGAGTTGGGAGTACCAATTTGAAGTGCAGGTAGGGCATTGTACAATAGACCAGTTATATTTCTGGACCCTAATACAAAAGTTTCTTCTTCTTTCAAAACGTGTTTCTCGTTTTCTATAACCAATGTGGGTCCTGTTCTTGTTTCAATTGGGGATGGATCAAAATTTGTTATTACTCTAGATGATCACACTCTGGGTAGCCCTGGAGGCTATTTGGGGGTGATGAGTCCAATAGGTCTAAATGAACTATTTCCCTCGCCGAGGAATACTATTGCAGTGGAATTTGATACTATTTTGGATTTTGAATTCCACGATCCTAATGGAAACCAATACCTTCAGCTCCAGTACCTGTTCACAAAAGAGGGTGCCATAGTCATTCATGCATGCAGAGAGGGTGAATTGCAGGCATTGCAACCGGAGGTGTTGTTATTGTTGCATTGGCCACTAGATTGTTTGTCTAGTTCTGTTACAAGCGCAGAGTATTGAAAATGACAGACAAATTTAGTTCAGATATTGTGAAATTGCCTCATAAATTCACCTACAAAGAGCTCAGCAATGCTACGAAAGAATTTTTTTGAATGTGATTGATAATCGATAATTTCAAGCAAGGGTAATCCCCTTGTGAAACCCAAATTTTTGAGCATTTTCTAAAACCTGATGATAGAGTCATTGTAATGAACAAGTGCCTAGGTCCATATTACATCCAAATCTACCAAGCACCAAGATCTATAAAAAAAAATCCACAGTATCTGCGAACTAAGAAGAAGAGGCAGAAAATGTATTCTACTTACCTGTTCGAATAGTGGTTGGGGTTTACCACGGCAAAAATTTGACAGAGCCCATGTAGCATTTCTTATCATTGAAATTGTGGTAGTATCATTCAACTGGGCAAGCACCTGCCTCAGAGCTCCATGACTGAGGGAAATATCCCTAAATGTTGCAGAGTCTCTAGCAATATTTCCCAAAGCCCAAACAGCCTTACACGAACACCAGTTGAACTTAAAGTTGGGTACTAGTTTTTTAAATCAAATTCCAAAATTACAGACATATAAAGATAGTTGGGAAGAATAATTTTATGCCTCTAAAATAAATGTGCTACCTATTCTCGAACATTATCATTCCCAGAGGTAAGAAGTTCCACAAATATAGGCAGTGCCCTGTAATCAATCACAACCTTTGTATTCTCAGAGGTTCCTGAGACTATATTAGTCAAAGCCCAAGCTGCTTCAAACTACATTATCAATCACAAGGTATCACCATCAAAGCTATAATTTTAAGATAAAAATTTATCTACCATTGAAACTATAATTTTAAAATAGATACACCTAGTGATATAGACACCTAGTGAGAGTAGAGGTTAGGAAATTATAATAAAAATTATTACAAGATATCACTCACAGTGCAGTTGATTGTTCATTGTCTGTTGTAACTATAATTTTAAAGAAGACACACTTAGTGATATAGACACCACCAAGTGAGAGAAGAGGTTATGAAATTATAATGAGAATTATTTCAAGATATCATATTACTCATAGTACAGTTAATTGTTTATTGTTTGGTGTAATAATTGTTTATTATTTATAAACACAATCAAACATATTATGAGGGACGGTGATGAAATTGACAACGGTCTCATAGCAAACCATAACGGGCACATCCCCTGGCAAGATAGACTCTGAATAAGAAAGAAAGAAAAACAAAGTGATTACTTACATGATCATAGGCTTCCTGAATAACAAGATCCAGAGCAGCATCTGTAACCCCTAAAGCAACACCTCTCTCTGCAAGACGAATCGCTACATCTTTCATATGTAGTCTAGAAAATTTTCTGAGCTCATCACGAGAAAGAGGATCAAATACAACTATCTCATCAAGTCTATTCAATAGCTCTGGCCTGAAATGTCTTCTAACCTGCAAAAATATTCAAAGGCATGTCAAAGCACTGCAGCCAACTTCGTGATAAAATTATATGAAAAATATGCATACAAAGAGTCCAGGAGAATGAAACGAAAGGTGTATTGGAAGTTGCCAAAATGCAGCAACTAAAACGGCAGGTGTATTGGCAGTTGCGGAAATGCAGCTACTAAAACGGCAGGTCTGTCGACAGTTGCAGGTGTCTGGATTTTTGCTGGTATTTTCAAACCAATTCCATGGAAATATACGAGAAACCAGTGGTATGTCAAACCTAGAAGGTAACTCGAGATACTGTGACTGTTAGATTAAAGAAGTAACAGGTGTCGTGCCTAGATAAGAAGTGTTGACGAAAAAAAAATTGATCTCTTTCATAACAAAAGGCCTATCGGCCTAAATATCTAGGACATGTGGTACTCCATGATAAAGACACATGGTGTGTGGATTTGAGTTTTTCAGGTGGTCAAGTGGGCCGAAAATAGGTGAAATGTGGCACCACTCAGAGATTGACATGTGCCAATTGGTACAAGTGGTAGACAATTGGCATGCTCAAACAACGAGGTGATGCAGGAATGACATGAGGGAGAAAATATCAGAAAATCCCCAAATATGGAGAACTAAAGCTCATCACCAACCTGAGATTGACAACTTTACATGATGTAACCTATGAAATCGTAAATGGAGAAATAATAGTAACAATAAAGTGACCTATGTAACAATAAAGTCGAATTCATCCTGGGAGTGGTAATGGGAGAAATCATGTGAACAACAGGAAACATGCAGAGTTGCTTACAATCAAATAGATGAAAAAACACATACAAAAAACCTAGATAATAATCATGAACAAGCTTAATATTGAATTATGAACTATAAAGGAACTTACAAAATGTGACATTACAAACCTGGTCAAGCGCACAAGCAAAAATATCCTGGACATGACCCTGGTTGACAAGTTGTATTGCTCATGATGCAAGAGGATTTGTACCTGCACTGCCAAGTCAATCAAAATCCATCATTATCTATATAATAAATACAAGTAATTGATGTAGTATGTTTTACTCTAAGATGCATTCTTATGATAATGTTAGAACATATGTTGAAAATGTCAAAAAATACTTGAATAAGCTCCTCTTCGTTTCAAGAACAATTTATTGGAGTCGCATGAACTTGGAACAAGCCTCCCACGATCTGAAAGAGTAGCAACTAAGTCAACAATGACTTTTTGTTGCTACGCTGGATCGAGGGAGGTTTGCTCCAAGATTAAATCGCTCCAATAAATTATTCTCTACTAAACAGGGCCAACCACGTGAAGGTGGAAGCTCTTATGGCCCCTCCTCCCCCCTCACATCACTCTCAATTCCCCAATACCCAATCTATATTTCATTTTTTACTTTCATGAGCATAAAAAAAATATTCAATAACTAATAAAAAAACAATTCAGCAAAAAGTACGCAAGGAAACATTGCAATTAATGCTTGACATAAAAATAGTATGATAAATGAGTTTTTTATATAACGCAAAAAACGTTCCAAGTATGGTAACGTTTGTCTTATAATAATACAATAATTTACATTATCAAATTTTCTTTTTCTTCTTCCTATTTCTAAAGCTCCTAATTACATTATCAATATCATCGTGCTCTGCTCCTATTTCGTGCCTTTCGACCCGCACTGCTGACCTAGTTGCGTAGTCACGATGTCTGGTCCCATCCAGTGACGGGGCATCGCCTACAAAAACAGATAATATTAAATTTTAATTGTCAGTTTTTAAATATCATTGAACTAGTTCGGTAATATTAATAAAAAAATTTGCAATGAGATTATTTACCTGGTGCACCAGTTGTCGTCGTTGGGACTGTTGCCCTGTCTTCCTCACTGGTGGTAAGATCCTCAAGGGAAACATTCTCTGTCATTTAAACAAAAAACTTATAAGGACAACCATCAAGGTATAATTAGAAAAAATTATAAGTGGAAATTAATTACCGTCACGGTCCTCACTGATAGTAGCATTGTCAGCCTGGTCCCCACTACAATGATTAGGTTGCACGCAAGGAACATCTACATCTGGCTCTAAAACAGGGTTATTTGCCTCATCGGTAGTGCTGCTCCCCTAATTTAAACATATTTTTTAGACATTAAATTTATGGACAAAAACAAACATATTGAAAGGTTAATGTTTTACCTTATCAGGCATTCTAGATCTTGGGACCTGCCCCAAGCTTCTGCGACGTTCAACTATGGCTTGATAGATGAAATGGAAAGCGATATTTTTATCTTCCTCTGTAGTTTTTGTTCCAAAGTCATCACCCTACATTACATATGATTGTGTATTTTTAATCATATTTTATAGGATTACAAAAACGTTGGAAGGAGATACAATTAATTATAAGATGTTTAGCTACTTAATTACAATTCTTACGGCTAATTTCAAGTAGCCACCCTAGCCTAGCTTGTGATGGCCCTTTTTTTCAATCCTAGCTTTGGTTGCCTTTGAGGTGTCAGGCAACCTATCATCAAAAGATTGAAGTCAAATATGACGTAGCACACTATTATTTTAGACATAGAGAAAATTAAATTTGTAATTTACCTTGCGGGTCCAGTTGGCATTTTTATTTCTTTCTTTTCCCTTTTCTCTTTTCTGTCATGGATGAGTTCTCTCCACTCACTCTCTGGAACTGTGAGAGGATGCTCGTATCTAGGGTTAAATTTCAATTGCGTCCTATAGGTGTCCCTGGTATATTTCAAATATTTGCCGGCTACCCGAGCGATCGTTGTTTTGTCAAATGTGTCGACCCCAAAAAGGGCTTCTAGATCATCTAGAAATTCTTTTTTCAGGTTGGAATTCTGGGAATTCCACTTTGTGCATATGTTTGGGCCAAAAATTACCAACGCATGGCTCTCCAAAAACCTGTAGAACTCATTGTTTCCTACACAGAAAAAAAAATATATTATCATTAATTTAAAAATAAAAATCATGATAAATATGTTTTAGATAGAGTACATTAAATAGTTAAAATATTAAAATTTACCTGGGAGTTGTATGTGCTTTATAGGGACACCTTCATCGTTCACCAACAACATTCCATTAATGGTCCCTGTGGAGCTGACACATGTAGCTCCAGGAAACGCAATAATGTAGTTGGCCATATCAGCCTCATCACTGCCAACATGTTCAGCGGTTGGCTGGGTGTCTGCTTGGGCAAGGTGTGTTTCTTGGCTGGCACCAAAAGGAGTAGAAGGTGTACGAGAGGGTTGCTGGGCAATATATTTCCCTTGTGTCTCACTACCACCAACACCGGGTTCAGCAAGTGTTAGAAAACGCTACATACAAAAGAACTTTTTGTTAGTTTAGTCAATGTAAAAATTAAAAATCAAACTATCACAATTCATCTCATGTAGACAAAAAAAATTTCCTTTTGACTTTTTATTATTACCTGATATGTTTCTAGCTGGGTCATAAGTTGTTTTATCCTCTCTTCTATTTCAGGTGTTTGAGGCGCATCTATCAAAGTATCAAATTCCGACCTTGCATTTCGTGCCTTTTTTCGCAACAAGAGCGCTGGAGATAGGGATGAAGAAAGCTCTTCCTCATAGAGGGAATCATCAGGCGTACCATGGCTAGGTGTCTGCATATTTGAATAAAATTAATATTATTTCAATTATGTAAATAACTAAAATACCTGAAGATAGAGCAATGCTGGCACTTTACATGTTCTTCCGCTGGCCTCTTTCCGCGATTATCTCGTCTCGGGGTTGTTCCTGCACTGCTCTGATCAGTCTGCCACATTGCAATAAAATTATAAATGTAAAAACTTGAAAACAATATCTAACTTGAAAACACAAAATTAAAACTGAAATAATTTCTAATAAGACACCGGAAGATAGAGTTAGAGTTTCAAATATGCCTTGCATTGAATTCAGTCCTGGAAACATGTCATTGCACATTAAGGCACCCAAACAACAGACGAGTTGACAATGAAGACCTTATTGAATATATTGTTGGAGCAACTTCTAGTAAACTTGTTGTGAAGACCTTGAGGACATTTTTGGAGCAACATTGTGGAAGCTGATGGTATAGCATTGTTGGAGACGATCTTGAAGGGCCTTGAAGTGAAGCTTTTGGAGCAACTATTGAAAAATCGTTAGAGCATTTAAGTAAGGCACTTTCTATCTTCCATCACCTTTTTCCTTTAAATATCATTTAAAATATTTTGTTGATATTTAATGTTTGAAATCACGTTAGAATTCCTTGATTATATGTGTTTGGGGACTTTCCCTTTGAAATTACCCAAAAATATCCTGGCAATTTTATCTTCAGGATGCATGTCTGACCCTATTGTTCAATATTTTGATTGATAGTAGTAAACATAGAGAGTTAGGGGGCTCTTGACTTGGTTTGGTTGGGCCATTAGATCCCTAACATCTACTAGGGAGAACCCCCCTTGAGTTGGAGGAGGGCTAGCCCGAAGTGAAAAGAGGTTGGTGAGGTGACAATGGGGCTATTGAATTACACATGGTATCACACTTTAGCTTTAGGACTTTATCTTGAGAAGTGCGAGATTTTGCTATATCAATTCTCAAATTGTTTACAACACTATTGTTAAGAAATAATAAGAACTAGATTGGCTCATTAACCTACCATATTTTAATTTCATAAGGTATGTTCGAAGTTTGAACTGCTAGGGTAATTTATTATTGTGAAATCATAGTTCTAAATTATCTCTTATTTTGTGAGCAATGTAATCTATTAATTGTAAGCAGATTCATTAAAAAAATTGAAACTGATTTTAGCATGAATGATGAAAATTTATATATTAATTGGTTTTTAAGAGTATTTGTATTATGTAGGAGCACTGGAAAGAAAAATCAAGACTTCATTTTTTGTTTTCCTTATTTTATTGGGCTGAACTGGAGAAAATTGAATATGAATAGTGAGTTAATTGTAAGATCAATGGGCCAAGGCCATACATCAACATTGACCACAGTGGGGAAGTATAAAGCATGGATATTCATGCAAGTATAGTTATTAATGTAAGATCAAAGTTAAATCTTAGCTTCACTAAAGAAATAGAAGGCAAAGATCTAGCATCAACTGAAACTCACGTGAAAAAGTAGATGAAAAATGTACAATCATCCAATGGAGAGGTAATATATAATTATCCAGTAAGACTCTTGGCTATGCCTTGAGACTAAACTAATTCTCAATATTTTTGAATAATCATCCATTGGAATTTAGTAGGAAAACCATAGTAAATCATTGTCCAATGGCCATGAAAAAATATATAAAAAATAATATTTTTTGGTTGTTTTTCAATAGGTGGACCATGATGGGACCACTGAGAAGGTGGGGGTGTTTTTTTAATCATGGAAGTGAGGTTTAGTAGATTGATAGTCAAGTTACCTTTCCCTATAAATTTTCTCGATCAAGTTATTCATTCATTGAACTTTGATTCATTCCTACTATTTTGATACACAATCCAATTCAGTTGAGTCTTGAGTCTTCATTGAGAATGGCATTCATAGATTGTCAAGAAAGAGGTTATCATGCACATGCACTCTTCTTTTCTTGGTATCTTTGTAACTATCATTTCTTAGATCCTCATAGCTTACCAACACCTACTATATTGGTATACACATAATATGGCATTTACCTAAAGTATTTCATATGTATCTAGAAGTAAATAAGTTGTATGACAATTGTTATGGAAGATATAAGATGTGTATTATAGTTTATATTTCAATTTTTCTTAAGTAGCATGCATGTGCGGTTCATATAGTGACTACAATTACCAAATATATTTCAGTGAAGATGTGAATATGATCTCTCATTAGGTCCTAATTACTTAAAGCATCATTAATTAGCTTTCCAAATGAATAAAATATGTTAACAAATTAGTAAAAACTAGGAAACAAATCATGCTTTAAAAAAATATGGCACAATGAGTCACACTCTGAGATTTATTTAATTACTCATCAAGTGTCGCTACAACATATATATGATCACCATTACCATAGAAATAGGACATGTGACCATCATTTTGGTTTCGCCAATGACATTCCACATCATGAGCATTGTTTAGGGTTGATTGTGTTGATTTTTTTTAAACAAATCATTTATACATTTTATGGAAATTATAGACACAATTTATAATCACATTACAAGATCATGATGTATGGATATTCCTTATCATTTCTTAGATACTCACAACTTACCAACACCTAATAGATTGATACACACATCATATGGAATTTACCCCTAGAATGCCACATGTATCCTAAAACAAATTAGTTGTATGGAAATTGTTATGGTGCATATATGATGTGTATTACAGTTTATCTTATAATTTTGTTGAAGTAGCATACAAAAATTTACATAGTGATATGAGAACCACTCTCTAGAGTATACATCGATTTTGTACACATGGCTTTTTAGTGGCTTTTTAAGATATATCATTGGTGATGATCACATGATTATATAATGAACCATTAAGTTGAACTATGAAATTATTCCTCACAACACACACACACATATTGATGAATTAATAATTTTTCTCATATAATTTTTTTAATCTATTTTGAAAAAAATAAAAAATTATATATAATTATTTCTAAGAAGAACAAGAGATAATTCCTTACCATATCTTCGTAAAACATATAATAGCAAGAAAATTAATCTATTGAAATTTCATTTCCAAACATATTCCTAGAGTAAAATGAAGATTAAAATGAGATATTCATGGATTTACCTATAACATCTCCTCATAATTAAGAATGTAAATGTACAATATTGATGATACATAGGTTAGGAGAAAATTAATCTATTGAAATTTCATTTCCAAACATATTCATGGAGTAAAATGAGGATTAAAGAGAGATATTTATGAATTTACTTATAACATCACCTCATAAAAGTGTAAATGTACAATATTGATAAAATTTATTTATATATGATAAATAATAAACCTTTATCTCACATGTATCATATAATCCTATAAACAAACACATTCTATAATATGCAATAAAAGTGAAATTACACAATCCACATGGAAATAAGACTTAGTTCAAGCAAAAGAAAATAAAAAATAAACCATAAGTGACACGGATTTTGCAAAGGCATATAAGTGTCGTTATACCGACGGCGGCCAAAGCATCGCTATTGCGACAAATGCCTCCAAACGTCGCAATTGCGACACTTAGACATTGTGTCGCACTTGCGACGTTTGGAGGCAGTCGTCGCAATAGCGACGCTTTGGGGCATAGTGACTCAATTGCGACGTCTTCCTCCAAACGTCGCAATTGTGACACTTTGTCTAAGTGTCAGTATTGCGACACTTTTCTCTAAACGTCGGTATAGCGACAGTTTCGGGCGGGATTGAAAAAATTTGGGGAAATTTCTGAAATTTGGTCAAAAGTGTCGGAACCAAGTGTCGGAATTTCCCCCAAATATACTAGTGACAAGACACAAACTAAAGTTAAGACACTGGCCTAACTTCCCTCATACAAAAGTAACAAAACAAAGGTAATAAAAAATCATCACCATATCATAATCATATTGAAGGGTCTAAATATGAGCCTACAATATGAATAGGATTTTTTGGATCCTCTGTTGCTCTCCTTGTCACTGGATGAATATAGAGATGTTGCTCAATATTCTCCAACCTCTAGTATAAATCCATCAAATTTTTGTGGAGGTGTTCCAATGAGTGTGAAATTTCCATATAAGATTCATGCTAGTCCACAAATAGAAACTTCAATTTCCAGTAAAAATATACCATCTGCATCTACTAGTTGAATGGGCTCCCCATGTGACTTGGGTATGAGATCTGATTGGCTCATTCAGCCAAAATATTAGTGTCAAAGAGGAAGGGCATATGAGAAGAGGCTTCCCCCTCTGGCCAAGATATTTCTTCCTGAATATGTGATGCAGAAGTATCGACCCCCTCTAAGTCAAAATTGGAAATATAACCTTCGAGAAAGAACATCATGGCGAATAGGAACCATTTCCCTAATATTTGTGTAAAAAAATTGAGTGAGTTTCATGTTATGGAATGAATAGTTTGCTTTCTGTGTGAACACATGGAATTAATGTGGGCAGATTCATTGTATAATCATTGTTTGAGTCCATTTAGCTATCTGTGTTCAACCATCGAGAGAGAAGTTGTAAGTATTGTAAGCATACATGAATGGCGAAGAGGAATCTATGTTAAAGTGTGTGAGAATGATCCAATGTTCATCACATGATGGATCAATGATGATCTATTAAAATTGAGGAAAATATAGCCAGTCGTGGATGGATGGAATAGAGGATAAATAAAGCCCCGACTTCCGACTCATGTTGGGACCCACATAGTTGGGTCACATATGAATTTTAACATAGGATGAAGACCTAACCCTTGACCTTGAGTAGTATTACCTACCCGACCCATAATATCAAGCCCTGGTTTAGTTAGGTTTCATGCAAAACCATGAATTTTGCATTGTGTAATCAACATGTGAACATAAAAGAAAGCGTGGTTTTTTATATTTGAGGTTATGGGTTCCTTGCTACAATTTAGAATGGATATTTAGTAGTTTTTTTGGGCACATTACCCATAGGCTCACTAGATTCGAACCACCTAGAGGTAAAAATATGCAGAATCCAATTTCGTCTACATCAGATGGTATCAGAGCAAGAAAATATTTCCTATTGAAGGAGAATAACTTCCAGCTATGGTTGGGTAGAAGTTGTTGCAAAAATTCCACAATTGCGATTGTGGGTAGAATTTTCAAGAGGAGTGCATAGATTGAAACAACCAGAAGAGTCGAGGAAGCTTGAGAGGTTCCAAAGGAGGTGAACCTAAGATGCCAAAAGATCGAGCCAAAGAAGAAATATTTGTGAGGTGTTAGTGGAGGCTTGGTTGCAGGTCAGTGTGTAGTATGTAGAGAAGCTTATTGATACCTAAAGAGAAAAAATACTAAATTAAATATGAATGGCATGAAACAATGGCATATTATGCATCAGAAACAATAACGGTCCCATCCTTTTCTGTTTTCACTCCTAGAAAAAAATGTTGATAATACCCTAATTTGTTTCTCCCTAAACCTCCCTATTCCAACATTTTAAACATGACCATGGTCCATGTGCTTCTTTGGAATAAATTATATCCATTCCATAACCACTGGTCCATTGAGATATCAAGAAACCCCAAATCCAGCCTCATGTTTACATTCTCAACGGAAGGGCCCTCAAGGTTTTCCACCCTATTTTTTTTAATCAAGGTCCACATGCCCGCGCTTCGAAGTTCCCACCTATGCTTGTCCTGACAGGGGTTGGGATTTTAACACTTCACACTAAAGTATGCCAATGCCCTATTATATTGGCTAGATCACGTTGAATCTCTCAACATCGACCTCACTTGTTGGACCCACACTTGATCGAAAAAAACCAATTGAAGTCAGGTTAATTTGGGAGGTCGAGATCAACTAGCAAAACTTCACCGACTGAAGAAGGAACCCAGAAACGACGAATATACTTAAGCTTTACGTCTGTAAATAATTTTACGCATGCTCTTTTTAGGATTATTAGATTCATTCATCGCCATGCCACGACCTGGTTCTTCCTCCATCAAATTTCCTTCAGTGGGATTCTCCTTTGAAATTTATACCTTCCTCGCTATAATGTTGAGATTATATTTCTCAAGGATTATTTCCTATTATCGAAATTAATTTCCTTTCTTCTTGGGTTTAAATGCCTCAACTCTTCCTTGTATTGAGCACACACCCACGGTCCCACTCACAATTTATTATTGTCGTGGACCCATAGAGACAAAACAGAGACAATATTGACATCTATTCCAACAACCTAACACTTCGTCAAAAT
The DNA here is from genome assembly GCA_034641835.2 of Pinus albicaulis. NCBI lineage: Eukaryota > Viridiplantae > Streptophyta > Pinopsida > Pinales > Pinaceae > Pinus > Pinus albicaulis. Next base: position 1,010,730,111 of record CM076577.1, on the reverse strand, counting down.
ACAAAGGCCAACTTACCCCAGAAACACCAACTCATCAAACAACCTAGATTCCTCTGGAGTCTGGACAAATGGCTTTACATTCTCCAAGTTTATAATTCATACATACTAAAATGAGGGAAAACATAATTTTTTTCATAATTTACACGTGACCCCTTTGTGCATCAAACAAAATGATGAGCCTAGGGTTTATTCTCCAGCTCCCCTATAAAACACATTCCTTCCTAACTAAAAAAAATTCAAGTTGAGTAAGCACTAAAATTTTTTCTTGATGGATTATCTAAAATGTAGAAAAGTAAATAGGGAATTCCAGAATACATGTTATAAGGCTTACGATTAAAGATACCATGTTGTTACAACATTGGTGTTTTTTTCCAATTTTTTGCTTGTGTTTATTAATTTGAATCCCATTTTTCACTTTTCAGTGTTGCTATAAACTATGTTTAGAATAGCATAACCTAAACCTTCAAGAAAATTAAAGGAAACATTGGTTGAAATGTAATGTATGTCTATTATATCCTCTAATATTAGAGAAGAAACATTCTGTTTGGGATCCCCTGTAAATGAATTTATTGCGAAGATGCTGCTAACTTTGAAGGAGGATAGTTCTCCGGTACAACAAATAAAAATGAGAATACCCTCTATAGCTGTAACATAAGAGCCCTTAAAAAAACCTAACCATGCATAGTTGGGGGTAAATTGTTACCAAAATCTCACCTTCTATATTACAACTATAAGGGCTTCTAGTTTCTTGAATGTAGCACATGAATTGGTATATTTTTGTAATATTTCCTTTCTTGATCTGGTCAAAATGGACAGAATTTGTCCATGGTATTTACTGTGGAATTTCCCCATGGTACCAACCCATGGTATTTTCCTTTGGTTTTCGAGGGAAAATAATAAAATAACATCTCTAGAGAGTCCATCAAGATTATAAAAGGGGATATAAATAAGGTCTCTAGAGAGTCCATCAAGCTTATAAAAGGGGATAGAAGCTAGGCATTGGGGATCATTCGGGTTTATCCATCTTATTGTAATTTTCTTGAGAACTTGGTGTTGAGTAAAATTTATAATTTGACAACATAAATTATCAACCAAGGGTAATTAAGCTGGTGAGATGTTGTGGAAATTATATGCAGGATTTATACCTCAAGTACTTCCTAATTAAATCAGTCACACATACACAATAGTAATGCCTCTTTTTTGCATGAACACTTGTCAGCAGAGGCCATAGAGTGGATTCAATCATCCCTCTAAAACACTTGATGTTGTTGATGTTGATCAGAAAAGATAAAAGACCAAGCACACAACCATAAGAGAATAAATTCACCATTGGAAAGTTAAAACCTGATTACATGATTTTAAACACATTTGTCAAATAAAATTCATCATCCAATCATTCACATATGCTACTAAAACTTAGAAAAGAGAACACTAGTTGTGACAATAATGTTATCATTGCATAAATAAATAATCAAAAGAACACATTGCTGTAACTAATGGAGTTGTGAACAAAGGGGCCCTCCCTTACTCACAACCCCTTCAATATTAAAAGGGTTTACTCATTAAAATGGAAAAAATGTGTAACTTTATATTAATCTGGAAAATATTACAGTCATGTACAATTTGATATGTTCAATCAGCCAACCAACCCCTTTTGAAATGAAACATAATGAAATTTATACAAGTTCGAAGGAATATGCTTTTCCTGAATTAGGAAAACTACTATGTTGTAACTATCTACTATCAATACTGGAACATAATGTCAAAAATATCTCTACTAATTCTAATCAATGATTGAAAGCATGGATCAGACTGGTTTCGTTACATTGCCTGAGCTTTCCCTAATGCAGCCATTGAGAAGAAGATTGAGGATCTGGGTGGTTTCAATGAGGAATCTGAAATAGGAAATAGGACAACATCCATGTAGGTGAATTTCCCCACAAAACCCATGTTATCATTCGTTTTAAGATTAAGTGGAACATATCCAACTGCTGATTCGGCAGCAAGAAATATGGGCGGTTACAGGATATCCGCATCTACAGGAAATCACAGAGTGTCTGCTGGAAATTGACGACCACGAGCTGTCTATAGGAAATCACAGAGCTACTTCAAATCATGGCTAATCTACATAATACTTCGATAAAATGAATTAATAATTTAGTTAGGAAATGATCAACTTAAGGAATACTTAAGAACAAGATAAAATGACACTTTTTACGATAATTTGCGTACCTTAAGCACATAGCACCCCCTTAGTCAAAACTTAAGTAATATAATCGAAACAGGTTTAATTAGATGTGAAAGAGAGTTCAAAAATGGGGAAGCAAGATCTTAGAAGGCTATCAAAATTGAGAAAAAATAGGACTCAACATCTCCCCCACACCTAACTTCTTGTGTGTCCCTTATGCAAGATAAAATGTTGCATCCCCTGAAGAAAAAACAGTCCTTGCCTTGTGCTACAGCTACTGTAGCCAAATGGTTTAATTAGGCCCTGATGGATTTTGTGTGAACCTCACTTCGATATGTTTCATTATTTTTCTTTAGGTGATCAATTTGGGCATGTTTCTTCTTCATAATCTAGGCTTCCTTCTGATGCCACTCATCATGCTTCTTTTGCATGTGTAGGCTATTTTTCTTCAGGGTCTCATTTTCCTTTCGTAGAGCTTGCTATGACATAATAAGTTTAGTGATGATTTCCAGTTCCTTTTGAGATTGCTTTTTCTGGGGAGTTCCCCGACCCCCCCCCCCTCCCCCTTAATTCTGTCCTTTGGAGGACTGGGGAAAACTTAGATCTTCCTGCCCTTGGCCATCCTCAACTCTCTTATTCCCGCTTTCTTGTAGCGGTGTGTCTTGGAATGAAATTTCTTCCCATTCCTCTCTGTCGATAAATTCAACTATATCAACCTTCCCTTTCCCTTTGGTAAGCTTTGGGGCTTCTCTTTCTTTTTATCAATTCTTCTTTGTGGTATCCCCTCTTCTGCAATTTCCTTTGTTTCCAACTTTGCATCCTATCTCCTCGTAAATAATTTAGCAGGGGTGGAAGTGCCCTTAAATTTGGGCTTTTCCGCTGTGGTTTCTCCAGTCACTACCACCTCTTCATCGTTCTTGTCCTCCTCTATCAATGGACCATGGTTTCATGGCTTCTTTTTCAACTTTTCTATTGGATTTTCCTACTTGGTTTTTGAAGCATTGGAGTCCTTATCATCCTCCATGAAGTAAGTCTATGTCAAGAATTCTTCCCATGTTTTCTTTTGCTTCCACAAAACCTCTATCATGATAATTTTTATCAACCCATGGTGATATAGGTTCTCCTCTATGTGGGCTTCCCTTTCCTTAGCGACAATGGACATTTTCATCAGAGACATTCTCAAATAGTAAAAAAAATTAAAATACATGTCTTAGAAGTGGTTGAGAAGGAAAATATGAAACAAAAATGCAAGCCCAAAATGACCTTCATAGGTTATGTATTTGTGTAGGAAAAAAAACAGATGTTGATACTTACTTCGCAGGTATTCCTGTGGGATCCCTTTACTCCAATCAGGATTTGCATGTTCTTTCTAGATGAAGGATGCACAAATTCCTTTGTCAAACTGTTGATTCTTGAACCAGCGCTTTGCTTCCTATGGGATGCCGCAAGCTTGAGCCACTAGCTCCTCTGTCAACTGAAATTGGACATTCCCCACGTGCACTCTATCACCATTTAAATTCATAGCAAAGGACTTTGTTACCTCTAAATTATGCCCACTGAGTTTTTGAAACAGAGGTAGCCACCCTACCTTTCCAGTATTTCCTTACTTCGAGGGTCAGCGTCTAACAGTGCAGGACTCTACGGTTCAAGTCTAATAGGGGAATGTATTCTCTACATTGATAGGAACATGAGAGAGCAGAGTTAATTCATCTCACAGAGATTCCTCTAATACTTTGCAAAAAAACTAAACAATGATGGTTTAAATTGGAAATATTAGGGAATGTGGAAACTTTCAAAAAACGCAAGTCATAATCATGATTTTCATCATGATCTGACCTGCGAAATGAATATTGGAAATATAACCAAAGGATGTGTCAGATTCATGATGGTCAGAAATGGAACTCGGTTTATGACATAACTACTCATGGCTGCCTTCTTTCTGCAAGGGTTATCATGAATTACATTCATGAAAATTTTAAAAATTAAAGCATCATTACCTTTCACCTTAAGCATCCTCTCGCCAACCGCACCTTACTGATCTTACCTTCCAACGGTCCAGTACTTAGATGACGACTGCATTTGTCTTAAAATGATAACCCACCTTGAGATCACATCATATGAACAATTTTATAATTCATGGTATTTAACTAATAATGAAAATGATCAATACTTTATCAGATTAATTTAAGCTAATGTTATGTTTGCAATTTTTTCTTCAAGAAATCAGTGGCATTGTTGCAGGAAGTGGAACCACAACTGCTGAAATCTTTGCAGGAAAACTGTTTTGTCTCCTTTCTGTACAGTTCATTTCACATGAATGAAATTCTAATATCGAATGTGTAATGATCTCATTAGATTACCCGCCACTGAGGTCAATTGTTAACCAATGTGAGGCGCATCAAAATTAATGAGAGTGAGGACCAAGGTACTTTGATGCATCTTATCAAGTGTGAATTTATGAGTTGTTGTCGAACCCCCTTTAGGATCCAGCATTTAAGGAGCCATAATGAATCCTCATTGCTGGGGGCAAGATAACCTGTCATTAAGGCATACAAACTTCAAGGCAGCATAAGTCTCTGATCTTGGACCTAGATAATTTTCTGATGTCGATGGGACAATATTGTTGGAAGGAGGGCCCTAAGAAATCCCACATCAGTCCAACATGATCAATCCAAAAATTAGCTGAAAAAAAAAATTTATCGAGAGGATCCCAAAGGATCTATTGATATGTAATTTTAATGAGCCTAGGGCAGTCGATGCTCATTAGATTTCAATTTTAGAGATTCTGGAATATTGAAAAAGAACACTCTAATGGGGCTCCTTTTTCGTAAGTAGTCCATTAGGCCCAGAAAAAGGAATAAACCTGCACCCAATAGACATTCTTCTCATGGTTTACTGAGCACGATGAGGAAAAAAGCGAGATCAATGTGTCAACAAGAAATCAAGAAGAGGTAGTGAGAAGAATGACTCCCTCTCCCACCATTTCTAGCTCCTTTTTCTTCATAATTTCTTCCACAAATTCCTCCTTAGATTTGGGTTTCTGATATAGTTTGAGTTTGTGCCCATGCGCCAAGAAGGTAAAATTCCCATCATCAATATTTTTAACTCAAAAAGATCCATTATAAAAAACTTTCTCAATTTCATAGGGACCCAACCAATGCGTGTTGAATTTCCCTTTAAAATTATTAAATTTTGAATCATACAACAATGCGTAGTCGCCCTAATTGAACTGCTTCTTCTTAATGTATCTATCATGTTATTTATCATGTTGTTGTTGGATCATATTCGTATGATAAAATTCATCCTGCCTAATCTCATCCAACTCATTGAGTTGCAAGATTGTCTGTTGTTGTGCCTCATCAATGTCTATACCCAAATCTGTTGACATCTTGAAAGTTCTGATCTAAAATTCAATAGGCAATAAAAATTGTTTTCCATACACCAATTCATATAGAGATAAGCCAGTGGTGTTTGTCCATGTGATCCTATAAGCCCACAATGCCTCAGGAAGTGGATCATACCAATCCTTCTTATGTAATTGCATTGTCTTTGTAAGGATTGTCTCGAACACCTTATTTGTTGATTCCACCTGCCCATTGGCCTGTGGATGATAAGGGGTGGAATTATTATGAGTAATATGATATTCCTGTATAATTCCCTGCACAAGATTTGACAGAAATTGAGTACCCTAATCAGTAAATATTTCCCTTGGTACCCCAAATATTAAAAAATATCAAAAAAATTAAAATCTACCACTTCTTTCTTCGTTGCTCTAGGTAGTTCTCTTTCTTCCACCCACTGTGTAACATAATCAATAAAAACCAAAATATACTTCTTACCTTTGTACATAGGATTGAGGGGACCTACAAAATGAAGAGCCCACCTCTCGAATGGTTCTATGAGAACTTGTGGCTACAAAGGCATTTCATCTGATTGAACAGACTACCCTATTCTATGGTAGCTATCACATTTTTGAACATACTCCTTTGCATATTTGAAAAGACTTGGCCAATAGTAACCTGAGTAGAGGATCTTATAGGTTGTTTTCTTATCTACAAACTTTCCTCCACATGGTTCATCATGACAAGCTCTCAAAATATCATATATCTCATCCTCTCTGACACATCTATGAATAATCAAATCAGGTCTAGTGAAAAATATGTCTCCCCTAATCCAAGAGTAATCATCACTTTTCCTAACAATTCTCTTTTTTTTATTAGATGAAAAGTAGGGTGGAGACTTTCTTGTAGCAAGGTAGTTGGCCATGTATGAAAACCAAGGTGTTTTGACAGAAATAACAAACAAATTCTCATAAGGAAAGCTATCATTAACAGGAACATCCTCACCTGCATGGTTGAGCCTAGATAGGAAATCAACTACCTAATTTTCTTTTCCCAACCTAACCAATATTGTGAGGTCAAATTCCTGCAGTAGTAAAATCCATGCAACAATAAAATCCACCTAGTGATCCTGCAATTAGTGACTGGAATTTTTAATGAGATATTGAATGGCATAATGATTAGTGTGTACAAAAAATTCATAACCAGTGATGTAATTTCTAAACTTATTAATAGCATAAATTACAGCAAGGAATTCTTTCTCAGTTACCATGTAATTTAGTTCTACAGGAGTTAATTTTTTACTAACAAAATAAATAGCATGGGTTACGATATATTCCTTTTGACCCAATACTGCTCCTATGGATAAATCAGAGGCATCAATGGAAATGTGAAAGGTAAATTTCCAATCTAGGAATCTCAAGACAAGTGATGAAGAAATATTTTCCTTGAGTGTACCAAATGTAGCTTGACACTCATCATTCCAATGAAATTTAGATTATTTAGTCAATAATTTAAACAATGGAGAGGCTACTTTTGTAAAATTCTCAACAAACCTTCCATAGTAGCCTGCATGTCTAAGGAAACTTCAGAGTCCCCTTTAACTAGTTGATGGGGGAAGCTTTACAATAACTTCGATCTTAGTCGGATAAATTTTAATTCCTGTAGTAGAAACATGATGACCCAAAACAACACCCTCAGTCATAATCATAAAACATTTTTCATTACTCAATGAAAGATTAGTTTCTCTACATCTATGCAAAACTTTCTTAAGATTATGTAAAGCTTCTTCAAAAGTATCACCCATCACTATAAATCCATCCATATAGACCTCTACACAATCATGCAAAAGGCTAGAGAAAATACCAAGTACCACACTTTGAAATGTGGTTGGTGCGTTGCATAGACCAAATGGTAATACCTTATATGCATAGGTACCCCAAGGACATGCAAATGTTTCCTTCTCTTGGTACTATGGAGCTATCCTAATTTCATTGTGTTGAGAATTTAGAGGGTTGAAGGTTAATACAAATTCTCTTCTTGATAATTACTTATGAGCTTGCTTATGTTTCTTATGTCTTATCTTAGTTAATATTTCATCAAGTCAATTATCAAAATGTACAAGACACAAATGTTAGGCAAGAGAAGCACTTTTATTGTAGCAAGGTAAATCACAGATTTACCTTCCTTACTTTACACTTCAGAATTCATAATAACCCTTATGCTTGTATCTTAGTCCTGATGATGTCACATTCTATCACATAATATATATTTCTTCCAGACTTTGAACTAGATATAGTTTGACCATAGTTTTTCCTTCTTATCAATTCGCATCTTTTTTCTGTTCTGGAGCCCTTACTTGTATTCATATATACTTCTGTATTATACCCATATAGAATTATGCATTTTTCATTGTAGTATGATCGCAATCCTTCTTGAATAAACTTCTACTTACCAACGCTGTATTACATTAGAGACATTCGCATTTTCTGTTCCCAAGACAAATCCACATTTTTCTTCTTTTTAACTTGTCTATATACGAACCTTTATTTGTTGTTGTCTTAGAACCATCCGCAACTAGATGATCACTGTACTTCGTAGAGGAATCCACACTTCTACTCTTACTTCTTCAAAACTGTCTGAAAATTTTATGTATTGAATGGACCACAACAAGGAGTATATATATTGGCACATGCTTGGTTATTAGGCTGACCATTCAGCTATCATGTAGGCTGACCACTCAACTGTCATATAGCCCAACTTTAATATAGAATGAAAACTATATTTTTCAGCGTTGAGGATGATAGTCATGAGGGCTGTTTATGAGCCATTCTCCCACAAGATCTTGGAGGTCATTCTTCATACTAGGCACTTCATTGACTCTTAATTATATTTTTACCTAGAAGACAAAACCCTAGATAGACATCAAGAAGAAGTCTATTTAACTTATAATAAAATCTTGCTCATGAAACCCATGAAGCAAGTACAAAATACATTTTATTATCTTTGTCTTCTTCTTTACATAATTACATAGTCAATATGAAGACCGACCTAGTTACGCTTTTCAAAACTCCCTCTTAACTTGGGAGGTATTCATACAGGTACATGGTCACTTTAAAACTGAATAATCTCATATGAATAATTGGATTGGTAATCACATATGTATAGCATCATATAAACCATCATTATCCTAGTGCAAGGCCTTGAATAACGGCCCCATATCTCAACAAGACAATGGGCTACAATGCTGGCAAGACACATGACCTATAGACACCTTCGTCATTGTCTCTCCAAGGTACATACTCCACCCGGGTGTTCCCAAGGTATGAACTTCTTGGACTATTCTTCTCTTGGGTAGTTAGCCCACAAATAATATTAGTCCCCGACTACTCTTATCTTGAATTCGCTAACCCATTCTCAAAGAGTATCGAATGCCAGATGATTACCCAATCCTCCATTCTGTCTTCACAAGACCAGAATGATGTGTCTATCTCTCCTTCTCAACTAGGGAGGACCTATTCCACAAGGGAATGTACTCATTCCTATACAAGGAATGTACCCAAGCTCATTCTTAGGAATTACCAAGCTTCTTCCAAGTAATAAACTTATCATCAGGCTCACTCTTAACCAAGGACCTCTAGAAGCAATGGTGAGACACCCAGCTGCTTATGAATAATTCCTGTCCTCGATGTCATGGATTTCAATATTGGGGAATCTCCAACTTTTAGCTTCATAGGGCACAGATCATCCATCACTTTCACCCTAAGTCATGTCAACTATCAGAAAGTGATTCATCAAATTTATTTATCCAGTCCACTATTATGCCATGCTGCTTTCCTTCGAATCATCTCCAAGGATCATACATCCTTTCTCATGATTAGCAACCCTACACAAATTCTTCCAGATAAACATATTCATATGAACCTTTTAGAAAAAAAGTTACCTTAGTGACGATCTTTCACCATGACATCTTCTTGTAGGCATCGACATCCTTCATACAAATTGACACATCTCCTAATGATATGCTTTTTTCCAAAGGTCTTCTTCTTTACCAGACTTCCGTCAGAGTCTACATATATTTTTAGGAGTTCTATTAGTCACATTCTTTTGGCTTTTGGATGGTAACTACTTCTTGACATGGCTGCATTTCATGATCTCTTCCTCTCTACACATTCTTTATTCCTAGGAACTTACAATATTTCTAGTTTCTTGTTCATATACAACCACCTCATATTCCATGAAGACATATTATGGTGATTTCATCTGTCCGTGCACTGAGAGATACTCCTCCATAGATCATACTTCTAAATATATAAGTTCATTACCTGCAACCATATGATATGACTTCATAGAATCCAATGTTTAGCATATAAATATATACATACCTCATACCCTTTTAACCTTAAGTCATATTCAAGAATGAAGAGCTTCATTCTCTTGGCATGCTCCATCAATATCCCAGAAATCTGTTTCCATGATGACCCTTGCTCTTGATGACTGCTTTATATTTGTAATTTTATTAGAGAGGTTTTCCCGGAGCTGATTCACCAAGAGCTCCTACCTACTTTCATAAGGATGCTACACTTATTCCTATCATATAACCAACAGAAATCATTTTAAAGAAGAGGATGATCTCAATCGTAGTGTAGATCCCTTGCTTCTTTTTTCTTATATTTCTTTTGAATCAAGTTCTTCATTTTCTTCAAATTTTTGAGTTCTGCAAAACTATTGCCTTCAACTTGTCTTCTTCCATAGAAACCCTAGGTTGATGAGTGAGGTAATTTACTTATCCCATGATTTTTTCACCCTCATGATCATATGAGTTCTTGTTTCTTATACTTCCATGATGTCATATCACATCAAGTATTAAGTAGGATCTAGGAGCCATAAAGAAACTTATTATGAGGGAGACTAGTCTTAATGATCTCTTACTCCCTCTTTCCATCTACTCCTTCCATCCTTTCTAGTGACATGAAATTTCTTGTATTATTCATAATTCTTCTTTCAGCTTCTTTTGTGTCTCCAATATTGTTCATTTGAGAGAACCTTAAGAGTTTCTTTCCATGAATTCAAAGGAGACCCTTATCTATGACTTCAGTTATCTATGAGGACCATGACTATGCAAGGATATTCAGTAATAAAACCACCTTATGCATCTCCTTTCATATCGAAGTCATTTAACCAAAATTAAAGTGAAAATGAAAGATACTTACTTGGCAAGTGGAGAGGAGATATTCACCTTGTTCTTCCTTGAATGATCTTCTTCTTAGGATGTTCCAGACTTGATATCACATGTCATCCATTCGTGTAGCTAAAATTTCAAACTATATTCCTCCAAGGCTGTGACCACCACTGGTAAGTTGAGGTCATGCCATTGAGTTCAACAATATATAAGAAGTATCTTTATTGGAGGAAACATCGAATCATATATATAGAATTGAATCAGTATTGTAAGAGAATTTGAATGATCTGTATTCACAAACTCTTGTTGTGGTAGTATTGAACCAAACATACCAAATTATGATGGTGTCATAGTTCTATTACTGTGGTAGCACTAATGACTAGAGTCTTGTCTATTTAGTCATGCTGAGAATGTTACTTGTGTCGATCTTTGTGATTTTCTCACTGATATCTTTATATACCTAAAACTGTGCTATCTTAGTTATGCTTCCTTTTCAAACTTATATACCATCAAGAATATCAGATTGAGTCTGAACTGTGGGGATGTATGCATGCCGAGACTGTGTTTATGATGAAAATGTAATATTACCTCATATACATGCATGCCGAACTGAAGTATCATCGAACTTGCGATGTAGGTGACATGTTTCGTAATATTTTTCTATAATCACTGCAATGTAACCAATCTGAGATTGTAACCTCCAAACTGAAGTGGATTTGTATTGTTGATAGCCCTTTCTTGTAACCAAAGCTCTGATACCACGTTGAGAATTTGGAGGGCTGAAGGTTAATACAAATTCTCTTCTTGATAATTACTTGTGAGCTTGCTTATTTTTCTTATGTCTTCTCTTAGTTAATCTTTTGTCAAGTCAATTATCAAAATGTATAGGACACAAATGTTAGGCAGGAGAAGCACTTTTATTGTGGGAAGGTAAATCACAGAATTACCTTCCTTACTTTACACTTCAGAATTCATCATAACCCTTACGCTTGTATCTTAGTCCTGATGATGTCACATTCTATCACATAATATATGTTTCTTCCAGACTTTGAACTAGATATAATTTGACCGCAATCTTTCTAGAATTGACTGCAGTTTTTCCTTCTTATCAATTCACATATTTTTCTGTGCTGGAGCCCTTACTTGTATTCATATATACTTCTGTATTATACCCATATAGAATTCCACATTTTTCATTGCAGTATGACCACAACCCTTCTTGAATAAAATTCTGCTTACCAATGTTGTATTACATTAGAGACATTCACATTTTCTGTTCCCAAGACAGATTCACATTTTTCTTCTTTTTAAATTATCTATATATGGACCTTTATTTGTTGTTGTCTTAGAACCATCTGCAACTATATGATCACTGTATTCCATAGAAGAATCCACACTTCTACTCTTAATTCTTCAAAACTTTCTGAAAATTTTCTATATTGAATGGACCGCAACAAGGAGTATATATATGTAATATTCCAAATCAGGAATAGCACAGCAAGCATGATGAAATAACGCACTCCTGGGAGATTGATGTACATAAATGAATTTGCAGCCCTTGTATCCCTTAGATCAGCAGATCTGGAGTCTAAATCCAAAAAGGGAGCAAAAACAAATCAAACTAGGTGTGGTAAACAGTTCTCCCACAACCTAGTCTAGCTGGGAAACACCCTACAAGAGGGGTTGTAGCTATGCACAACAAAATGCTTCAGAAATAACGCAGTCTTGGACAGTATGAGTAGGAGGGCATCAAATATGATTAACTTATGGATGTACAACATCAAATCAGAATTATAATGAAGCACTTTCAATATACAGTAGAATACATGAGGTAATAGAGCAAGAAATCCTTAGAAAAGAGAGCTGCAACACATATATAAATGCAGAAATGGCTCAACAACGTTATTTTAAGGAACTGTAGCAGCTGAATATTACAACTCAGATCTAGGAAAGATCTGTGGACAAAACATCAGATCTATTTCAGATCTGGAAACTAGATAGTTTTCTTTACAAGATCCCCTTGGGGTTTTGACCAAATCATGCATAAATAAGAGTATATTTGAGTTTCAAGTTGCAGATATGTAAAATGCTGCAGTAATTTCTGAATATAACATTACATTACAATATATCAGATCTAAATAGAACATGGATCAGCAAGCTAATCCATGAATCACCAAAGTGGATGGCAAAGCCCAACACCAGAGATCTCTCATCAAAACTGTGATCACAACACCATAAATAATCTCATATCAAAATAAGGTAGTCCCTCTATGTAAATAGCACTGTAGCTCAAATAACATAGATGGCCCACTGCTAAGTTACAGATCTGAAGTGCAAACAAGAGAGGCACTCTTCCAGGAGGTTAAAAGACACACTCCATGAGAAGAGGCTCCCAAAACAAGCTAGATCTCTGCAGATCTAGAATCCCACTTGCTGCAGCTTGAAAAAGCAGACAAACCCTCACTGGATATGTTCTGAAATTGAAATTAGAGCTTGGCCTCAAGCCTGATAGTGGATCAAATCAGAAAATACTCCTCCAAGAATCCTCAAAGGAAGAGGTGAAATCCTTGCATAGGAACTCCAAGTGCTAAGCAGCACAATTCTCTACTAAACAGAAGAGAACAATATTTGTCTAAGAAGACAAGATACTCAGAAATATGATCAATAAAAACCCTCTCTTGATGCCTTCCCTTTCCTTTTATAATATGAGAGCCTTTGCAAACCCTAAACCACCTTGATGAGTTAGATATTTTCACATGAGGGGCCTCCTTCTAGAACTAGGCTATCCATTTAGGAGATACATTGAACCTAGACAGTGTTGTAGATTTGGTCAAGGTTGACCCAGTCTCACAGCTCAAACCCCTTTCACACCTGCAAGTGATTATTTACATGGCCCTGATTTATCTGTGTTCACATGGGCATTGATTTGTTCAGTCTTTTTAGGAGTTTTACATGTCCTCATTTATTCATTTATTCATGCAACAGAAAGTAAAACAAAAATGAATATTCCTCTTAGCTCAGGCTAAGTAGGAATATTACAGTCCTCCCCTCCAAAATGTTTCTTGTCCTCAAGCAACTGATAGGGTAAGAGCTGTATTCCTTCTCATCCTACATTGATGGCATCATCAAGGATCAAATCCTCATCATAAGCCAAGTGCTCAACAAGCCAATACATCATGAATTGTTCCTCCAAGGCCAACATAATATGTGCATAGTCCATCCCTTCAGGAGTGAAAAACTCAACATAGATAAACATGGTTGAAGAAATGCTACATCTAAAACATGTATCATGAAGTACAAGTAGGAGTTCCAAACCATGTGGTACATATACACTGCCCATCCTCTATCCATACAACCCCATAAACAATACAACTATATCATCCAAGTATGGCAGCAATACTATATATATGCAAACTAAAATCTGCATTTGAGGAGGTGGGTCAAAATCCCACATGTGATGCCAACGCAGTGCACCTCTTGCCTTCATTAGATCCTGGTGTGGCAAGTGGCATTCCCACCACACTTTTGCTGCATGAGTCACCTTAACATGGCTGAAGGTGTTACATAAGTTTAGTGCCTTTGGGAAGCACCCATCATGAAAAGGAATCTCCCTTTGCACATCAAGGGAGTGGCCAAGTTCAGAATTTCTATTGGTCCCCAACAATCTATGAGATCCACATGATCTCTCACTCCTTTTAGGATTCATATCTTGCAAAAACATGGCAAAGGAATGTAATGGATCAGAAAATACAACTTGCTTGGCATGATCAAATCCTTTACCATCATAGTCTTTCACACACATGGATTTATGCATGATCATTCCCCTCCTCTCAAGCAAAGGAAGAGCTGGCTGAGATGACTCTTGCAAAGAGTCCATTGGCTGCCCCAATCCTCCATAGCTATTGCACTCTTGAAAGTGCTAATGTAATTCCTCTCTCATGCCTTCCCAATCAAAACTTTTCATGATCAGGGAATAGATCTTCATTGAATACATATGGCTGAGGAAGAATTCTTCATATGCTCCCTGTAGGATCTTCTGCTTGAGCTTGGAGGCTCTAGCCAAGAAGACCTTACCATGATAATAGATGACTCCCCCTTGGACCAAGTAGCCCTCTTCTTTCTGCATGCCATCTAGTATCATACCTGTGTGGAGATATTTGGAATACTCTATAAGCAGTTGATATTTCCAATAAATAACCACATTGCTCAACAATGACAGCGCTGTTGATACATCCACGGAAGTGCTTGTCATGTTGCTGATCTCACTTTTGACATTACACATGCCAAAATTGTTTTTGGAAGGTTGATCCTCCCATTCTTCTCCTTCCACAACATTGTAGCTTGGTCTTTCATTGCTCCAATCCTTCCTGGATCTAGATTTGGAGCAGCACTTTGTGAGGCTTTCCCCACAAGATCTGAATCTGATGGCATTCCAGGTGGCTTTCCATGAGATAATAATGTCCCTTGTAGCATCCTCATGAACATGAGAGAAGGGACTGTGAGATCCCTGCCTCCACTGTGCAAATCCATCTCTATTGTTTGTGTGGAGGTATCAGGTGAAGGATAAGTGTGCATGCCTTGAATCATTTGTGGTTTCCCACTTTTCAAGTCCACCCACTCCATTTGCAAAGCTTTCTAATCAGTGGAAACCCTCCCCAAGGTAATCAACCATTAGACACCCAAATGATGTTGGTGTCTGGTATGTCAACTACAAAGAAGTGATCCACCAGGGTGTAGGATCCCATAGTGACAGAGAGTGATGGAACATATTGCATGCATTGCATGTCCTATCTCCTGGGACCAAAACATAAAATCCCTCAAAAGTTTCAGTAGGGATTTCTCTCCTTTGCACAAGATGAGCATTAGTAAAGTTGTGGGTTGCCCCACTGTCAATCAAGACATACACTCTTTGATTCATGACTGAACCTTGTACTCTTAGGGTCGAGTACTTAGGCACTCCTCGCAAAGATGCAAGAGTCCCACTCATTGGAGAAAAGGCTCCCTTCCCATCTCTAGATAGTGTTTGATCTTCCTCATCATCATCAGCGCTGTGACTCCTCCTAGGTTCATCACCTTCATCTTCCTCCTCAAAATCTGAGAAGATTTCTATGTAGTGTGCTTTTCCAGCAGCACATCTATGTCCCGATGCCCATGACTCTTGGCATGTGAAGCATAGTCTCTTCTTCCTCAATTACCTCCTGAGATCAATATCTAGAGGTTTCTTCAAATAGCTCTCCTTTGGAGGAGCATCTTTTCCTTCCTTCCCCTTAGAAAAGTGAGGGGCCTTGCTTTGGAAATTTGCCTTTGCTTTTGGCAAGGCATCTTGGAGGTCTCTAGCCCTATCAATGGCATCATGCAAAGCGATGGGCTTGGTAGATTTAACCAACCCATGCAAAGGTTCCTCCAGGCCATCGATGAACATGCAGACTCTCCTTGATACAGATAGATCAGGGACCATGAATGATAATCTCAAAAACTCAGAGATATAAGTCTATGCATCTCCTAACTGCTTTAGCTTTGCAAGGCTTATGAAGGGTGCTTTAGGATCCTTACTGTCAAACCTCTCCACCAGTATTCTAGTAAACTCAGAATATGTAGTCACATTGATGTGTCCAAATGTAGACAACCCATGGAACCACCAATTGTGTGCTTCACCTTCAAAGTGCAGCACTACAATCTTGATGGCTTCAACCTCATGGAATTTTTTCAACTAAAAATAAATATTTAGATTTTCTACCCATGCCTCAGCAGAGCTGGAGGATGATCCATCAAACTTGGGCAAAAAGAATATGCCCATAGAGTGGTGTCTATCATGAAAGAATCCACCATCTCTATACTGCTGCCTTGGTCTTCTTCTATCCTTGAGGTGACAAAATTCTTGGAAACTCAAGTTATCCTTGAATCTCTAACTCTGAGAGTCATACTCCACAAAGTAACCTTCAAGGGAGGCTTTCTCTTGTGGTCCTTCATTCTCCATAGCCAAGAAAGTAGGCATAGTGGAGCGTTGTGAGGCTTGTGGGGCTTGTGGCAGATTCACTGGTTGACCAGTCCCATGATGAGACATTTCAGAGTTTTCTCCCAGCTGAAATCTCCCAGGAGATTCCCTCATTCTATCCATCCTCATCTCCTTGATCTCTCTGGAAAGATCTTGCATGGCCACCAACAGAGTTCTTGCAAACTCTTCCCCTTCTTTGTCACTTGTAGTCTTAGGGGCTTTACCCTTGTCTTGATCTTCAGTAGTATAATCATACTTATTGTGACTTCTGTTATGATACCTCTTCTCCCTCTCAGTAAGAGTATCTTATTCTTCTGACTGCAACATGGCTAGTGCTCGAAGGCAAGCACAGGCTGTGCCAAGAAAGGAGCTCTGATACCACTGTAATATTCCAAATCAGGAATAACACAGCAAGCCTGCTGAAATAACACACTCCTGGGAGATTGATGTACATAAATTAATTTGCATATTGGTAATGATATCTAAATTATGACTAGACTTCCCTTCTAAATGCCGCAGAACATCAGGATTAGAAATACAACAATTTATCAGATTTTCTTTTGAATTTTCCTTGAGGCTCATGGATTGGGCTATTGTTAAAAATAGTTCAGTACATTTTGAATAATGCTCCTCTTCTTCAACCCAATGAGTATTTTCTAATCTTAAGAGGGGTTTAGTAGGGGGATAGAAATTGATATGCTTTTTTTCATATCAATGAGTGATGGTCATGTTTTCAGACCTACACCCTATGTAGGCATTTGTCGTGGCTAACCAAGGCATCCCCAATATCAAAGGATTCCCTCCCATGTTAGTTTTAGGTTGAATAACATAAAAATATGCAGGGGACTTTGAGGAATCCAATGAGATGAAAATGTCTTCTAATACCCCCTCTGGCTTTACCTTAGACCTATCTACTAAATCTAACATGGTAGGAGTAGGTAGTAAGTTAAATATCCTATATGAGATAAAGTATCCATAGTCATCACATTGATGGTTGTGCCTAAATCAATTAGAGTGTTCTTTATATACCTATTAATAAAGGTGGTAACCACAATGATTCCATGATCTGCATATTTCTCAGTAACAAATCTGGTGGACATAAGGCTTGCAAGTTTCCCACCTACTTGAATTGTGGAGGGTTCTTTCTTATTTCTTCCTGGTTTCTTGTTACATAGCCCCCGCAATGTTTTTTCATAGATCGTGATATCATTAATTGCTTGCAGTAACGAGATCTTAATGCACACATTCCTCAATTCAGACAAAAGATCAAATTCGAGTTGTTTTATTTTCATCTCCAACTTCTCTGGAAAAGGAGTCTAGACCGTATGGGAGGAAGGTTCTTGTGATATTGAAGTGGCTTATTCTTCTGGTTGAGGTGTGTTTTCTACTTCATTTATTTTCAAAGTGTCTTCCTCTAAAATCTCTTCAATTATTTCCGGCTGAGTCACCACTTTTCCCGATCTGAGTTTAATTTCCTACAACAACATAGGAAATTATATAGCAAAGGAACATAAATTTCCTACAGATGTTGTGGTGCAATACAATAAGTAGGAATAGTGGGATAATTTATCACTCCAATATTGTGAGCAGATTGGATGGTTTTATTATTCGGGTTAGATACTAGCTGAGTAGGAAGTTGTGTGGGACGAGGCTGATTTGGTGGGGCAGGAAACTAAAGTTGTTGTCATTTTGGTTCTACCATTTTCTGTGGTATGGGTTATGGTGGATAAATGTTTTGAGACGAAAAATTATGTGCATCAGTGTAAGAAAAATTCCACTGCCAAGGTTGTTGTGGAGGATAGGGCTGCCAGGGCATTGAAATATTCCACATCTCATTTTGAGCATAAGGAATTTGAAAATGTGATTGTGACATACATGTAGGACGTGGTTTCCATGGTATTTGAGGGGCCATTTCATACATTGCATTGATAGCTGTCTGATATGCTATATATGTTTCTTTAATCTTAGGAAGAGAAGGACATTGATTAGTATAATGCTCAACTTCACAAATTAGGCATACCTCTACGCTATTTGTAGGACATTCCCTTAGAGCATGTTTCTTCCTGCATTTGGAGCAGAACACGGCTAGGGATTTCTCCAATTCCTGTAAAACATAGCCTGTAAAACATCCAATTGTGAAGACAATGTGAAAAGAATATCATTCTTAAAATTTTCATACAAATTACCCATTTCATCTCTGGTTACTCCAGCTTAGGCATCTGATTTGAAAAGCCTAGAAGAAGTGTCTCTTGATCCTCCTCCAACTTTAGAATTTCCCCTTGAATATATTCGACACAACTCACATGCATCATCATAACTCAGCTTTGATACATCACCTGCTCCCATTAAGTTTAAAAGCTCCATAAATTATAGTCTAATTTCCCTGAGAAAAATTGTCCTCTTGGTTTCTTTGCTCACTTGATTCAACTTGGATCTCTGCAGATTGTATTGAAATCTCTCTACCAAGTCCTCAAGACTCTCCCCTTCCTTTTGGCTAATGCCAAAAATTTCTTCTCTGAGGTCTCTATTCTTACAATAATCTTGATACTTCTTCAGGAGTACCTTATTCATTTCATCCCAAGTGGAAATGGAGTTTGAACCTAGACCCATAAACCACTTGAGAGCTACATCCTTTAATGTAGAAGGAAACAATTTCAGGTTATGAGCATTGGAAGAATAGTCATAGCTTCTGCATAACACATTCAATTCGAATAAGAAGGCATCAGGGTCTTCACTAGAGACACCATGAAAATTAGGCAAGGCCAAAGGAGGAATGTTTTTCATCTGAGTAGCTCCACTAGTATCCCTGATAGGAAATTCAAATGTGACCAGTTCCTCTTCCTTCTCATTATAGTCCCCATATGTGCTACTAGTGCCCTCTAGATGGGCGATATCAAACCTAGAGAGATTAGGACCTTTGTAAACTACATATTATTCAGAGTCAATGGTCCGGAACTCTGGTTCTTGAATAGGATTGATGAGGAACTCCTCTTCAGGCTGACCACTGAGAAGAGATGTTGACTTCCTTTGGAAAAAGGAGGTTCTAAATGGGTAGCAACAGATGATTTCCCAACAGAAGATTCTGTTGTAGAAGTATTGATCTACTTGGGGTCAACAACCAAGCTCTTTTCAAGACTACAGACATCCTGTTCAGATTCTTCTTCCTTTGCTGCCTTTTTTCTTGCAGACTTCCTTGTTCTTTCAAGTTTATTAGTGAATGAAGTGGTGCTCATAGAACCACCAAAATCATTTGAAAATATGGGACCCTAATCATCTATTATGAAAACAAATTCAAAAACTTCTACTTACCAAACAATCATGAAATGGATTTGGTGAATTATGATCTCTGCAGGTGCATAGGCCTTACCCTACGTCTTACCACTTCGACTCCCCCAGTCTTGAAAAATGTCAAACAAAATAAATCATAATAAAACACTTTCAGTATAATCCCTTATCACCTCCCCAACAACGGCGCCAAAATGTTGAGTAAAATTATAGACTTATAATTTCACAACATAAATTATCAACCAAGGGTAGGTAAGCTTGTGAGATGTTGTGCAAAGTATATGCAGGCTTAATACCTCGAGTGCTTCCTAATTAAATCAATCACACATACACAGTACTAATTTCTCTTTTTTTCCTCAACACTTCGCAACAAAGTCCATGCTGTGGATTCAATCATCCCTCTATAGATCTTGATATTGTTGTTGTTGATCAAAAAAGATAAAAGACCAAGCACATAACCATAAGAAAATAAATTCACCATTGGAAAGCTAAAACCTGATTAAATGATTTTAAACACATTTTTCAAATATATTTCATCATACAATCATTCACATATGCTGCTAAAGCATAGAAAAGAGAACACTAGTTGTGCCAATAATGTTATCATTGCATAAAGCAATAATCAAAAGAACACACTACTGCAACTAATGGAGTTGTGAAAAAAGGGGGGCCCTCTCTTACTCACAACCCCTTCAATATTAAAAGGGTTTACTTAGTAAAATGGACATAACATGTAACTTTATATTAATCTAGAAAATATTACAGTCATGTACAATCTGATATGTTCGATCAGCCAACCAACCCCTTCTCAAATGAAACATAATGAAATTTATTCAAGTTCGAAGGCATATGATTTTCCTGAATTAGGAAAACTACAATGCTGTAACTATCTACTATAAATACTGGAATGGAATGTAAAAAATAGCTCTACTGAGTCTGATCCATGACTGAAAGCATGGATTAGATAAATTTCGTTACATTGTTGGAGCTTTCCCTAGTGTGGCCATTGAGAAGAATATTTAGGATCTCAGTGGTTTTAATGATGAATCTGAAACAACCAATAGGAAAATGTCCATGTAGGTGGATTTCCTGACAAAAACCATGTTCCTGTTTGTTTTTATATTAAGTGGAACATATCCAACCGCTGATTCTGCTGCAGGAAATCTGGGCGGTTACAGGAAATCTTCATCGAGAGGAAATCACAGAGTGTCTGTAGGAAATTGACGACCACAAGCTATCTATGGGAAGTCATAGATCTACTTCAAATCATGGCTAATCTGCATAAGAATTCGATCATTCAACTTGATAATTCAGTTAGGAAACAATCATCTTAAGGAATACTTAAGAACAAGATAAAATGACACTTTTTAGGATAATTTGCATACCTTAAGTACATATCACCCTCTTGGTCAAAACTTAGGTAATATAATAAAAATAGGTGTAACTAGAGGTCAAATAGAGTTAAAAAAGGGGGAAGCAAGGTCTTAGAAGGCTATCAAAATTGAGCAAAATTGGTACTCAACACTTGGCATGGCCAATTCCAGTTTGATCCCAGGGACAAAAACCTTGTGGGTGTTATTTTTTATTTTGTCTGGTGGATCCATCCAGGGTCCAGGATTATGCTTCAGTGTATTTGTCTTATCTTTTGATAAGAACTTGTGCATGTCATCACAGGGACTTTGAAATTTGTTGTATGGCCATCTATTATTTGTAGGTTTTAACCCTGTACAAAAATTATCTGGAAACGAATTCTTAAATACATAAAATAAACAATAGCGAGAGCATAAAACATAAAACATATACACAGATATTTTTCCCCTGGATCCCAAAACCGAGACTACCATCTTGATTCTTCATTATATTCCTTTTAGTGTTACAACACATATATATACATGTCGAAGCATTCATAAAACCCCAATCCATTAACCCTGGATTATAACATAATCGTAGTTCCCTTGACCGGATCTACAAAATACCAGGGGTCGAAAACCATCATGCCCCAAAACCATGTGAAAACCCATGCATAAAACCAAGGGCATGTGTGACTAATCGTGGAAAGAATATAACACATACCCAACATTCTCCCACTTTTTTTTTTCTTTCCGCGGGGGGCCACATGAGAGGTTAGTCATTAGTCCAGTCTTGCAACACCCATTGTTTCTCTACACCAAGAGAACTTTTGAGTGTTCATAGACTTCGGCAATGCATCTTCAACATTATTCAAAGTGTCCACCTTTACCAAAAACACCTTTTTATCCTCAACCATATCTCTCACAAAGTGATATTGAACATTAATGTGCTTTGTCTTTGAATGAAAAGTAGGGTTCTTAGCCAAGAAAATTGCACTTTGTCTATCACAGTTGTTAGCCCCTTGTAAATTTCTTGACTAGCAAGCAAGGGGCTAGTTTGTTCTGTAAGCCTGCAAGGAATGCATTTCCCTTGAAAACACATTGTCCTTGTAGCCTTTTAACTGTTTCCCTCTGCTGATTTAAGCCAATAAGCCTTGCTAATAAAGAATTATGCTCAAAAAGGCTTTGTTTCGCCCCTCGTATCCCTGCATTTTTCCCCCATTCTATCCTTTTTCCCTTTCTTCTAAATCCCCTTTTGTTCCCCCCTAATATCCCCATCAACCTCCTAAAATCCTCCAAAATCTACATCAAATCCCACCCTTGCCCTTTGTTTCCTCAAAATCCCCCTCTATCTCTCTATCGTTACCCTCCTCAGGCCTCAAAATGCATTAAAAAGGGTAAAAGATCCACTTTAGGACCATATAATAGGCCTCAGGCCTTCTCCGCTAGCCCCGTAACATTTATCTCCATATAACCCAGCGCCGTGACCAAAGCGCTAACCCCGAAGGCATTTGCCCCATATGTTTATCGGGCGCTTTCTCAACCGTTGATCCATATAGATCGGACGTCGATCATCAAAACCCGCGGCGCTCGTGCTTCACCCGTTCAAACCACTGATCGCGCCATCATCGTTCGATTACCGCCAGATCAACGGTTCGGAGGGCGTCTTCCACTGTGGTCCCCGCCGCGCACCATGCCATAAAACAACCCAGTTTTCATCGCACCGCCTTGGGGCGGTAGTCGGTATTCCCTCATCGGCCAACGATTCCATACACCTTTCGACGTGTGGCTTCTATACGGCGGCAAAAACGCCCTCCCATCGCGCGTTAACATTCGGCATGGGACGCGCAGCGATATTCATATGAGCCGTCAGATCTGCCTCTACCCATCCAACGATCATTGCTCGACGAAGCTGCGTGGGGTGTAAACAATAGTCTCTGTACCCTGGGCCCCCGTTCAATTGCCATCCGCTATGCGTTCGACCATCGATCTCCTCTGATATCCGACGGCCCAGTTTGGTCTCCCCGCTGTTGACTTTCCGTTGTCGGCTGGTCCCGCCACGTCACCTCCATGTGCCTCACCGTACTTTCGCCCCTCCCGTCTTATATTTTCATTCAAAGGGTCGAAGTTCAAAGGTTTCATTCATTTTTCCTCCCGCGTCACCTTCCGACTGTAATCTGTACCTTTTTCACCACACTACAAGTCTTCCACGATAGTTTTTCCATCAAACCAGTCCGCATTATCATTCTAGCCACCCCCCATTGCGTCCACCACCCCATTGTTTTCTTAACAAGTTGCGTGTTTTTGCAGGGTTTCCATAGAGGCGGAAAACCGCCATGATTCATAGGAATCATTGTAAGCGGCGCATTGAGCAGACATAATTAAACCTGAAGCTGGTACTACAAGGAAATGTCAAGAAAGGTGGCGGTAGTATAAATTCCATCGAAGGACAAAGTTTGAAACTTCGCAGACTCTATCCCGTGCCATTAAAGCCCAGATCTTGCATAATCGAGACATTTATGAAGCCGTGGAGGAAAACCAGCTTACGATCAAGGATTTCAGCATTCGGCATTGAGTGTTTTGAGTTTTAATACAGCAGTTTAGAGGCAAAGCACCAGATCAAAGACCCCATAGATTATGCAAAGGTACAGCATGTAGAAATCAAGGCGTATCAGGGGTTTATACAGCAGTAGAATGTGTTTTCCTCCATGAAGGACAGAGCGCCCATACCGCATTCGATCTATGCCGTGTTCTGGAGAGGTTTTCTACCCTAAAACAACCCCAGTACTATCAGAGCATTTACTTCATCAGTATGGTAGATTTCTTTGTCATTTATTTATCTTTTATTTATTCACCAATAGCACCACACAGTACTGCAGCCAGACCACATTGGAGTCATATCAGAGTAATCCACAGTCTGGAGAAGATCATTCATTCACCCAAAGAACACCAGAGATTAATGCACAGGATTTATACTGAATGGGCTTCGGCCCCCTTTCTTTTCAGAAGTTTAATACTGCATTTAGTTCTCCATCTACCTCCTCTGCTACTCCGGAGCTATAAATTCATGAAGAACTCATTGTAATGGTTGTTTATTAGTTATCATAGAACTGCAAGTATTTTCTTTTGAGACATAGTCTCTGTGTAAAGATTGTAAGATAGGTTGAAGGGGATGTTTTCAGACTGAGTATTCATCTATTGGCAATATTGTACTTGATTGGTATTGTTATTTAATATGACAAGCATATTTCTTTGGATCCTGATCTGAAGCAGCGGTGATGTTTTCCTATCTCTGTGTTTACATTCATTTCGTTTCGTTTCTGCTGGCTTGCATCAGAATATTGGCATAGGATTTACCCTTGTTAGGTACCCTGTGTTTCTTCTCTCCTTGCCATAAATGTTTCTCTTCTGAATGTGTTATCTAAGAAATGATTTCAGTTGGTTTAAACAGTGTAGTGGACGTTATTGCCTGCTCTCTGATGTATGAATTAAATGAATTCAGATCTTAGATGTTTCTTGTTACAAATTTAGTGGGAAGATTTGGGAACACTGGGGATTAGAGTTAGCCCTGTCCACTAGGATCCTTGTACGACCTGCTAATCTGTAACTCTGTGCTCCGAATCTATGTTATCTCCTCCCCTCCTACTTTCCATATCACATAATCATCTTGAAGATCCTAAGTTTCAGATGACCAGCCCAATTGAAAGCCTGTCTATTGATTAATAAGCAAACCCTTTCCTGACTCCATTTCCCAATGTTTTTGAGTATTTCCTGAAGTATTTCACCTCTGCTTTATCCCTCTTTTCTCATCTTGGTCTTATGTTGAATCCTTCATTCCTGATAACCAGCAACCAAAATAAAACAAACCCCAAGCCTTATAACTAGCCTAAAAACATAACATTTGAGCCTCATAGACATAAACCTTTGCTCATATAGAGAGATCCCTCTCTGTACCGAGGAGGGCTAGATCCTGAGGTCTAAAAGTGGTTCTGATGTTGTCTCATCTTTTGGTCTTGACAATCTGGCCAAAACATGGGAACCCCAACATAATGGCGACTCCACTGGGGAACTGAGTGCATTACACCTTAAACATTATTAAGCATTCAAAAGACCTACAATATTTGGTTAGGTTGCCAGTTAAACACTCCTATTCTCACATCAACCTCTATACCATTTGTTGTGTTTTCCCATACACTTGGACAGAGTCTGGAAAGGGCCAGGTAGCCTCCGGATCTCACACTCTTTCAGAGGTAACATATCTGGTAAATGCCCTCCCAGTCAATCTCTGGTTAGAGTTTGTTGTGTTTGAAGATATCCTTGAAAAGGAAATTTCAAGTGCACTGTGGTGGATAGTGTCCCCTCCAAAAAACATCCTAAACCCTCCACCTGGCGACTCCAATATTCCATAAACATTTCAAAGACTCCACTGGTGATCAGTAGGCCTGCTGATTATCTTGGTTCACATTAGGGTTAAGCTGCTTGGTCAAAAACAACATTCTGGCTTCTAGAACCATTCATACAAGAGCTTACCCTGACCCAGACCCACCTGAAATAGTTGAAAATCTTGAGAGCATCCTCAAGGGAGCTCATACACCTAAAATATCAACTATTTCCAAACACATCCATAGAGCTAATTCTGCACCAGAAAATCTTACAGCTCTATCAAAATTTCACCTTGACCTAGACCTACCTGATAGCTTATCTAGAACTAGGTCATTCAGTGGCTTAAACCAGCTAGACCCTGAGCTTCCTGATTCACCACATCAAGGTGGTAGACACCTTGGGAATAGACAGACCCCTGTATCTACACCTCCTGATATACATTTCATACAAAACTTGGGGCTCAGTCACGCTAGGTCTGCTCATCAGTCCTCTGCTGGTCATAATATCCCTGTAATTCATATACCTACTGCCCAAGCCCCTTTAGCGCATCAAAATATCATCATGGCATCTTGGTATGCACCTCTGGTTTTACCCCAGCCTCTAGTACCCTTACCGAATGATTATCAGTCTAAGATTCCACACTTCACTGCAAAGGAGTCCATCACAGCCCAACAACATGTAGATAAGATGGAGGATTCTTTCAACTACATGGAAATTGATGATGATACAGTCAAAATGAGAATCTTTTCCCAAAGCTTAGGGGGTGATGTGAAGAAATGGTTTAAGGGCCTACCTCCAGGTAGCATCAATGATCTTCCGAGCTTATATCAGAATTTTATAAACAAATGGGAAACTAGGGCGAATCCTTGCCAACTCCTGGCAGAATACATGACCCTTAAGAGAAACGTAGGAGAGAGTGTCCACGATTACACAATGAGGTTCACCAGCATTTATAATGCTCTCCCTCCACATATGAAACTTCCACAAGGCATGGCCCTAGCAAAATACCCTGAAGGCTTTGACGCTGACATGGCCTATGAGCTTAGGGATAAAGAATACAACACATTGGAGGACATGCAGAAAGGAGCAGTGAATATAGAAGCCAATATGATTGAAAAAAGAGCAATACTGAAATCTGAGAGAAGGGTAACATACAGAGATGACAATGTAGCTTCCACATCTGACCAAAATTATGATAAATTTTCTAAAAACGTGGAAAGACTACAGCAAATGATGGAAAAAATGGTTGTCACAGTCAGTAACCAGAATAGAAACCAGAACCAAAACTTTAGAATAAACAATAACACTCCCAACAGACAAAGAGAATCAGATCAACAAGTTATCCCCCCATTCCAAGAGAATTTTCTTGATGAAGATGAGGGAATCATAGAAGAATCTGAGGGAAACACAATTAATATGTTTGAAACTGAAGATTCAATCCATAACTGTTATTCAGAAGAAGACTAGCCTTCACCCTCTGGTTGGGAGGAGGAATGGTTGGAATCTGAAGATTACAGATTAGGATTTGAAAATGCCATAATGCAGGTCAGAGAACAGTATGAGCTTAGAAGAAAAAAGAGTCAAGAAACTGCCAAACCCAAATCTTCTAAGACTACCATCAAAAAGAGGCCTGATAAAACTCCTAAAGCAACTGCTGAAACCAAAAAATCAGCAGCTGAGAGTTCTGGAAAGAATAGAGAAAAAGACAACCAAAACACTAATGCACAAGGTAAACCAACTAGTAGCACTAGCACTGCAGTTAGTGCTCCTGATAAAACTGTCACAAACACTGTACATAATGAGAATCATCCCACTGATTCAGCCACTAAGGCAGTGGCAAATAAAACAGAGATGAGCATTCCCAAGAGTCAGTCCACTTTCAATTTGGAAAGTGAGATTGCAAGAATTAAAATCTCTGTCCCACTTATTGAGCTGGCCACTTAGGATGTATATAAAGGCCAGATTTTGAAGGCTTTGAACTTTAGTGAGAATGGCGACTCTGTCAATTTGAATGATGATCAGCCTGCCCTCCTGTTTGGTCCTAAGATAGAGGGGAAATTTCAGGAGGGGGTAGTTCCACCTTTCTATATCTGTCTCAACATTCATGACAAGATCCTGCACAATGAAATGCATGATTCTGGAGCATCTCACAACCTAATGCCTAAGGTAGTTATGGAAAGACTAGGTCTAGAGATAACTAGACCCTACAAAGATTTATACTCTTTCGACTCTAGCACAGTAAAATGTCTAGGCCTGATCAAAGACTTGTGTGTGAGCTTAACTCAAATCCCAGCTAAATGCATGGTCATGGATGTTGTGGTGGCAGATGTGCCACCCAAGTATGGCATGCTACTATCAAGATCATGGGGAGCCAAGCTGCAGGGTACAATGCAGATGGATGGCTCATA
Source organism: Pinus albicaulis (assembly GCA_034641835.2). Taxonomy (NCBI): domain Eukaryota; kingdom Viridiplantae; phylum Streptophyta; class Pinopsida; order Pinales; family Pinaceae; genus Pinus; species Pinus albicaulis. Next base: position 1,010,701,983 of record CM076577.1, on the reverse strand, counting down.
TGCCACAATCCCAATCTTTGGCCAACTTAGAAAGCTGCATAGGGAGACACAGATGAAATTCCTAGTCAGTAGCCCCGAAAAACCAGAAAATTCACCTGTTTATTTTGTACATACAGACCTTGACTCCTTCATCTTTTGTAATGATGAATCCTTAGAAGAGTCAGGTTCCTAAAACAGAGATACAAACTGAGAGGCAGAAGCCATAGACTTTAACATAATGGATGCTCTGGATTTAGAGGACAACGAAGAAGAAAACCGCAACGAAACCTGTAGGATATGCGGTGGAGACCTTACTCCGACTGAACAAGAAACAGATCATAAACAGCCATCTAGCTAGATCCCTAAAACTCATACATCCCACGAGGAACAAAGAGATCCACAGCCTAGTACAGACCTTATAGAGCAATCTAATGGTGAACCCAGCCATAGGGAAAAGAGTGATAACAAAAACAAAAATGAACCCCTGTGGGTGATGAACTTTGATGGGTCATGCACCAAGAGAACTGTCGGAGCGGGGGTATGGTTGCAAAATACAGAAAACGACTATGCTGAGAGCCACACCTGTAGTCTGCATTTCAAATGAACGAATAACGTCACTGAATACGAGGCTCTGATCCTGGGTCTAAATCTATTGATGAAATTAGAAGCCCGTAAGATAGCCGTGCAGGGAGATTCTTAGCTGGTGATAAAACAGGTAAACGGGGAATACACAGCGAAACATCCTAGGATGAGAGCATATAGAAATGACACCATGGATCTACTGAAAACGTTTGTTGAATGCAAATTAGTTTTTGTTCCTAGGAGTCAAAACGTCATTGCAAATGGATTAGCTTGCCTAGCCAGTTCCTACCCCAAGACTCCCAGAGACCAACAGATCATCATTCAGACCAAATTTAGAGTTGCTGTGTCGGATAACAAAAAATATTGGCAGGTTTTTGAAGGTGATAAACAAATCGAAGATTTTCTGGTAGGCAGAAACGAGTTTGAATTTTCTGATTTAGACTCCAAATCTGACAGTAGCCGCCTAAGTGAAGAATCCTCAGATGAGTAAGAAACACCCTGTAACATAGAAATAAATTCTTTAGATGAACAGATTGAAATCCAGACCGCAAATGTGAAAATACAGATAGTGAAGAGGTAGAGGTGCTGTAGGCAAAAGATAAGAATATAGCCAGAGGCCTGGCACCCTTAGAGGACCTTTTTGACTTTGATGATGTGGAAAAAAAGCCCACTATAGAACATGCAAACTCTAATGTGGAAGAATGCAACATAGGCACTGAAGATAAGCCCAAAATGATTAAACTGGATAAGTCTTTACCTGCAGACATGAAGAAGAAATACATTGACCTTTTCAAGGAATTCATTGATGTGTTTGCCTGGAGTTATGAGGACTTAAAGGCCTATGACACAAATATCATACAGCACAAGATACCCCTGAAAGAAAATAAGAAGTCCTTCAGACAAAAGCTTCGTAGGATCAATCCTAAACAACTGCCTGCAGTAGAAAAAGAGATTAAGAGGATGTACGAAGCAGGCATAATTGTTCCTGTGAGGTTCTCTGATTGGTTATCAAACTTAGTGGATGTGAGGAAGAGAACAGGGGAAATCAGGCTGTGTATAGACTTCAGAAATCTTAATAGAGCCTCACTCAAGGACAATTACCCTTTGCCTAAAATGGAACATATTCTTCAGAAGGTAGTAGGCTCTAAAAGGATTTCCCTGCTGGATGGTTTCTCTGGATATAACCAAGTCTTAGTAATCCCAGAAGATCAACTCAAGACAGCCTTTACCACTCCATGGGGTACCTTCATGTACGTGAAGATTCCTTTTGGATTGATGAACGCTGGAGCCACCTTCCAAAGGGCGATGGACATATCTTTTTCAGATGACATAGGGAACTTCATTGTTATCTACTTAGATGACATAACAGTCTTTTCCAAGACTGAAGAAGAAGACCTAAAAAATATGAGGAAGGTGTTGGAAAAATGCAGAAGGTTTGGTTTGTCCCTGAATCCCAAAAACACTGTCTTTGGGCTACAAGAAGGTAAACTTCTTGGCCACATTATATCCGAGGAGGGAATCAGGATAGAACCACAGCGAGTTGAGGGAATACTACAGATCACACACCCCAGAAACATCAAGGAATTACAGTATTTCATTGGGAATATTAATTTCCTCAAGAGGTTTATTCCAAATCTGGCTGAACACCTTAGGAACATGACTAACATGCTGAAGAAAGGTGCAGGAGTGAAATGGACTGTGGGAGCTAAACAATCTTTTGAATCAGTAAAAATTGCACTTACCCAAGCTCCCGTCCTAATTAGCCCATATTTCTCCAAAGATTTCCTGATATTTTCATTCGCCTCTGAGCATACAACAGCTGCAGTCTTGCTACAGAAAAAAACAGAAGGAATGGAACAGCCAATTGCCTTCTTTAGCAAAGCACTCAGAGATGCACCCTTGAAATACAACATCATGGAGAAACATGCCTATGCTCTGATTAAGGCCTTGAAAGACTTCAGGGTGTACATATTGCATTCCCACACTATAGCTTATGTGCCCAACATCATATTCAAAGATATACTGTCCCAAGACCCAGATGGGAAAAGGGGAAAATGGATAGCTGTGATCTTAGAGTATGACCTTGAGATAAAACCCACCAAACTGATTAAAGGTCATGGCTTAGCTAAATTAATGGCTGAATCAAACCTACAAGCCCTAAACATTAACATGATAAATACCTTGGATGAGCAACAAGAATCGCCTGATCTCACTGTTGAGGAAAAATTTCAGAGCTCTCCTTGGTATTCTGACATTCTGTATGTGCTTACACACCTCAATGCCCCTCCCGGATTATCAAAGACCAAGGCCAGATTCTTAAAGCTAAAAACCAGAAGTTACTGCATTGTGAATGAAAACTTATACTGGAAGAATCCTAATGGTCTATTGCTTAAATGTTTGCCTGAAAATGAGGCAGAGAGGGTTAAACAAGAATTCCACGCTGGAGAATGTGGAGGCCACCTGAGTTGGAAAGCCACTGCAAACAAAATACTTAGAGTTGGCTATTATTGGCCCAAACTCTTCAATGATGTTCATAAAATGATAGTTTCCTGCCACAAATGTCAGATCTTTGAGGGCAAAAGAAAACTCCTCCCTTTACCCCTACAACCCATCACTGTCTAAGGTCCCTTTCTGCAATGGGGTCTAGATTTCATAGGGGAAATTCACCCTGCTTCTTCTGATTAGCACAAATGGATCCTAACAGCCACAGATTATTTCACTAAGTGGATATAGGTTGTGCCCACTAGGAATTCCACAGATTCAGTCATCATTAGTTTCCTAGAAAGTCACATCCTCTCTCGGTTTGGTTGCCCAAGGAAAATAATCACTGATAATGCTACTGCGTTCGGATCCAAATAGATGGTTGATTTTTGTCACAAGTACCAAATAGAACTTGGTCATTCAACTGCCTATTACCCTCAAGGTAATGGATTAGCTGAATCATCAAACAAGAGCCTAGTTATCATCATCAAAAAACTGTTGGAAGAGAACAAAAAATCATGGAATAACAAGCTAGTACATGCTTTGTGGGCTGACAGGTTTACAACAAAGAAGTCCATTGGCATGTCACCATTTCAGCTTGTCTATGGAACAGAAGCAGTATTTCCTACCAGCCTTGGGATACCGGTGATCAAGTTGATCCAGGAAATCCAAATAGAAGAAGATAGTATGGTAAGGAGAAGAAACCAAACAATACATCTTCAGCAAACAAGGGAAGAGGTCTACAATAGAGCAGTGAAAGTTCAGGAGAATATAAAGAAATTGTTTGAAAAAAGAACCAAAGCTGCTGATTTCAAAGTTGGAGATAAGGTTTTGAAGTGGGATTCGAGAAGAGAGGATAAAGGAAAGCACAACAAATTTGACAGCTTGTGGCAAGGTCCATACCTAATCTAGGCCACTGTGGGTCCCAATGCTTTCTTCCTACAAGAATTAGATGGCACTGAGCTGTTTTGGGGTCCTGTCAATGGCAGGATGCTCAAACATTACTTCTGCTAATTTACAGTTTCCAGTTTCCATTTCCATTGTACATACCGTTGCAGTTTTTATTTTCAAAGAAAAGAAAAAACGTTTCAAAAAACAGAGGAAAAGGAGAGGTTCATACATGCTTAAAACATGAACCTCTGATGCGCAAACGATTGGCTCTAATAAGCTCAAAAACTGAGCCAAAGCAAGTAAAGCAGCTGGTCCTAACATGCCCAAAATATGGACCAGCAAAGAAAAGGAAGAAATCAGCTCTAACATGCCCAAAACCAGAGCTGAAATGAAGAAAAGGAAGTGACTCGAACATGCTTGAAGCTTGAGTCACGAAAATAAGGGAAGGATACTACAAGTTCTAGATCTCAAGCCTTCACAGTTTGTTTTCAGTTTTCTGCCAATTTCGTCCATGTGCAACTGTCTTTATGCCTTGGACCCACAGCAAGTCAGACAGTCTAATCCTAGCTTGCCTATTTTTCAATTTCCTGTCTTAGAATGCAGAGAAGAAATCTGCTGGACAGTTTAATCCCAACAAATATTAGACTAGGTAGAGAAACATATGAGACCAACTATCTAATCTGGTCTCATGGAGTAATAAGTGTATATTTAGAATAAGTTTATTTTCTGTTTGAAAAAATAAATGATGTAAAGGGTCTGCTAGCTCAAATGCACCCTAAAGGAAGAGAAAATGCTAGGACTGTAATGTGGGTAGGTAGTTTGTTGGAGAAAGTTTTTTGCTGATGTAGTGTTTTCACATTGTGGCAGCTGATCTAAAGAAAGAAGGGATGTGCAAAGCAGCAGGCACCTGGCCTACCCCAAAGATATATTCTCTGAATTATTAACTCCTTCAAGAAGAATCCATCCCCATGTGGAGCCACTGTTAGCCCCTTGTAAATTTCTTGACTAGCAAGCAAGGGGCTAGTTTGTTCTGTAAGCCTGCAAGGAATGAATTTCCCTTGAAAACACATCGTCTTTGCAGCCTTTTAACTGTTTCCCTCTGTTGATTTAAGCCAATAAGCCTTGCTGATAAATAATTATGCTCCAAAAGGCTTTGTTTCGCCCCTCGTATCCCTGCATTTTTCCCCCATTCTATCCTTTTTCCCTTTCTTCTAAATCCCCTTTTGTTCCCCCCTAATATCCCCATCAACCTCCTAAAATCCTCCAAAATCTACATCAAATCCCACCCTTTCCCTTTGTTTCCTCAAAATTCCCCTCTATCTCTCTATCGTTACCCTCCTTAGGCCTCAAAATGCATTAAAAAGGGTAAAAGATCCACTTTCGGACCATATAATAGGCCTCAGCCCTTCTCCGCTAGCCCCGTAACCTTTCTCTCCATATAACCTAGTGCCGTGACCAAAGCGCTAACCCCGAAGGCATTTGCCCCATATGTTTATCGGGCGCTTTCTCAACCGTTGATCCATATAGATCAGACGACGATCATCAAAACCCGCGGCGCTCGTGATTCACCCATTCAAACCACTGATCGCGCCATCGCCATCCGATTACCGCTAGATCAACGGTTCGGAGGGCGTCCGCCACTATGGTCCCCGCCGCGCACCATGCCATAAAATAGCCCGGTTTTCATCGCACTGCCTTCGGGCAGTAGGCGGTATTCCCTCATCGGCCAGCGATTCCATACACCTTTCGACGCGTGGCTTCTGTACGGCGGCAAAACTGCCCTCCCATCGCGCGTTAACGTTCAACATGTGACGCGCAGCGATATTCATACGAGCCATCAGATCTGCCTCTGCCCATCCAACGATCATCGCTCGACGAAGATGCGCGGGGTTTAAACCATAGTCTCTGTACCCTGGGCCCCCGTTCAATCGCCATCCGCTATGCGTTCGACCGTCGATCTCCTCTGAGATCCGACGGCCCAGTTTGGTCTCCCCGCTGTTGACTTTCTGCTGTCGACCGGTCCCGCCACGTCACCTCCACGTGCCTCACCGTACTTTCTCCCCTCCCGTCTTATATTTTCATTCAAAGGGTCGAATTTCAAAGGTTTAATTCATTTTTCCTCCCGCGTCACCTTTCGACTGTAATCTGTACCGTTTTCACCACACTACAGGTCTTCCACGATAGTTTCGCCATCAAACCAATCCGCATTATCAGTCTAGCCACCCCCCGTTGCGTCCACCACCCCATTGTTTTCTTAACAAGTTGCGTGTTTTTGCAGGGTTTCCATAGAGGCAGAAAACCGCCATGATTCATAGGAATCATTGTAAGCGGTGCATTGAGCAGACAGAATTAAAACTGAAGCTGGTACTACAGGGAAATGTCAAGAAAGGTGGCGGTAGTATAAATTCCATCGAAGGACAAAGTTTGAAACTTCACAGACTTTATCCTGTGCCATTAAAGCCTAGATCTTGCAGAATCGAGACATTTATGAAGCCGTGGAGAAAAACCAGCTTACGATCAAGGATTTCAGCATTCGGCATTGAGTGTTTTGAGTTTTAATACAGCAGTTTAGAGGCAAAGCACCAGATCAAAGACCCCATAGATTATAAAAAGGTACAGCACGTAGAAATCAAGGCATATCAGGGATTTATACAGCAGCAAAATGTGTTTTCCTCCATGAAGGACAAAGCGCCCATACCGCATTCGATCTATGCCGTGTTCTGGAGAGATTTTCTACCCTAAAACAACCCCAGTACTATCAGAGCATTTACTTCATCAGTATGGTAGATTTATTTGTCATTTATTTATCTTTTATTTATTCACCAATAGCACCACACAGTACTGCATCCATAACACATTGGAGTCATATCAGAGTAATCCACAGTCTGGAGAAGATCATTCGTTCACCCAAAGAAAACCAGAGATTAATGCACAGGATTTATACTGAATGGGCTTCGGCCCCCTTTCTTTTCAGAAGTTTAATACTGCATTTAGTTCTCCATCTACCTCCTCTGCTCCTCCAGAGCTATAAATTCATGAAGAACTCATTGTAATGGTTTTTGATCAGTTATCAGAGAATTGCAAGTATTTTCTTTTGAGACACAACCTCTGTGTAAATATTGTAAGATAGGTTGAAGGGGATGTTTTTAGACTGAGTATTCAGCTATTGGCAATATTGTACTTGATTAGTATTGTTATTTAATATGACAAGCATATTTCTTTAGATCTTGATCTGAAGCAGCGGTGATGTTTTCCTATCTCTGTGTTTACATTCATTTCATTTCGTTTCTGCTGGCTTGCATCAGAATATTGGCATAGGATTTACCCTTGTTAGGTACCTTGTGTTTCTGCTCTCCTTGCCATAAATGTTTCTCTTCTAAATGTGTTATCTAAGAAATGATTTTAGTTGGTTTAAACAGTGTAGTGGATGTTATTTCCTGCTCGCTGATGTATGAATTAAATGAATTCAGATCTTAGATGTTTCTTGTTACAAATTTAGTGGGAAGATTTGGGAACATTGGGGATTAGAGTTAGCCCTGTCCACTAGGATCCTTGTACGACCTGCTGATCTGTAACTCTGTGCTTCGAATCTGTGTTATCTCCTCCCCTCCTACTTTCCATATCACATAATCATCTTGAAGATCCTAGGTTTCATATGACCAGCCCAATTGAAAGCCCGTCTATTGATTAATAAGCAAACCCTTTCCTGACTCCATTGCCCAATGGTTTTGAGTATTTCCTGAAGTATTTCACCTCTGCTTTATCCCTCTTTGCTCATCTTGGTCTTATGTTGAATCCTTCATTCCTGATAACCAGCAACCAAAATCAAACAAACCCTGAGCCTTATAACTAACCTAAAAACATAACATTTGAGCCTCATAGACATAAACCTTTTCTCATATAGAGAGATCCCTCCTCCTGACCGAGGAGGGTCAGGATCCCGAGGTCCTGAAAGGGTTCTCGATGTTGTCTCATCTTTTGTCTTGCCAATCCTGGCCAAAACATGGGAACCCCAACATTCTATCCTTATAGCTCGTCGCACCAATCCCATACTTGAACAATAATCTCTACAACCAACCTGCTTCCTTGCTTGCATGAGTGGTTTCCATGTATTCTTCTCCATAGTTGAAAGAAGCCACCACAAAACAGCTTTCCTTACCATCCAATCGATCGCACCTCCAAATAGGCTAAACACAGGTAGCCACTTGTAGATCTTCTTGGTCCATATCTCCACCAGTCCGCATCACCAAAACCACGAATTTCCAATACTTTGTCTAATCTTGGTCTTCCCCGGTAGCAGTAAAACCATAATCACTATGCCACGTGCTATCTCTAAAACCTTCTTCATCACATAATGCCTCTTCCTAGTTTTGACATAAACCTGCTCAATAATCCCACTCCATGTGTAATGTTTGTTCTGGGATAGAACATTGCATACATTAGGCTATGTTGGCCTAATAAATCGTTTCATGCAGCAAGACCGATCTCCCTAGTGTCGAAGACAATCTAGCAACAAACGAACAACTAAGCTGTCTTCTAAGTATATTAAAAGTATCATCTTTCTTTTAATTCAACTATCATAAACAAGAAAATACTTCAGTAGCACCCTGCATAACAAATAATTATGTTACATCACAGTGACTAAGAATTCATGAACAAATGAACAACACAAATTTTTATTGAAATAAACAATCAATACAATTTATTGAGAAAAAAATGTAACTTGGATTGTATTAACTGTCCAAAAATATGGTAAGAACTTTACAACTGAAATGCCTAAGCAAGAAACTAAAGGCTTCCAGGTCCCAAGCAGGAATCTCCTCTACTTTGGATAAGTTCAGACTTTCCTCCTAAGCAGTAAAGAGGTGTGATCTTTCCTCTCAAAAGCTCTGGGTTAGAAGGAAGTCTAAATTCCCAACAACACTTCAACTCAAACACACTGCTTGAACTCTAATCCTCAATCTCCAAATCTCCAAAACTTCTAAAACTTAACCTTTCTTGACTAACCCTCAAGGCTACCCAATGCCTCTTGAAAGCAAGATGAGGAGGTTAGGATTCCACCTTTAGAGGGATAGAAACCTTCCAGGGATAGGCTCTCACATCAAGGGATTAGTTCCTTAAGGTGTGGGATACACACCACAAATACTCATCTCAAAAACTTCATCCTAACCTTTCAGAATTGACCAAAACTAAATTTTTCAAGCACTTCGCGCTTTTTGACTTTTTAGTTATGGGCACTGCAGTGTATTACACCGAAAATGCGTTTCTAGAACGCAATTTCTCTTCACACTCATATCAGCGTTGCAAAACGCAAGGTAAGCCTCATATATTAATCGCGTACCTGGGCTAGAGTTTTAAGGGTTTTTCCTCCATTTTTAGGAACTTTTCTCTCGATTTTCTAGGTTTGGAATGAGGAACAAAGGTTGTAAGACTGCAGATAAAATGTATGAGTGCTTAATGAGTCAAGGCGCTAGCGTTGCATCGTCAAGGTGAAAATTTTTAGTGTAATGTGCTTACCCACTACACACGCATATGGAATACGAGACATATCCTCCTCTTCCTCTTGTATCTTGGGACACTGCTCAACAGATACCTTTACACCTACATGAATAGGAACCTTCATTGGTTTACTATCCTGCATATTGAACCTTTGCAATATTGTCTCGACATACTTCATTTGGTTTAACCAGAGCTTCCTCTTTTCCCGATCTCTCTTAGTTTCCATGCCCAAAATATAGTTTGCAGCACCAAGATCCTTCATGTTGAATTTGGAGAACAATTGGTTCTTCAAATCTCAAATAATTTCTTTGTCATTTCTAATCAGCAACATATCATCCACATACAAGACCAAATAAATAACACGTTCACTAATTAATTTAAAATACACATAGTGATCCTCTTTGATTTTGGTGAAGCCAAGTCCTCGTATATAGGTATCAAATTTCTGATACCACATCCTTGGTGAGTGTTTTAACCCATACAAAGAATTTTTTAACCTGCATACTAGTTCTTTCTTACCCTTCACTGTAAAGCCTTCAGGTTTCTTCTTCTAGATATCCTCTTGCAGATCTCTGTGAAGAAATTTTTTCTTCACATCCATCTATTCTATCTCAAAATCAAATGCAGCAGCAACCTATAAAAGTAATCCAATAGAAGTAACCTTGGAAATAGGAGAAAAAATATCACCAAAATCAATTCCTGACACTTGGGAATAACCTTTTGCTACCAATTGAGCTTTGTATTTCTCCACCTTGCCTTCTACATTCATCTTCTTCTTAAACACCCATTTTCTCCCAATGGGCTTCCTTTTAGCCGACAACTCCACTAGATCCCATGCCTCATTTTTTTGCAAGGATGTTATTTCATCAACCATGGCCTCCTTCCAGAGTTTTCCATCCTCTGAATCCACTGCCTCCCTTACAGATTTGGGATCATCATCAGTGATAGTTAGAGAAAAAATTGAACAAAAAGTAGATGGATTATACCTTTTTGGCTGCCTTCTTTCCCGAACTAATATTCTCACAGCTGGAGTTTTTGGCTCTTCCTCTTCTGAATCTTGTTTTGTTGTAGAGTCTGATTCATCCTCCTTCAGCTCAAACTCTATATTCTAAGGTTCCTTTGGTAGGAATTCATGTTTAACAACATATTTCACCTCTCTAAGCACCACATCTTGACTATAAAAAACCTTCCTTGTTTATGGGTTCCAAAGCTTGTAACCTTTTAAACCATCCTTATACCCAATAAAGATGCACCTTTCATATTTATTATCCAACTTGGTCCTTTTCTCCTTTGGAACATGTACATATGCATCACATCAAAATACCCTCATATGTGAACGAGAGGGTTTATTACCGGTCCATACCTCATGTGGATTCTTATCCTCCAACGCTAATGAAGGTGATATGTTAACTAGGTAACATGCAGTCTCCACTGCCTATGCCCAGAATTCATGTCCTAACTCGGTACCACTAAGCATGCTTCTTGCCTTTTCCATCAACATTCTTTTCATTCTTTTTGCAACTCCATTTTGCAGAGGTGTGTATGGATTATTCTTCTGCCATGTTATACCACACTTCTTACAAAACTCTTCAACTTCCTTCTTGCAGAACTCCCCACCATTATCTATCCTCAACACCTTTATCTTCTTCTCTTTCTGGTTTTCTATCAGAGCCTTAAATTATTTAAATTTGTCAAAGACTTCAGATTTCTTCCTCAAGAAATATATCCATTTATTCCTTAAGAATTCATCTATGAATGGAACATAGTACACAGACTTTCCCAATGATGGAAATGACACAAGTCCAAATACATCACTGTGCACAAGCTCTAATATCTTGTTCACCCTCTTAACACCAGAATGAAATATCACCCAATTATGCTTCCCATATACACAATTTTCACACAAATCGAAATCCAGAGAGAAATTAGACATACATTCTACAATACCATTACCATGCAGTATTCGAAGGCCCTTCTCTCCAATATGTCCAAGCCTTTGATTCCATAGCATGGTCTTTTCTCTAGATACCGCTAGGCTTTCCGCTCCACTTTAAGGAACCACAGAATTGTTTCACCCATCAATAATAGTGTTACCTTGAAGCTTGTATAGAGTTCCAATCCAAATTCCCCGCATTAATATGATTTCTCCAAGAACCATATTGAAGGTATCTTTATCGAACATTGTTTTTACATCTGCATCATCCATATTTCTTTCAAAAATCATATTTTTGGCAAACGCAGGAATATGTAGAACACTAGGAAGTGTTCTAATCCTTCCACCTTGCAGCTGCAACTTGAATTTTTCACATCCAACGATTATGTCCTTCCTATCATCTCCTAAGAATACATCACCACCATCATACTTCTCATACTCACAGAACCACTCCCTATGGGGAGTGAAGTGAAAGGATGCACCTGATTCAATCAACCATGCCTCATGATCTACATGCATATTTAAAGAATAATCCAAATACACATCCCCACCTTCATCAGAGGTGGTTTTTTCCTCTGCATAAGGAGCATCATCATATCCCTTTCCTTTCTTGGGAGCTTTAGATTTGCAGTCATTTTTTTAGTGCCCTACCTTTCCACATTTCCAGCACACATTTACATTATTTCTTGGAGATTTAGACCTCCCTTGATATGAAAATGGGTTGGATAACTTTTTATGCTTTTCAAGAACCTCCCACTCAGTTAAACAAATAAAATATCTAGCTTATACTTGACTTTTGCGGAATTTTATACTTGAAACAAGTGTATGCTTTTTAAAATTGTTTAAGTTCTTTAAGGCCATTTGTTTTTGCTGAAATTAAACATGTGCAATAGACATATAATTCAGAAACAAAATATCAACACATAACAACAAATTTAATCTAGGAGTTCACCCGAATATCGTGGGCTACGTCTCCTTGATCTCTTGTCATCTTGACTTGGCTCTTTGGGATTACAGAAAATTTTCTTTTACAAGTTACAAGATCAACTTAAATGGTTAAATGAACCGAACCAATGGGTTTATAATACCATCTATATCCCTGTCATGGCTGTCATCACTCTGAAAATAAATCTAGGCTTCCTTAGACTTGATTCCTTCTCTCGGTGCTCTTGAGCTACACTGGGCTTCTCTATGGCACTAACTCCTGCATAATTATTTTTCTATCCCTAAAACCTCACCCACTATCTCCAACACATATCAAACCTCCAAAACAGATTGATTTTTTTCTCAAAATGAGCACTGAATCCCCAATCTAGGCCTCGTTCCACAGTTGGCCCTAGGCTACCCAAAACTTCCTTGTGGCTCTTCAACCTTAAAAACTTTTCAAATGACTCTAAAAATCCCTTCAATGGATTCATAATGTTAAAAATAGTCAGAATAGACTATTGGTTTGTTGAAATTGGCCTCCAAATACTCTGGTTTCGCCTCCAACACCTAGTGGCACCCCCTTGTTGGAAATGTTTTCATTGATGGAAAAGGAGATGGCAAAGGAGGATCAACTAGAAACAAGGAAAAGAGAGTAGCATAGAAGCAAAGAGATGTAAAAAGAGGCAGCAAGATGTAGAGAGGGTCGAGCAGTAACAAAAAGAAGCAGCCTAGGTTGTAGAGAATACAGAGAATACAGAGGATGCAGAGACAGAGAATACAGAGAGTACAATGAAACAGTGAAACAGTGATATACAGAGGTAGAGAATACAGAGAATATAATGGAAGGTTTTATATGTGATGGTGAGAAGCGGAAGCTACAAAGAAATGTATCCGAGGCAGAGCTGTTATAAATCAAATGTGAAATGAAAACCGAGATAGAGGAAGCCAGGTTATATATGGATGAATATTCATATGTGGTGGTGTTAATAATGTGAGAAGGGTTAAACAGGACCGATGAGTTGATTTTAATAGAGAAAAGGTGTGTCTATTATACACACTTATCTTAATTCAAGTCTTGAAAGCACCGTGGTAAAATGCTGAGGAAATAGGGGTTAACATATAGAAAGTGTGAAGTCAAAGGTGGAGGCGGAACCGAGAGAAAAATGGAACCTTGAATCAACAGTGAAGGTCGGTTTGGAACGAAAAACCAGCTGTATCGCGTGGATAAGTAAGCAGTAAGTAGAATTTGTGAAAATAACGTGATATAAGTCTTCACTCGCCACGTGTCCTAGGGTGGTATTTGAATACCATTTACATCGCGTAATTTTCATGTGCTAACCCTCGGCCCAAAGAAAAACGTGATATCAGTGGTGTCCATCCAATTGCCAATGCTGGAAGATCTACGGTAATCACACTTGCGCGATGTACAAAGGTTAATTGAGGAAAAGCAATGTGGGTCCGAGTCAAACGTATGTTGAAAATTGAAACATAAACCAAAGTTTAAAGCCAAATGTTGTTTATAGTTGAGTTTGTGTTAAACCAAGGGTGAAGATTTATCAGAGGTAAGGTAACATGCTGTGGTCCAAAGTTTCATTTTAATTATAAGTGTTAGTGAAAGCAGAGATTATAAAAAGGAAAGAACCCAATAGTAAAATCGCGATGGATCATACTTTGAACCAAGGACGAAGGGTTAATATAAGGTGAAATGTTCCGTGAAAATTTAAATAGAGGCCATATACATACTTGAGTTATATACCAGCACTTATACATGGTTTCATTGTAATATTCGAATATTAATTCGAATATGTATAGTATGGGTTATGCATTGGGTTGTAAAGTAAAATATGGATCAAGGTTTAATGACATGCTGTGGGACCCTTTGTTCATCGCACCAATCTGTTGGAGGATGCGATTGCGATAAAGAAGTGGACCCGATATGTTATGAATGGTGATTCTTATGTGTTTGAGTTCCGGCATAAAGGGCATCAAAGTGGGCCATCACATTGGAATAAAACATAACAGCGGAACATGTTAATGAAGTTTGCGATTGCGATCAATCACATCAGAACCATCGCAAGAGGAGTAATCGCAATCAGAAATCATTGGATGAGGCCCATCACATCGGAGAATTCCAATCGCATCAGCGGAATGAAAGAACAACGAAATGACAAGTTGAAACTTGCGATTGCGATCGAGCGATTTAATTGCAATTGTACGTTCCTAACTAACGGAAACCATTGGATCATTGAAGATGGCAACCGTTGGATCTAAGGGAAGTCAGAGTGGGGTCTACAGTGACCCATTGCATCGATGGAGATCCAAACACATAAATTTAAGATTTTCCTTTGTTAAAACCCTTCAACGGGTAAAAGAAATTGTAACACAGAACATTGAAATGCCGAAACATTGCCTGGTGGGACCTTTGCTAATCGCATCGGCGGAAATCAAATGACCAAGGCACAAGAGCACTTCTGAAAGTTGTGATTGCGATTGGAAAGTTAAGAGAGGTAGAGTATATGTGTAGTGTGGGCCCCATGTAAAAAGATAATTTTAATGCATGTTTATTCCGAGAATTTTAACCAAAGCTTAAGGATAAATAAAAGGTAAAACGACAAGTATATATATGAAACAATGTATATATATATACATACATCTGTGAACAGTGAATCATCACATCGGAGTGAAAGCAGAGCATCGGAACATACAACTGGAAGTTGCGATTGCGATTAATCGCAATCGGAAGTATTCAAGAGGTGAATCATTGCATCAGAGTGAAAGCAGAGCATCGAAACATACAACTGGAAGTTGCAATTGCGATTAATCGCAACAGGAAGAATTCAAGAGGTGATTCATCACATCGGAGAATAGAGCGAGTTCGGCGAGTGGGCCCAAAAGGGCATTTTATGTATTAAAAGGATCTATTATTATTATATCGCTGAGAGTCATTTACATTATATAAAAAGGCAGTTAAATATATACAGGAGTTACGCAACTGAAGTAAACAGAAGAGCATACAGAGAGGAAAAAGACAGAGACAGCTACAGAAAAGACAAACACGCAGTGATCCAAAAGGCTGAATGGGTTGATTTGAAATCCATATTGTAACTGAATGTAAATATTTAATTGGTTTTACATTTTTTGTGATGCATTGGAAAGTCTCCGAAGGAGAACAAAAATCCCACTGTAATATTGAAATTTGTATATACTGTTATATTCTTTTAATAAGTTGGACAAAGGAATGAGAAGGCAGAAGCCGAATAGTCATGGTTGTTCACTCCAAATTCTCTGTAGAATACAAACAGTCAATAGGGGAACTCTATATATGATATCACATTGATATGCATAGAGAGATTAGAGAATGAAGAATTGAGGCAGAGAAGACAAGAAGAAGGAGGAGCAGAAAGAGATGCTGTGAAAAATCAGAGATGATATAAGACAGATGAGAAAGATGGAGAACAGTAGTGAAGAAGGTACAGAACAGAGCCGATATCCAACGTAAATCAGCAAGTGCTTTTTCTTTTGAAAAAGTGAGGAATTTGGAGCTTCCCTATCAAGTTGTAGCTTGATAGATGTCAGTTGTAGCTGACTAAGGATGGATCCTCCTGTAGGTTGGTGCATGCAGAAAATTGATGGGAGTTGGAGCTTCCTTGCAAGCTATAGCTTGCAGAATTGAGGTTGGAGCCTTCTGTAGGTTGGTGCCTACAAAAAATCAGTGGTGAGAGGGATTTGGAGCTTGCCTTTGCATCACAACAATAATAAGATGTGGTTTTCTCCCTTTATGGGTTTCCACTTATATCTGTTGTCTTTGTGTTGATATGGTTTATTCAATCTGCTTAATACTTTCTGCCCTCATATTAAGTCTGGTGTCACATTATCTAAATACTTGCTGCTCACATATTAAGACTGTTCACATATAAAGTTGATCATGAAATTAAGTTGTAAATAAGCTTAATGAAAAGTTTTAAAAGTTCATGAATGTGTTAAATTGATTCACCCCCCCCCTCTCAGTTTAACTAAGGGTTCAACAATCGATATCAGAGCCAGGTTCCTTTTGTATCAGTTTAACAACTGAAAGGAGATCCTAGGTCCCTAGGATGGCTAGTCAAGAAGGATGCTCAACCAATAAAGCCCCTTTTTTCACCGGTGCAAATTATGCCTTCTGGAAAATCAGAATGAGAGCATACATAATGTCTCTAGGAATAGAAGTTTGGGCTTCTGTGGAATTTGGATATGCCCCAAAGTCGACTGACTCAGAGAAAGAAGCAAAACAAGATTTTGTATCTAATGCAAAGGCCATGAATGCAATCTTAAATGGACTGTGTGAGGCATAATTTATCAAAGTAATGCACAACAAGACTGCCAAAGATATGTGGGATACTCTAGAAAACATCCATGAAGGAAACAAAAAGGTGAAGACATCCAAACTTCAAGTATATAGAGCTTAGTTTGAAAATTTAAAAATGAATGATGATGTAGACATTGCCAGCTTCTTCTTAAGGGTTGCAGAAATTGTTAATAATATGAAAGCTCTTGGAGAAACCATACAAGAATGTGTAATTGTTCAAAAGATTCTAAGATCTTTACCATCCAGCTTTAACCCCAAGGTTTCTGCCATAGAAGAAATAGCTGATTGGGAAACATTGACCATGAACCAACTACTTGGAAACCTAACAACCTATGAGATGAGACTTCCACAGAGGAAGTCAAATGTAAGGGAGGCAGCCTTTAAGACAGAGAAGAAGAAAGAAGAAAATGAAGAGATATGCTCTTGCTCTGATGAAGAAGAGGCCAAATTTGTCAGGAAATTGGATAGAGGCTCAGGTAAATATAAAGGTAAACTTCCATTTAAATGCTTTAACTGTGGAAGAGTTGGACACTATGCTGCTAAGTGTCCTCATAAGAAAACAAAGAATCAGAGTCAAGAATCAGAGAAAACCATATCTAAGAAAGGGAAGAGATTCAATAGAAAGTCTTTCTATGCTCAACAAGACAGCAGTGCATCTGAAGACTCAGATGAACCCTCAAGTGAAGAAGGAACCTCTGAATTTATATTGATGGCTATAGAAGAGCTTGAAGGATTCCTTCTAGAAGATGAGGAAGAAGTGGAAGTTGATCTTGAGGGGGAGCTAAGAAGTGCTCTGGAGGAAATTGACAGACTCAAATTGAAGTGCAGAAAACAGAAAGACATTCTCCTCAAATATGTAAGAGAAGAACAAAATTCAGAAGTCCTCATTCAGTTGAAAGTAGAGCTTGAAGAAGCCAAGAAGGTTGAAGACATTTTACTTAAGAAAATTAAGGATAAAATTCAGGAACAAGAGAAATTGGAAGAAGAAGTAGTATGCTTGAGGAATAAATTAGAAAACGCCCAAAGGAAAGTGTCAATAAATTCTTCTCAAATGACAAGCTCTGGTAAGTTGAATGAAATTCTAGATGCTCAAAGATCTCCTCTAATAAAAACTGGGATAGGCTATGAAGGAGAATCAAGTAAAGGCAAAGAAAAGAAAAACAAAAATATCATTTTTGTAAAAGCAGATAAGGATGATAAAGCAACTCAGATGATTCCTACAGAAGAAAAAACCTGCAATGAAGTAGACAGAAACCAGAAGGAACCTCTAATGACAAAGAATGAAATAAATAAACAGTCAACAGAAAAAGGCTCATATACTCCTGAGTATGTCAAATTTGGAAGCCATCAAAGGAGATTCTTCCCTCCTATGAAAAATGCCACCTGTTATGCCTGCCACAAGCTGGGACATATTGCTGCATACTGTCATACAAGGAGAATTAATTCAAACCAGCAAAGGATGCAAACAGTGAAAATATTATCTCAAGCAAACAAATGGAGAAGACAACCTTTCATTAGGTATGCAAATTTTTTTTATGGATACTGTTTTTACTGTAAGGAATTTGGCCATAAAATCATAGAATGTAGAAAATATGGATAAAGACTGATGTTCAAAACCTCAAGGAGGTTTATGAATCATGGAGATTTTACTCGTACTCATAATTATGCTAAAGATATGATCAAATTTTGTGTATGCAATAAAAGTGGACATATGTCTTCAAAACTTCCTCTCAGAGAATGTGGTCCATCATCTCAAAAAAGGTACCAAACAAAAGGATGCTTGCAGTGGAAAAAGAAGGTAAATAAATGTGACCTGGCCCTAATAGCTCAAGATCTGAAAAGCCAATGGTATTTAGACAGTGGATGCTCAAAGCATATGACTGGAGATAGAAGCAAGTTTATAACCTTTGATGATAAGAAATCCGGAAATGTTACTTTTGCCAATGATAAAGCAGGGAAAATCAAAGGAAAAGGTTCAATCAGTCTGGATAATGGCAGAGGAAAGGCCCAAGATGTACTATTTTTGAATGGGCTGAAAGCAAATCTGCTGAGTATTAGTCAAATGTGTGATAAAGGCTGTGAAGTTCCTTTTAGAGCTCAAGACTGTGAAGTAAGATCAAGCACCACAGGAAAGTCCCTGATCAAAGGTGTTCGAATAGAAAGTAATGTATACATAGTGAAAGAAGAGAATGAAGCATGCCACCTTAGAAAACTTGAGGAGTCATGGTTGTGGCATAAAAGATTGGGACACCTTAACTTCGACCATATCATCAGTTTGAGCAAGAAGAAAGCAGTCAGAGATATGCCAGCAATAAAGAAGCCTTCAAATACCATATGTGAATCTTGCCAATTGGGCAAACAGACCCGCACATCCTTTAAGACCAAAGATGAGCTATCAACAAGTAGGCCACTTCATCTTGTACACATGGACCTGTGTGGACCTTCAAGAACTAAAACACCAAGTGGAGAATCCTATTTCATACTGATAATAGATGATTTTTCTAGAATGACATTGGTTGCATTTCTCAAATATAAATCGGAAGCACTTGAGAAATTCAAGATATTCAAGGCATTGGCAGAAAATCAAACAGGATGCAAGCTAAAGTACATCAGATCAGATAGAGGAGGTGAGTTCACAGACTATGATTTTTCAGACCTATGCAATGAGCATGGTATAAAACAACAGTTTACAATTGCAGGTACAACTCAACAGAATGGAGTGGAAAAGAGACAAAACAGGTCTGTACAAAATATTGCCAGAGCTATGATGCAAGAAAATAACATTCCCCAAACCTTCTGGGTAGAAGCAATACACACAGTTGTGCATATTCTAAACAAATCTCATTTAAGACCAAACAGTGACAAGACTCCTTATGAACTATGGCATGGTAAACCAGCATCAATCAAGCACTTTAGAGTCTTTGGAAGTAAGTGTTTCATAAAAAATAATGATGAAAATATGGGAAAGTTTTATGCAAGAGAAGATGAAGGAATATTTTTAGGATATGCATCCAAGAGTAAAGGTTACAGGTGCTACAAAAAAACACTTCGCAAAATTGTGGAAAGCATTGATATAAGATTTGATGAAGAACTACCAAACAAGACAAGAAGTACAGGTTGCAGCAATCCTCCAGAAGATCATGAAGAAGAGAACCAAGATGATGATGAAATAAGCAAGACAACAAAAGATACTGAACTAAACTCAAAAGGCCCCTCAAGATACACTCAAAAGAACCATCCAGAAGATCAAATAATTGGGGACAAGAGTGTAGGAGTCCAGACAAGAAGACAACTAACTGAACAGACAGAAGAGGTATACCTAGCTATGTTATCACAAATAGAGCAAAAGAAGTTTGAAGATGTCAGCAAGGACAAATATTGGGTGAACGCTATGAATGAATAATTGGACCAAATTGAGAAAAACAATACCTGGGAATTAGTTCCAAGACCCACTGAGAAAAATGTCATAGGCTCAAAATGGGTATTCAAGAATAAGATGAATGAACAAGGACATGTAATCAAAAATAAAGCCAGGCTTGTATGCAAGGGATATTCACAAATTGAAGGTCTTGATTATGAGGAAACATTTGCCCCTATAGCCAGAATGGAAGCTATCAGAATGTTTTTGGCCTTTGCATGCTACCATGACTTCAAGGTATATCAAATGGATGTGAAATCTGCCTTCGTGAATGGAGATCTAGAAGAAGAAGTCTACATGGAACAACCTGAAGGATTTTCGTTACCAGATAAAGAAGACTATGTGTGCAGATTAAAGAAAGCCCTATATGGGCTGAAACAAGCTCCTCGTGCATGGTATTCAAGACTGGACAAGTACTTGCAAAAGGAAGGCTTTAAGAGAGGAGGAGTAGACAGCAATTTGTACATAAAGGCCAATGAAAATGAACTTCTGATTGTAGTAGTGTATGTAGATGACATCATGTTTGGAAGAAACAAAGATGAGTTAGCAAAAGGACTTGCTGAAGAGATGAAATCAGAGTTTGAGATGTCTATGATTGGAGAGATCACCTTCTACTTAGGACTTCAAATTCAGCAAAAGAACACAGGTACATTCATCTCACAAGAAAAATACTTAAGAGAAATGTTGAAAAGATTCAAAATGGAAGACTGCAAACCTGTGTCAACTCCCATGATCATTGGATGCAAGCTATGTGCTAATGATGGATCTGCAAATATATATCAAAGACATTACAGATCCATGATAGGAAGTCTGCTATACCTGAAAACTTCTAGACCAGACATTATGTTGGCAGTAGGACTTGTGGCTAGATATCAAGCAGCACCAAAAAAAAATCACTTTCTAGCAGTCAAAAGAATATTCTGATATCTACAAGGAACTACACAGTATGGGCTATGGTATCCAAAAGGCAAGAGCTTCACTTTGACAGCATATACAGATGCAGATTGGGCCAGCTGTGTGGATGACAGGAAAAGCACAAGTGGAGGTGCATTTTATTTGGGAAAAATTCTGGTGGCGTGGCTAAGCAAGAAACAAACATCTATCTCTCTATCTACAACAGAAGCAGAATACATAGCAGCAGCAACATGTTGCACACAAGTCATGTGGATGAAACAAACCCTCCAAGACATGAAGGTAAGCATTGATGAACCTATCTCTATAAAATGTGATAATACAAGTGCAATAAGTATATCAAAAAATCCTGTACTTCATTCAAAAGCTAAACACATCCCAATCAAGTACCATTTCCTCAGAGAACAAGTAGCACAAAAGGTAGTGAAGTTGGAATATATGCCAACAAAAGAACAAACAACAGATATATTCACAAAACCTCTTGCTAGAGAACCATTCGAATATCTAAGAGACAAACTAGGGGCAGTGTTTGCAAATGCTACTCTCTGACATGAAGAGAAAGCATCATTCCAGGGGGAGAATAGAAAAGAAAACATCATTCCAGGGGGAGATCAGTCAACAAAGAGAGTCACAAAAGAGCCAGAGCAAGTAAGCAGGGCATGAAACAGGTCCTCAAGATCAGAGTAAAATGGACAAGATTTAAAAATATCACTAGGTAATGTGCAACCCTTTGCCATTGATGTCAAAGGGGGAGGAAAAGCAAGCAAAAGAAGATAGGCAGAGGAAGACTTGGAGGAAGCATTGGATTATTGGTGGATGTGTTGCCATCGATGCCAAAGGGGGAGATTGTTGGAAATGTTTTCATTGATGGCAAAGGAGATGGAAAAGGAGGATCACCTAGCAACAAGGCAAAGAGAGTAGCATAGAAGCAGAGAGATAGAAAAAAAGGAAGCAAGATGTAGAGAGGGTCGAGTAGCAGCAAAAAGAAGCAAGGCAGCCAAAAGAAGCAGCCCAGGTTGCAGAGAATACAGATAATACAGAGGATGCAGAAACATAGAATACAGAGAGTACAATGAGACAGTGAAATAGTCATATACAGAGACAGAGAATACAGAGAATATAATGGAAGGGTTTATATGCGATGGTGAGAGGCGGAAGCTACAAAGAAATGTATCCGAGGTAGAGCCGTTATAAATCAAATGTGAAATGAAAACCGAGATAGAGGAAGCCAGGTTATATATGGATGAATATTCATATGTGGCGGTGTTAATAATGTGAGAAGGGTTAAACAGGACCGATGAGTTGATTTTAATAGAGAAAAGGCGTGTGTATTATATGCACTTATCTTAATTCAAGTCTTGAAAGCACTGTGGTAAAATGCTGAGGAAATAGGGGTTAACATATAAAAAGTGAGAAGTCAAAGGAAGAGGTGGAACCGAGAGAAAAACGGAACTTTGAATCAACAGTGAAGGTGGGTTTGGAACGAAAAACTAGCTGTATCGCGTGGATAAGTAAGCGTAAGTAGAATTTGTGAAAATAACGCGATATAAGTATTCACTCGCCACGTGTCCTAGGGTGGTATTTGAATACCATTTACATCGTGTAATTTTCATGTGTTAACCCTCAGCCCAAAGAAAAACGTGATATCAGCGGTGTCCATCCGATTTCCAATGCTGGAAGATATACGGTAATCACACTTGCGCGATGTACGAAGGTTAATTGAGGAAAAGAAATGTGGGTCCGAGTCAAACGTATGTTGAAAATTGAAACATAAACCAAAGTTTAAAGCCAAATGTTGTTTACAGTTGGGTTTGTGTTAAACCAAGGGCGAAGATTTATCAGAGGTAAGGTAACATGCTGTGGTCCAAAGTTTCATTTTAATTATAAGTGTTAGTGAAAGAGAAGATTATAAAAAGGAAAGAACCCAATATTAAAAGTGCGATGGATCATACTTTGAACCAAGGACGAAGGGTTAATATAAGGTGAAATTTTCCGTGAAAATTAAATAGAGGCCATATACATACTTGAGTTATATACCGGCACTTATACATGGTTTCATTGTAATATTCGAATAAGTATAGTATGGGTTATGCATTGGGTTGTAAAGTAAAAAATGGATCAAGGTTTAATGAAATGCTATGGGACCCTTTGTTCATCGCACCAATATGTTGGGGGACGTGATTGCGATATCGCAATCGCGATAAAGAAGCGGACCCGATATGTTATGAATGGTGATTCTTATGTGTTTGAGTTCCGGCATAAAGGGCATCAAAGTGGGCCATCGCATCGGAATAAAACAGAACAGCGGAACATGTTAATGAAGTTTGCGATTTTGATCAAATCGCATCGGAACCATCGCAAGAGGAGTAATCGAAATCGGAAATCCTTGGAGGATGCCCATCGCATCGGAGAATTCCAATCGCATCGGCAGAATGAAAGAACAACGGAATGACAAGTTGAAACTTGCGATTGCGATCGAGCGATTTAATTGCAACCGCCCGTTCCTAACTAACGACAACCATTGGATCATTGAAGATAGAAACCGTTGGATCTAAAGGAAGTTGGAGTGGGGTCTACAGTGACCCATCGCATCGACGGAGATCCAAACACATAAATTTAAGATTTTCCTTTGTTAAAACCCGTCGACGGGTAAAAGAAATTGTAACACAGAACATTGAAATGCCGAAACATTGTCTGGTGGGACCTTTGCTAATCACATTGGCGGAAATCAAATGACCAAGGCACAAGAGCACTTCTGAAAGTTGCGATTGCGATAGGAAATTTAAGAGAGGCGGAGTATATGTGTAGTGTGGGTCCCATGTAAAAAGATAATTTTAATGGATGTTTATTCCGAGAATTTTAACCAAAGCTTAAGGATAAAGAAAAGGCAAAACAACAAGTATATATATATATATATATATATATATATCTGTGAACATTGAATCATCGCATCGGAGTAAAAGCAGAGGATCGGAACATAAAACTGGAAGTTGCGATTTCGATTAATCGCAATCGGAAGTATTCAAGAGGTGAATCATCGCATCGGAGTGAAAGCAGAGCATCGGAACATACAACTGGAAGTTGCAATTGCGATTAATCGCAATCGAAAGTATTCAAGAGGTGATTCATCGCATTGGAGAATAGAGCGAATTCGGTGAGTGGGCCCGAAAGGGCATTTTATGTATTAAAAGGATCTATTATTATTATATCGCCGAGAGTCATTTACGTTATATAAAAAGGCAGTTAAATATATATAGGAGTTACGCAACTGCAGTAAACAACAGAGCATACAGAGAGGAAAAAGACAGAGACAACCACAGAAAAGACAAACATGCAGTGATCGAAAAGGCTGAATGGGTTGATTTGAAATCCATATTGTAATTGAATGTAAAATTTTAATTGGTTTTACATTGTTTGTGATGCATTGGCAAGTCTCTGGAGGAGAACAAAAATCCCACTGTAATATTGAAATTTGTATATACTGTTATATTCTTTTAATAATTTGGACAAAGGAATGAGAAGGCAGAAGCCGAATAGTCATGGCTGTTCACTCCAAATTCTCTGTAGAATACAAAAAGTAAATAGGGGAACTCTATATATGATATCACATTGATATGCAAAGAGAGATTAGAGAATGAAGAATTGAGGCAGAGAAGACAAGAAGAAGGAGGAGCAGAAAGAGATGCTGTGAAAAATTAGAGATGATATAAGATAAATGAGAAAGCTGGAGAACAACAGTGAAGAAGGTACAGAGCAAAGTTGATATCCAAGGTAAATCAGCAAGTGATTTTTCTTTTGAAAAAGTGAGGAAGTTGGAGCTTCCCTATCAAGTTGTAGCTGATTGAGGTTGGAGCCTGCTGTAGGTTGGTGCCTGCAGAAAATTGATGGGAGTTGGAGCTTCCTTGCAAGTTGTAGCTTGCAGAATTGAGGTTGGAGCCTACATAAAATCAGTGGCGAGAGGGAGTTGGAGCTTGCATTTGCATATCAACAATAATAAGATGTGGTTTTCTCCCTTTATGGGTTTCCACTTATATCTATTGTCTCTGTGTGTGATGTTAATGTGTTGATATGGTTTATTCAATCTGCTTAATACTTGTTGCCCTCATATTAATTCTGGTGTCACATTATCTAAATACTTGCTGCTCACATATTAATATTGTTCACATATAAATTTGATCATGAAATTAAGTTGTAAATAAGCTTAATGAAAAATTTTAAAAGTTCATGAATGTGTTAAACTGATTCACCCCCCCCCCCCTCTCAGTTTAACTAAGGGTTCAACACCTCTGGCTCTAGCATCAAATAAAAATTCTTTGTGGCTTCTCGACCTCTATAAGTCCTCAAAAAATTCTTCAAAATCCATAAATGGATTTAGAAGTATCCAAACATTCAGAAATGACTATTGGTTTGCTGAATAAGGCCTTGAGCTGCCCTGGCTAGGCCTCGAACTATTGTTGGCACTTGCTGGCCCTCGTGGCCCCTGGAACTTCACTAAAGAATCTCAGACTTCAAAATTCCTTTACAGGCTCTGAAAACAACACCATTAGTTCTAGAATATCTGAAACATCCAAAATTGACTATTGGAATGTTGAGAAAGGCCTCTAGCTGCACTGGCTAGGCCTCAAACTGTTGTTGGCCCATGGTGGCCCTAGTAGCCCCTAGAACTTCTCTGAAGAAAACACCTGATCAAAAGTCTTCGGATGGCTTTGAAACCCTCACCAATGAATCTGGAATGTCTAATATAGTCGAAATTGACTAGTGGCACACCAAAATTGGTTGAATCTAGCTCAAGATAGAGCCTAAACACATTTTTCCCAATGAACCCTAAAAATCTTCCACGAAACTTGGAGGAACTGGACATAACTCCAGTTAAAAATGGGATTTCCGCAAAAAATGGCACTCTGGATAACAACCCACCAAAGAAACCATTATCCATTACTAAGGGCGGTTAGGTTGGACACAAGGCCGCCTAAAAATTCGCGGTCACATTAACCTGGAGTGGAAACCACGCACAAATCGAGGTTGAAGTGGAGTTTAAAGCGGGGTTACCGAACTGTTGTATTAAACCATGCACACAAACCATAAAACTTCCACCATGTGACCACTTAACCACAACTACGAAGTGGGAGGACTGTTTGAGCCGTTTGTTTTAGCCCTTGGACTTAGGGGCAATGGTCATGTGGGGTGGGGGTGGTTCAAGGGGTTGGCCCCTCCAAACCCTCATACACATTTCACTTAACATTTAAATAAAACTTGTCACACCATAATGTTAAGAACCATTAGTAAACTAGTTAGTAAGGTGATGTGCGTGCAGGCAAGAGGTTTTGGGGTCGAGCCTCGGGGACCCAACAAAAATTTTGAACAAATTTCCTCAGCCACATGGTGACCTCCCATTGGTCATTCAAAACCATGTACAGTCCATCAACCAATAGCAGGCTGACACTTGTCCAAATATTACTAGTCCAAGAGGAATATTTTGAGGAATATTCCAAGAATATTCCCTGAAATATTCTCTTTTTAAATTTCCCAAATTCCAGTCAAACTTGGTCAAAGTCCAAAATTGTAGTTTACTGGACTTTTCAAAACGCGATAACTTCTTCATACGGTGTCGATTTTTCGAACTGTTCATGGCACCGGAATCAGGAAGGCAAGATCTATCTGGTCACTCAGGTTTGGTACACTTCTGAACACTTTTAATTTTGAGCTATCACTTAAGTCCTTGATCCAAATATGATCATCCCTCTAGATTTAGATCTCCTACTCGAAATCTTATTTTTGTTTATGTTCTAGGACCTTCCTTGTACAAATAAGGCATCTCCATTATTGCCCTCCATATTTCTCCATCTCATTTCCTCTGACAACAAGGCTGAGACAATTTCATCAAAATTCAAAGTAATTGTATTGCTACCTATTACAATAACCAGATTGTCCCACAAATCTGCTAGAGAACACAACAAACTGATGCACTTAACTTCATCTGATAATTTAATATCAACAGTTGAAAACTGACTTACCACAGTATTGAAGGCGTTCAGATGCATTATCACCGAGTCTCCGTCCTTCATCCTTAGGTTATACAACTTTTTCTGCAAGAACAATTTATTCACCAGAGACTTAGATTGGTACAAATTACCTACCTTGACCCACAAAGTCTTCGTCGCAGCTTCCCCAGATACATTCGAAAATATTGAATATGAGATACACAACTGTATTGTGCTCTTTTCCTTCCAATCCAACTTCACCCAGACTTCATCTAACATTATTGTTGGTTTAGTACCTAGATCTACCACTATCCGCTAATATTTATCCACCAGCAGATCCTCCATCTTGAGCTTCTACATCTCAAAAATCTGAGAATTAAATTTCTCGATCTCTATCTTTCCACTGCTCGCCATCTTCTTTCACCGCAAGAATCGATTCCGCAGATATCCCACTGAATAGGGTCTACCACAGGCCCGAGTGAAAAAACCCCTCAGCAACAAAAGCGTCCCCTTGAAGACAAAAAAAACTATGATACCAAATATAGGTTTTAACCCTGTACAGAAATTATCTACAAACGAATTCTTAAAGACAAAAAATAAACAATAGTGAGAGCATAAAAAATAAAGCATATACACATAGATTTTTCCCCTGGATCCCAAAACCGGGACTACCAGCTTGATTTTTCATTATATTTCTTTTAGTGTTACAACACATATATATACATGTTGAAGCATTCATAAAACCCCAATACATTAACCCTAGATTAGAACATAACCGTATTTCCCTTGATCGGATCTACAAAATACTAGAGGCCGAAAACTATCATGCCTCAAATCCATGTGCAAATCTATGCACAAAACCATAGGCCGGTCTGCCCACCACAAAATAAGGAAAACAAAAATTCCCGACGCATTACTCGGGACCTCGCGCAGGGAGCTACCCACCCCATGCGAACCCCAGGATAGGGGGGATGCTGCCCCCCATGTGACCCCCCTAATTGCGGTTGGCGCAATGAACAGGGGGGGGCTATTGCCCCCCCTGTGACCCCCAGTGCGTGCAACTAATCGTGGAAATAATATAACACATACCTAACATTATTTCCTTCAATAATAATATAAATAAGGTTTCATTATTTTAGATCTGTTGTGTTTTATGTTTGGCTTGTGAGTATCTAATTTAGAACACTAAAATATTCTAGATCTGTCGATTATTTAGTCATTTGGGATCTTACAATGGTATTGGAGTTGTGCACCCTGCCAGCCCGAGGGTTTCGTGCATAGAACCTCAATGGAATTTATTCTCACCATATCCAAAGTTTCCATCTTCGGTGGTATTTTGTATCACACTAGTTAGTTTTATTTTTCAGTTGATTAAAAAGGTATTTTTTTGGATTAGTCTAGGGTTATTATTTTATTGCAAGAAATGGTCCAAGAGACCATATACATTTTTTACAAAAAGGAATTAGATCTCGGTGTGTTGTGCAGAATCTGATCATTGGGAGGCCAAGATCTAATATCCTCAACTTCCATCGAACCTTGAAGGACGATCAATTATTGTTAAAACTGTTAACGGGCCACATGTGGAAGAATTGGAGAGATGTGAGAACGATCTCCAGGGTTATCTCCAGGGCCAACAATTATAACCTGATATGAGCTACCTATGGGCGCATCTATGAATCGTAGTAGAACATTGGGCACAAGATTGGTTGTAGGAGATTGACAAAAGAAAATGAGGGCGCTTCCCTGAATGACGCCGACCAGTGGATCTGTCAAGAAGGCCTATTTCACAGCGACAGGAAGAGAGGAGCACACAACCTCATGTGTTTTCAATCATGGCAAGTGTTTGGGTCAAGGGATGAATATCGAGAGCACCTGCACAGATATCATCATCTCGAGCAGCGACCTCCTTTTCCAGCCTGGGGCGACATATTTTTTTAGCAGTCCACTAGGCGTTGAAGGAAGATCGGGCTCTATCACTAAGAGGCAAAAAATTGAACTCCTTCACAAGAAATGCGGCCTAATTTTCCAACCAGAGTGACACGTCGATCTCAGGGCGTTGGAGGGAAATTGAGCCCCGTCGTTGGTGAGGTCTGCCACCTCCCATTGACCACAACCACAGCGGAGCAAGGAAGGCAGATCGACTAGGGACTAGACGGATTTGTGTGCAGCACAATGAAGATTGGAGATCAAGCTCATTGTTGATGAGGTCCGCCACCTCCCTTTGATCGCCACCGCAGTGTATTGAGGAAGGCATATTACAAGTTTTCCCTTCGTGCAACATGATGAGGACGACCGATCAGCAACATGCATGCACCCTGGACAACACAGAGAAGGATTCTTTGATGTGAGAGTGAGTGTGCATATTTTAGGGGTCAAAATATGGATGCCATTACCTTACCTGCAACATACCCACTAATCTGGAGTTGTGAAATGTTCCGTGTGAGGAATTAGAGTGGTTGACCCTTTTTACGCAGAGAGACACTTGGTCAAATTACTGTAGCGTACACCCATTCTAATATTCAGGGCCAAACTCATTAATAAAATAAGTTTTTTGTTAAATCAATATGCGGTTTGTCTGATTTCCAATTAATTTTTACAATGGGTTATGGGTAAATACTTATGATATTTCATATCGTGTCGTGAGGGATCAATTTGACAGTGGAATTAATTTTTACAATGGGTTATGGGTAAATACTTATGATATTTCATATCCTGTCATGAGGGATCAATTTTACAGTGGTTTTGTTTGACGGTGGGAAGTTGTTTTTCTTAATTGATTTTATTATGGAACCAGGCTCGACCATGTGGGTACGTGGACTATGTCCACTCTGTAGAGCACCGCATGAACAACGTAGGTCAAAGTTGTAGACACTGTGGGATCATGGGCTGGAAGCTCTGAACACGTCGACCAGAAATATAGTACAATAAAATTTAAGAGCAGATCTCCAGGGTTGGGCCACCAAATTCAACATTTTTTTGGAGCCATAGACTATACCCTATATACCCATGATACATGGCCAATATTGGGACTGATCTCTCATCATATTGAAGCTAGCATTGAATAGCGTTCATAAGGGTCGATATATCCTTTACACGTATTGGTTGGAGTTGAGGAGATATAAGGATTTAGAAAGGAGTTTGATTTTGTAATAGGGAGTAGTTTCCAAATAAAAAAATAAAAAAAAGATGGTGAAAGAAAAATCAATGGGTCAATTTTGTTGAAAATATTAGTATATTCAAAGAAAATGGATAGGGGAGAAAATGGACCGTGTTGAAGAGACCCTGGAAAACACCCAAGAAATTCTTGATGAAAAAGTGAGGATATATAGTTATTTATACAACAATACCTCCTCAGGCCAAAATTACGGTCAAATCAGCAAACCATTCTCAAATGGAGAATGTCATTTTGTAGTCAAAGCACCCATGGGAAGTGAAGGAATGACAAGGAAGAGGAGCTAAGCTCTTTGCACTTGGATCTGAGATACAATGAAAAAAGCAAGTCACAGACCTTCATAAATCGGAGGAATTAGATACATGCCTCTCAAGGGTGGGGCAGCCAGAATGGAAGAAACTCAGTTGGGCTCTCAAGCCATCCATGCTTGCATTAATACAACAAAACTCTTAGAGAATCCTTGAGAAGAATTTTGGATCATAGTTTCTTCTTGTCTCAGCAGCATCATAACTTTAACATCGCCACTACTTCCTTGCAATAATAATATCACAAAAGAGATATTGTAGCTAGTAGTAGAATCCCTTCGAGGGTTGAAAAACATGATGCATCCTACTTTTCAGAAGCGGTACATAATTTTAAAAATCATGGCAGATTTAAGCTTTGGCGACTTTTTGTTGAATTTGGAATGCAACGACTTAATCTTTCAGTTATTACAAATATTTTACACCATCATTACACTAGCTCATCCCACTAGTACAAAATGGCTAATTAGTTACTAAAAAAACGACTAAAATTTGCATATAAATGACTATTTTTCGGTCGGTAACGAATAGTAGTTAATCTACAGTATCTTATAATGTGACCAAATTTTAGTTGTTTTTAGCTTAGTCATTAATTAGTTGTCTCAATTTTGTTGTCTAGTAATATATTTGGTCATTGATTTGATCATTAATTTATTCATTGAATTGATCATTGATTTAGTTATTGATTTTGTCATTAATTTATTCATTGAATTGGTCATTGATTTAATCATTGATTTGGTCATTAATTGTCACAATTAATGACCAAATATACAATAAAATATATTAGTAAATGATCACCCGAGAAAAAAATTAATGACAAAAGAAATATGACCAAAATGTTGGTCATTTTATAAGATACTGTAAATTATCTATTAATAGTCATATATATGAAAATTTTAGTCATCGTTTGAAACCAATTAATGACCAAAGAAATATGACTAAATTTTAGTCGTGTTATAAGATACTGTAAATTAGCTACTAATAGTCGTATATATGCAAAATTTAGTTGTCATTTGTAATCACAAATTTATTATTTGCAATAGTCATTTATATTTTTTTGGTAGTTTAATATTCATTATATAAATGACTACTTTAGTAGTTTATATTCATTTCATTTACTTTCATTAACAATCGTCATGAGCAACTGATTTAGTCGTATATTCATTTTATTTGTGTTCATCATTAATAAACATAAATTGTCTAACTAGTAGTTTTAGATTGATTTTATGTGTTTATTATTAATCAACATAAATTAATTAGTATCATTTTGCAACTAAATTTTTTTAAAAATAAAATGTCATACAATGCACATTTTCATCTAAAATGAAAACGCATAGTTACATATGTTAATTACAATATTAAGTAATATCAAGTGCAACTATAAATAATTTCAACCACGAATTATATTATATAAAATGTCAAGTATTAAAATATGAGTTTCCAACTTAAAATTGGTTGGAGTACAATTTACACATGAAATATTGTTTCATCACTTAAAACATTATCATTGTGTTTCCAAGACATTACAAGTGAATTCACCAACTCTAAAGACTTGACCATCATTCTCTATGTGTGTGTCTTATGCAGGATATTAGCTCTACAAGTACCACTAGACTAGTTCTCTTCTCTCTCTTTAATTTTCATTTTGTCGCTCTAGTGTTAATGTTCTTCTATTTATTCAATTCCTGCTTCTTACCTTCAAAATTGAGTTCATTTTCTACAAGAAAAAGAAAGATACAATGCCAAATATAAGACATGAAAGTCGATGAACATTGGAATATAAACTAAAGTAGACTATAAAGGATTTATATAATATATAGCTCAACATAAACAATATTTTTAATGTCATTTTTCACCATAAAGGTAAGAAACTCGAACAAGTTTTCTTCAATTGGGCAATAGTGGCCACTATCTAGCCAAATGACTTGTATAAACAAAGCAAATAAAATGTCACCATAAAATAAATTTTGTACCTACTGTGTTTTCAGTGTACAAAATTTGTTGATGAAATGTTATCTTCAACTAAAGTAATAAATGAAAATAGAAGCATACATTTCTATCCCAATATTTTGAATTTCAATGCTTATCGTACATTTCAATTTTGGTTTTGTCCAACAAAATCAAACACAACAGAGCTAGAAATTTCTACTAAAAATGTCTCATGCTCCACTTTTGTAGTTGTATCGTTTCC
Organism: Pinus albicaulis; assembly: GCA_034641835.2. Classification (NCBI taxonomy): domain Eukaryota; kingdom Viridiplantae; phylum Streptophyta; class Pinopsida; order Pinales; family Pinaceae; genus Pinus; species Pinus albicaulis. The sequence goes on along the minus strand of CM076577.1, from coordinate 1,010,669,370 downwards.
TCTAGTTATCTTTAAGAAGCAGTGACACTTAAACAATAATCTTGTTAATAGAAATCTAATAGGTGGAGCAAAATATTGATGACAAAAATTTACAACAAGAAACTAAAAAAGAATAAGACAAGTATTTGTAAATTGCGATACTAACTGGGAACATAGATTCAATATAAAAATCCGCAATTGTCAGCGTACTATTCTAAGGGAAAAATAATCCAATTCCCAAAAGCCAACAAATTATATCCAGAGAAAAATTAAACACGTTGGCTCCACATTCAAAGGTAAAGTAACTGGGGACTAGCTATATCAGATACTTTTTAGAGTGTACGAGTAGCTACTAACACCATTAACAAGAATTTTAGAATAGATCTACCACGTATGACCTCAAATGTGGCAACAAGTTTGATATATGCACTACATGTATACATTTCAAAATGCATTGCATTGATATAAGAGTATCAAAAGAAACTGCACATAATTACATGTTCAGTATCCACTTTTATTCCAAAACAACATTCAAATAACTGCTATAACTTACCCCGAAAAATATGTCGAAATTTCCATTCATTGTCATGAATATCCTCAGCTGTCAGTTCTTGGGAAGGTGGTTGCTAAATGAAATCATGCCCAAAACAAAACTTTATAGGAGAAAAATTTGACAAATACCTGTACCTTTTGCTCCTTTAAGGAATGCAGTATTCTCTTAAAAAAGGTCTAAAAGTCTACGCACTTATCTGTGAAATCACAAATAGAACAGCTATGGGAAAATAAGAGCTGCACAAGTGGAGGAAATTTTTTTTTGCAATGCGACGTGGCACATAAAACCTATCATCGGTGCTAGTGTTACTTGAAGTTAACGTTTTACAAAAGTATTTATTCAGTTGCTTGCTTGTTGTGCCGAGGTCAGAACCAAGATAACAATATTTTTTCTCTTGTTGCACAATATCATCAATTTTTAGTTCCCTGCACAAATGGAACTAGTACCAAATCATTTCTCACCAAAATTGGCAATTACGGCAAAGAAAAAATAATGAGACTGAAAATGTCTTACAACATTAAGAGGTTGCAATATCATTTGAGCATATACTTCATCTGTTTCCAAATATTCTTGGAATTCAAAAAGGTGTTTATTAAATTTTAAATATTGCATATATAACGATATTAATGAAAGTGTTCACAACCAAATCAAAGATGAAATGCAGAGAACCCACATGCATTGTAATAGTGTGAAGTTGGCAGATTAATTGAGTTGGGAAGATTTGAATAATTGGACATATGAGCCTCAACCTCCTTGTTTGTTGAAGTAACTAACTTAAATCACCTTGATTATGATCAGTTTCATTACGTAACATTAAAATTTCAGAATACTGGGGTCACATTTTATGATGAAAATAAGATAATCATTCATTATTTTCAGTTATTTGTATCCAAAAGAAGAATGCAAATTAAAAATTAGAGAGCAACCACCTCACCTGCTCACTGTGACCCTGTGGAAAATAAACAACCTTGCTCCCAACAATAGGTAAGGACACAATCGGTCCGGCACGGCCATGCCAAAGCTCTGAATTAAGGCATCTCCTTTCCCTTGCTTGATGTGACATGAAAAAAAAAATTGTCAATTGGATATTCCTTTAGAAACCTCTCGACATTCCAATAGTAACTGCGTAAAGTAATATGATATTATGACTGTAAACTTTGGAGTATAAAGCACATGAACTTGAAAAATATTCCAAATGACAATATTTTCCATAGACATTTTTACATTAATTATTTTTCTAAGGTGTCACAGTTTGATATGATGATTTAATTTAGCATTATTCGATATCTCAATTTCATCTCAATATGAAATTCTAGAATCCAAAAAAAAATCATTGAAAAACAAAATCATTCTAACTAAAGTAATGGACACATTAAAAAGGTAAGAAGCACCATTTGCACGTTTAAGCTCTTAGAAGAATTTAAGCGGCAAGTCATTACATGGATATATTTTATTAAAAATTCCATGAGACTTCGTGACCATATCAGACAAACAAAATCTTACACCATGCATGACATTTTAAAATAACTTAATGTCAAAAATGGCAACAAACAAAAATAGAGGTGAAAACATGGTAACCAAATCTTGGTCCCGACCTACTCATCTGATTAGATTGTTAACCAATTCATAATGCTCTACAAGTTATTCAAGAAATAGCAAGAAATATAATATATGAAGGAAAGTATAAACCAATTCTGAAATAGAATTTTCTTCCCTGAAACCAACGTACTCTTATAACTGATTACACCCTAGTAAAGTTTGATAAAAACACATATGATGACATATTCAGGTCATTTTGTCTAAACACAATAAGATGTGAAAATACATTATACCTAGGAAGTATATAATAACACTGCTTTGTGCATACATCGTTCAATGTTTTTCACTCCCCCTACTGGTATGCTATGGTTCAGTTCATCAATAATTGCCCCTAATGAATACAAAATCCTTGGATATGACAAGCGAGAACTGTATTGCTAGACATGAAAAAATTTGATATCTAGATCTCTCTAGGACATTTTACGAATGAGTGGTCAAATGTTGGGGTTTCTGTTGTCTTTGATGATTCAACAAATGTTAAAAACCAACATTTGATACATGTTCTTTATGTGTTTCCTAGTGATGCAATCTTCCTTACAACCCAAGACTCCTCATCATTTATACCATTTTCTGGGATAATTGCATACCTCTTACCAAAAAGTAATAATGATATAGGGCCATCCAATATAACACAAGTCATTAAAGATAATGTAGCTAATTGTAAAGTATCAGGAAAACCATTGAGCATGTACATCCTCACATTTTCACTCTAAATTTTTTCTGCAGATGTTGAATATTTTAATACATAATATTGTTAAGCACAGAGAGCATGACCGGATCAATGCCTTGTAGAAGGAATGGAAGTCCATTGTCAAATTCATCACAAGGCATATTGTTGTCCACTATATTTACCAGATTCACTCTAAGTTACAATTACTTAAGCTCACAAGGACTAGATTTGGTAGCCATTACCTCACCTCTAAGTTCTTGCTGAAGATAAGATGAGAATTGGCTAATATGATGGTGAGTGATTTATGGGAGAACATGAGGATACATAATACAAAAAATAGAGATAGTGCTTTTGTAGTGTAAGATATAATTTTTTATCCTATTTTTTGGTCACGGATTAATATGTTTTGCAATTCATCAAATCTAACATGAATCGATTTGTAGATTAAGATCAATCAGTGACTAGGGAATTGCATGAGCAAGAGGACACCATACTAGGGAAAATTAAGGACATTGTTGAGCCTAGGGATGTGAAATTATATGATTGTGTTTGAGTAGAAGTTGAAAAATAATCAACAAAGAAAAACACTCCAGTCCATGCTTTAACATACATTGTTCCACCAAAATACTATTCTACATCATGGTTGAAAGCATCAGTGCCTATTTGTAGGGTGAACAAAAAACTGCAAATGGATCTATAGGTTCAGAGTGGTCAAATGCAAGCATTAAACAAACTTGTCACTGATGAGTGTGATATCATACAACAACAATTGAGTACCTACATCAATGCCCAAGGATTATTTGGTTATGCCTATCAATTTATATAGACATGGAAGATGACGAATTCACTCTAGTGGTAGAACATGTATGATGTTTCCAATCCAAAGGTGCATCATTTGGAAAAATGGGATGCTTCCACGGGTAGTGAACACTTCTTCCACAAAAAAGTGTTGGACCACCTATATTTTCATACAATGTAAAAAAAAAACACCTTGAATCTATACGCGGCAGAGAGCTTTCTCTATGTGCATTACATATATCACATGCAATTCCCTAGTCACTAGTCACTATAAACATATATCACAATTGGGATAGTTATCCAATGGAGGAAAATTTGGAATCTAGAGCATTAGCCTTGGAGAAATTAGATATTGCACCTTTTGATGATAATCATGTTGAAATTCCACCCTCGCCTACTGTCATGTTCAGCCCAACCAGGACCACAACAGCATGAGCTTCAAGTAAAAAATCATCTTTGCAATTACCTCCACATCCATGTGTATGCTCATGGAAGTGCTAACAGAAAGTAAAAGTTAATACTAGATTGATCATTTGTTGGACATTAAAAAAATTATCTTATCTTATTGAAATAATTCTCTGTTTTAATTTCTTTTATTATGATATTAAATATTTCAATTTTCATAATTTCAGTTCCTATTTTGTAATATAATATCTCTATTTTTTAAAGTGGACACATGGCCTATTTCATAAAAATGAATCTTTGGTCATTATGACCTATTTCGTAAAGATAACATTTTAGGCATGATGGCCTACTTCATTTCTCAAAATCATTGTTTACTCTTCCTATTATCTAGTTCTAGTTTAAGAGTGTATTTGGTCACTGCAATATCAACAATATTATCTGTGTTGTACTAACAGTTGTTAGTCCATGATTACTCCACTAAGATTACATGTTTAAATCTTCATACTTATGTAGAAATTTTGCATGTCTTTTTGAATGTGTATGTGTAAATATCAACTTTATATCGCAATTTTTCATAGATTCAGAAGATGATTTTGTTTTATGGTTGAAATGGGTATGTGATGTACAAAGAATATATCAAGATATGAGGTTGTGGACTAGTGTTGCCAGAGTGTATAGCAGGAGCCCCTGGAGCACCATTTCTCATAAAATCATTGTGAAATGGTGCTCTAGAGGCTCATGCTTGACACTCTAGTCACGACTGGTCCACAACCTCACATCCTAATGTATTCTTTGTACACCAAATACCCTCTTTAACCATACAAAAAAATCAGCTTTTGAATCTATCACGATTTGAGAGAAAGTTGACTACATCAACTATATAAAATATGGTTGATGCAAAGCATCAAGTCACCAACCACCACTCCACCCATTGAAATGTTCACTAGGTTAGAGTTGTCAACAACAAAATAATTCAACCCACCCTTTAGTTATGTAGAAGTTGAATTGAACTCCAATAAATTCTCTAATAGAAAATTCTCTAATATTATTTGAGTGGACCCATAGCTGGATGAGAATTGTAACAAGGCAAGAACACCATATGAAAAATACCAAAGCATTGAGAACTTTGCAATGTTGTTAGTAAAGCCAAAAGAGAGTGAATTTGTGAAAAATGAACGGTAAAAGTTGCCAACAAAATCAAAATATAACCCTAGGGATTTTTTGAAAGAAATACAAGTTTGGAAGCAATTGCAAGGAAACAATACAATTTCATGCTATCATATAGAGTGATCAAGGTATCATATGGAACCAAGTTATTCAAAATGTGAGGATAAAATGATCTTTCACAAAATCAAGAAATCTTCAGTTTGGTCATCTTCTTAGTGTATTAACCCAACTGCATAGGGTTGGTAGTAGTTGTAACCTTAACCTCCAAAAAACACCACAGATCAACCTCCTCTAACAACATCTGTAGAATGCACTTCCAAAGTGTAAAGTTGGATACACACACTAGACAGTCACACTCTGAGACCAAGACTAGTGACTAGTCATATATGTAACTCATGGAACACACCTCAACCAAAAAAATCATCCAAGAGGGGTAAAAATCATACCAGCAACCTATCATGGGTGCAAATCAACTCTCCTAGTCATAAACAATGTTTCATTCACTGGGATCTCATAAGATTCTCACCCACAACCCTCTCACAGGAACTAACACTTATCTCAAGTATAGTTTAGCTTCAATTGTTGAAGTTGGGGCATCAAAGACACTGAGAACTGCCAACAACTCCCTCTCAAAGGTAATATTCCATTCCATATACAGATTGGAAAATATCAAAAAATATGCTCTGATAACCTGTTAAATTTTTAGAACATGGTATGCAGATCTGGACTCCTAAAATGAAACCCTAACTGCTAGAAAACTGACAACTTAACCTCCTATCTACACAACAGAAAAAAAAACTCCTAGATCTATAAACACACAAGTCTGAAAAACACGAATAACAAGCTTCATAATAGCACGTCGTAATGTACTAAATTTGAATAATCAGAGTTTTGGAAATTATGAATAACATATAGAGTTAGTTGCACACAATTTTTGATATCTTAATTGATGGGAAGAACAATATGATTACAAATCAATAGCTAAAAACTAAATAAACAACACCCCTACCTTGTGGTGCACCCAGATTAGGAACAAAAATCCTTACAATTGGCTACCTAAAAAGGTGTGCCCAGGCATACATGATAGCTTTGCCTAGGAACTAGCACCTACCAAAATTTGGAACATCCTCTAGCTCATGCACTTTGTCTAAACTTAGAAATTATGCCCTAAACAACATTGAAAAAACACCTGCTAAATACAAAACAATGAGCTCCTTCCTAAACTATAAAAGAAAAGTCTAATTGTGCCACCTCAACCTCGCAGCAACCCAAGGTTGCACAAAATCTGAGGCTGTTATAGATCTGCTAGTGCAAATTTGCTCATCACTGTTGCACCTCTTATGTGGGAGGACACATATGAAGCAACAGGTAAAAATATCACTTTCAACCTCCCCACTTCTATAGATCACTCTAACCATAATATTGAGCAGCAACGTCCCCATCTCTGAGTAGTCATGACTCATGATAGCCACTTGTTCTCACTCTAGATTCATTTTGTAATAATATATTCTAGACAATATTTGAATTTCTTGTACATATTCCAGGGGAAACCATTATCCGTAATTGTTAAATATGTTTGAGTATATATTCCCTAAGAAGTGAATGGTAGTTGGTAAATAGACTTGCTACAGTAGGAAAAGGTCCATTCTGGGCATTTTTCTTGGCAATAGAAAGCCTGGAGGTGAAGTTATTTGTCAAGATATTCCCTTGTATTCATTAGTATGGGATCATACCTTGAGTATGGGTCACCCACGTCTATTTAAGGGCAATCATTTGTTTTCATGTGAAAAGAATGATGAATGGGAGCTCTTTGGCAAAGGGACCTAGAGCCATTACTGCTCCAGGAATTCGGTTGGATTGTAATGGAACACAAGCACTTGATTTACAACATGATACAATTTGTGTCCTTGGCTAGGGATCAACTTTATATGTTTCGGAAGCCACCGAGGTAGCTTTAAGAAAACAAGTTTTGCATGTAGAGCACACTTTTATTTCTCTGAGTATCAAGATTAAATCAGGCAATTATTGCAACCCTCCCCTCAGCACCAGGTAGCCATTGTCCCTTATAATTTGAACATTTAGAATCCTTGTCTACAGTTGGCCTCTCAAAGCTTATATCACTACTACGTGAGCTAGATTTGACATCATCATCATGAAAATCACTGACTTCAGAAGAATTCTCACTATCCTCGGTCAATATTTGAGGACTCTCTTCCCCCTCATCATTTGCATCAGCATCATGTTCTCCTCCTGCCTCAGCACCACACTCAACCTCTTCATATTCACGTCTATTCCTATACTGCATTTTTGCACCATCATCCTCCCCTCTAGGTACAACATCTGTACCAGACACTACATTACTAGCATTGGCATACAATATGTTGTGTAAATCCTCAGTCTCTAGTGTAGCTGAAAAATAACCTCCTTCTCTTTCAACTTTCAAGCTGCTATGTTATCTGAAAATGGAACTATTTGTAATGCTATGCAAAGTATCCATTTCCATTTAAATTAGTGTGCAAAGTGTTCTCCATGACTTGCAGGTTAAAAAAAGTAGTTTTGGTAATTTTTTTGAGTTTTATGTGTGAGGATTTGTTATTTAAATTTACTGTTTAATATATCATAGCATAAATACATATCAAGTAAACTTCACCATATCATAACACAGCAAAATGATGAGGAAGTTCACCCCTCCTGGGCTACATTTTCCGGTCCAAGGCTCCCCAATGGCATGTTCTTGCTCTATTAATTTTCTCAAAATCGTTACACAGTGAAAAATATGCCTAAACAGGCAAAAAAAGCTGTAAATTTGACTTCATAAGCTAGAAATAAGCTAAAAATGGCTTTTTCTTCACCTTAAACAGTGAAGTACAACCCAATACAACTCCATCTCCCTGATGGCCCTGATGGCTCTTTCCTCTTCCCTGAAGAAAAATCTGATGTAAAACACCTCTGTTCACTCTAAAACTTGTTCCAAACTCTCTAGAAGGTCCAAGAGACCCAAAATTGACTAAAATTTGAACTTGTTTGGTCAAAAATTGAGAAAGTTATGACCCAAACAAGTTTTTTCCCAGTAGCACTAGAAAACATCCTCCAAAACTGGAGGAACTCCAGTTAAACTCGAAAATTATGGCCAAAATGATAAAAAGGTGGGTCTGCCAACCGAAACCGTCAAACTAAACTGTAGTTGTATTAAATGTTGGGCAGATGGGCATGTGCCCGCCCCCGCCTAACCGCCGTGGAGACCGCCAATGAAACCGCATGTTCATCCGTCCCCCAACCTCCGTATTTAATGTTGAAATGCACTGGCACATGTCATGGTTTGTAATCCATCTACCACTCTGCGGTTAGACCTTTAGGCCACGGTTAAACGCCATGGTCATGCCGTCGGGGTATGGGGCCAGGGCTAGCCCTGAGGGGCTAGCCTTAATTTTTTTCTGCCCGAACCAATTTTAAAGTTCAAATAGGTATGGCTTACATACATTTGTAAGAACCATGAGCAAACCATTTGGTAAGGCGTGCGCGCGCTAACCCGGAGGTCACGAGTTCGACCCCCTAGCCCTCCAAACATAATTTTTCCATAGTCTTTAGATTTCGGCCTGGGGCCACGTGGCGACCTCCAGGAAGGCCACGCGGCGCCCACTGATAGGCCAAAAAACCTTAATACAAAAATTTCCCAAATATATATTTCTTTTCAAAAAAATTCATAAAGTCAAACAGAGTCAAACAGTCTTTTTTTTAGAGTTTACTAGGAGATTTCAAACCTCAATAAATTCTGCATACGACCTCAGTTTTGAGAACTATTTGCGGTGCCAAAATCGTACTGATGGGACCTTTCCAGTCGTTCTAATTGAAACCATTTCTGATCACTTTAATTTTTTGAGCAATTTCTTAACTTAGACATGATCTCCTGATCACACCTCCCCAATGGGAAGCTTTTGGACCCCAAAAGCTCTCTGAATTATAGAAACTGAAGATGAGGAGACTAATTCTCCACTCTTCCAACCTTGAACCACTGAAATCTCCCTAACTTCATCAAATTGAGCTTCTCATAAAAAGACAAATTCTTCCTTGAATCTGTTGACCGATTGTTGCTAACCTTGACTCTGTCATGCTGCAAATTTTTGAAACTTGCAGAACAACAACTGAAATTTGTAGAAATCATACTATTCCTACAATGGTCTATCTTCAAAGGAAACTGAAAATAAGATTCACCTTGCTAACTATCCTCATGGTGAATTTTTTCCGAATGAGCCATATACTTGTGTCGATTCTCGACCAAGTTTTCTTGCCATACCAACCTGCCATTCTGAAACCATCAATGACCCTTGTTGAACTTTGTGCCCTCTTTTCTTGCATGCTTTTCCCTCTATTGGATTCTTGCACCACTTTGCACCGACACTTTTTTCTCTGCACCGATCGACACCAAAGACACTTTCTGAAACATCTTGTCATCTTCTTCCAAAGACGACCTGCTTTCAGACTGAAACATATCATCATTTATATCAGCAATAACATGAAAAGGATTATGTACAATTTTTTTTTCTTAATCATCAACAAATTAAAATTTTGACTTGCATTGACAAGCCTTTTCAATTTCCCTGCATTCACTAAAGAAGATTCTAGCTTCTTCTGATGTGCTCTCACAATAAACTCCTTGCCATCCTTGAATAGATGATACTTGTTCTCATGGCGATGGAAGATCGTTTTTCTGTCATATAAGTACGGACTACCCAACACCACACTTGTAATGTCAAGCGGTACCACTTCTAGTTCAACCATGTCAACATAATGAGTTGTTATGGTGAAGTGCAACGTGCACTTCCTTGAAACTTGTAAATTAGCGTCCTTGCAAATCCATCCAAGTGGATATGGCTTTTGATGCGGAATGGTTTCAAGTTTCAACTTCTTGACTAAGTCTTCTAAGATGAGGTTTTCCTGAGACCCACTGTCAAATAGTGTGTCTATCTTTGTGTGTTTGGAAATTATCTTCACATGAAACAACTCGATCCTCCTCTCTTCATTTGGAGCTTCTATGTGATAGTTTAAAGCGCTAGAACTGGGATTTGTTTCTTTTACAATCTCTTTCCCCTTTATGTTCTTTAGTACCATGGCTATGATTTTAGTTTCATCTCTTGATTCAGACCCTAATTCTTGTTCAACTATTGCAACTGGTTTTCCATTTTCTTTGGCCTTATCTTTGGTTTTAAATTTTTCTGGCTTCAACTCCGGATGAAGTTTCTAGCAATGGTCGTCATCGTGGCTTGTTTTGGAACAATTTTTACAAAAGAATTTTCTTTTTTCTTTCCTAGATTTTTCATTTCTTTTTCTCCCTTTGCCTTTAAATTCCCTACCCTCATTCCCATAAAAATATTGTTTACCTCTAGCCTCTAAATGAGTGGCTTGGACATAAACCTCGTCTAGACTAGTAAGATTGAACATAAGGGTAGTATGTATAAGATAGATGTGTAAACCACCTATATATCTCAGCAAAGTCTCTTGGCTATGAAAATCAATTCCAAGTAATAAAGCCCTTCATCTAAACTCTTGAGTGTAATCTTGAACATTTTGTCCCTTAAGTTGTCTAAAACTTTGCCAATTCATGATAGCCTTTTGTAAATGAGCTAATGGATAAAATTGATGTTTAATTGTGGAAATAAATTCATCCCATGATAAAGTGATCTTACCATGTTTTTTAATTTCATCCCTGGTCTTGGCTTCCCACCATACCAATGCTACTCCTTCCATTCTCAAAGAGGTTAACTGAATCTTGGTGTCGTCTTCATGAAAGTTTTGTATCCTCAAATAAACTTCCAACTGTCTTATCCAATTATCAAGTTTCTCTGCATTGACTTCATCATTAAACATAGGCAACTCAAATTTAACATCAAGCTTTAAAAATGGAATTTTACCAGTGGTTTTAGACTTGTGAGATTGATTCACCGAAGTAGAGGATGACGATGTAGAGGAAGAGGATGAAGATGGGGATGGTGGATCACCATTTCCTCCATGTCCTTTCTTTGACTTGTCGTCACTTTTCTTTCCTCCTGAAGAACCCTCTCCTTCTTTCTGATGTTTAGACCCTTCTCCTACAAGCCTATCATTCCTTTCTTGGTAGAGTATCCTCACCATCTCCATCATGTCCAAGAAAGCCTTTCGGAACAACCGTTATTCTTCTTTGGGATTAATTTCTTCAGGAACTTGTCCTTCTCTTGAAGACATGCTTGAGGCTTCTTCTATGGCTCTTGGAGGTAAATTAGAAGGTGGAGTTAAAGGCACTCTGGCCCTCCTTGGTTGAGGATTAACTTGTGCTCTAACCAATTGTCCTTCCCCTCTCTTGAGCTTAAGCCTAGTAAGCATCAAAACTTGCAAATAGTCAACTATATCTTTGCACAAGAACAAATGCAGAGTAAAACCCTAGCTCTAATACCAACTGATCTAAAAATGGAACTATTTGTAATGCTATGAAAAATATCCATTTCCATTTAATTTAGTGTGCAAGTTGTTCTCCATGACTCGCAGGTTAAACAAAATAGTTTTGGTAATGTTTCTGAGTTTTATGTGTGAGGATTTGTTATTTAAATTTAATGTTTAATATATCACAACAGAAATACACAGCAAGTAAACTTCACCATATCATAACACAGCAAAATGATGAGGCAGTTCACCCCTCCTGGGCTATATCTGCCGGTCCAAGGCTCCCCAATGGCATGTCCTTGCTCTATTAATTTTATAAAACTGGCTACACAGTGAAAAATATGCTCAAAAAGGAAAAAAAAGTTGTGCATTTGACTTCACAAGATAGAAATAAGCTAAAATGGCTTTTTTTTCACCTTAAATAGTGAAGTACAACCCAATACAGCTCCATCTCCCTGATGGCCCTGATGGCTCTTTCCTCTTCCCTAAAGAAAAATCTACTATAAAACACCTCTGTTCACTCTGAAAACTATTCCAAACTCTCCAGAAGGTCCAAGAGACCAAAAATTGACTAAAATTTCATCTTGTTTGGTCAAAAATTGAGAAAGTTATGACCCAAACAAGTTTTTTCCTAATGGCACTAGAAAACCTCCTCCAAAACTAGAGGAACTCCAGTTAAACTCGACAATTATGGCCAAAATGCTAAAAAGGAGGGTCTGCCAACCGAAACTTTCGGACTAAACTGCATTTGTATTAAATTTTGGGCGGATGGGCATGTGACCGCCCCCGCCTAACCACCGTGGAGACCGTCGAAGAAACTGCATGTTCATCCGTCCCCCAACTTCCGTATTTAATGTTGAAATACGCTGGCACATGTCATGGTTTGTAATCTGTCTACCACTCTGTGGTTAGGCCTTTAGGCCACGGTTAAACTACATGGTCACGCCGTTGGGGTATGGGGTCAGGGCTAGCCTTAATTTTTTTCCGCCCATACCAATTTTAAAGTTCAAATAGGTATGTCTTACGTACATTTGTAAGAACCACTAGCAACCCATTTGGTAAGTGTTATAGCATCATTTCTCACCTTCATATGATTCATGATTGCTTATATGGCTTTGGGCACCCATTCCTACAGACTTGGACAAATTCACTTAAAAACAGTGTAAAAATCCCCATACGCGACTATGCCCGTACTTTTCCGCGTGTATACGCGAGTCCAGCTGCACTTTTCCGCGTATGCCATTAAAATTATGAAAAAATATATAAAAATTCCCTATTTTCGGGCTGGGTTGATGGTTACTCAAGTAGTTCAACCACCCCAGCACGTGGCCAACTGTTTCCAACTGTTGAAACTACTTGGAGGGAGTATAAAAACCCCTCATGTGTATGGCCTAAGGGAGAGAGAGAGTTATTGATATTATACTCTGTTGGTATTCCCTATCCAAGTCTGATTCCCTGTGCCTCCTGCACTTTCCCAATTCATTATAGGAAACCCTTGTTTCCTTGAGATGCTCATCTCCCTATATGTCATCTCGTATGCACCAGTTTGGAAGGAGTCTTAGCGAGGCAAGCGCTGGACGGATCCGGACGACGGTCTGCTCGAAGGCCGTGGGAGGATTTAGGTGATCTCTCCACTCGTTACTTTTGTACATGCTATTTATAATACAGAAGTACCATGTTGTTCCCGAAATATACGTGTTAGTGTATGCTTATATGTATGAGAAAATTGTTATTTAAGCATTCATTATGATTTATTTAATGTTTTATATGAATCTCACTAACATTTAGAGTAGATATATGTTGTACAACCAGTTCTTCGTGCTTGTTTCTTCTTGTCTTTCAGGTTAAGAAGGAAGGACGGTTGCTGGGGGTTTGGACCCCGTGGGATCTGCTTCAACCGTAGGACCTATGGGTAACTTTCTCATTCTACTCTATTTAGTTTTTCTGAACGTGCATGGTTGTGTGAGTCCTTCTTAAGTAGCATGCCCCTGCTCTGTGGAGGTTGTAACCCAACGAACCTCTAGGGTGATATTCCCCGAAACAGAACTGGAGACTCCGCTGGGGATCACATTCTTGTGATTCTCCTGTTGGGTGGTTTTAGCTGTTTGATAGGTTGCCGACAGTTTTAACTTTCATTTGCAGTCCAGTTTACTTTTTTACAGTCATTCTGAAGTCCTGGTTTCTTATCCAAGCTTGTCCCTTTTGTTTTTTTCATTATTTACCTTTGTATACGCGCTTTTTTCTACACACAGTCGCGTATACATGCAAGTTTGTCTAAAGGTACCCGCGTATACGCGAGTTTCCTTTAGAACAGTCATGTATGCACGCTGGTTGCTAAACTGTGAAGTAGCGTATACCTAGGCAGATTTTGAATTTTTGGGTTTCTTGAATTTTTGGTCCTTTCTGGCTGTGGAGACCTGTTCCTACAGTGTCTCTGTACTCTTTGGATTGTGAAGGAAGTGATTTCTTTTCTTTTCTCTCTTTCGTTTGATTGAAAACTAGTCTTTTTGGCAAAGTGTTGTTTCTGGTGCTGGCACTTCTGGATTGAGTTCCAAGATCGCTTTCTGAGCATTCTTGGTTGTTCTGCTTTATCAGAACAGAGAGCTTCTGCTCACTTACTTGCTCCTATCTTTGTGTTGTGCTTCGCATTGCGATTTTTGCTTCGTTTTTTATTGGTTTTCTTGAGTTCCATAGGCTAGGTTTTGTTGCAACTTTTGAAGAGCTTTTCTAGCTTCTTTGGAGTTTTTGTTTGCGATGAGTTTGCACTATTTTTCTAGGCTGAGTGGCTGAGTTTTCTGGTCTTCTTTTGCTCTTATTGATCTTGCTACGAGTTAGCCTTATAAGGTTTGGGAGCATTGTTGAAGTTTGTGCTTGAAATTCAGTCTTGTTTGGTTTGGATTTTGATAGTTGTGCTTGGTCTTTTAGAGCTCTTTCTCTATAAAACTAAAAAGCTCAAAAAACATTTGCTTTGCTTTTTGTTTTTGCATTTCAAAGGCTTAAAAAGCATTTTCTCTTGTTATTTTCTTTTTTTATTGCATTTTCATTTTCGTTTGCTATAACTTTTGAAGCTTTTGTGAGGTTTCTTGCTTTTAGTTTTTGGCTTGATTTTGAGGAGGAGTTGTCATTTGATTTCTTCTTCTTGTTTTTAAGTGTTCTTGGTGTCCTCATTTTAAGAGTTCTTGATTTCGAGAACTAGCTTTTGGGCAACCAAAGAAGAGTTAAAACTGAAGGACTTTTTGGAAATTTCACTCTGCTTTAGGAGATTTGCATCTTAGGATTTGCATGCTTGTAGTGATTTGCATTAGGTGCATTTAATCATTTAGTCAATTTCATAGTTTTTGTGAGTGTGAGTTTGCTATTTGAAAAGAAAAAATACAATTTTTAGTCTCGTAGAACCTGTATAGAGATTTCTTTTCATCGAAAGACAATAACTGCATTTGCATGTAGTTAGGTTTTTATTAATTTCTTTTGCATCAAAACACCATACGTTTCATCTCCGCATCCTTGTGACTTAACATAACAACCCATTAAAATAAGCGATTTAATCTAAAATCAACTAGCAAGTTTTCTAAGTGTCATACACCAACTAGCTAGGTTGTAGGGCCTTGGATTAGGTGAGTGGAGAGTTAACTCTCCAAGGCCGCTCAAACAAAACATAGAAGTTGATTAATTGAGAAAAATCCAACTCCGTTAGGTGGACCGGGAAAGCTCTCCTCCAGAGAGTCAAGCGCGAGGGGAAGTGAAGGCCGAGAAGAGGGATACCCCCTCTCTGATTAGCTGAATCTGACCTCAAGACCGTTCCGCCCGGCTTCTGACACGGATTGGTGCGCATAGTTGCCACTCCTAGGTTCCACACATGTGATTGCGGGGGGGAATACCCGTGGTACCTGAGGCAGACGTCGCATCACTTTCAGCAGTACTTCTGGGGGGTGCCCTTGCGAAGCTTGGGTGCTTGAGCCGGCAAAGGCTGTCGTTTGGAGGTCGGCGTAACTGTTTCTGATACCTTCGCTAGTTTTTCTGGGCCCTAATCATCCCAGACTGCTTTCGGGAGGTCCTATACTTCGCTTTCCTGTATTTTGGTGTCCGGTCCTCATCACCCGGAGCGGAAATACTTGGAGGCTGTTTGCTTGACTGTATCTCATGGATTTTTATTTTAGTGAGTGCTCTTTGCTCCTAGCTTGCCTAGCTTTTCACTTTTTTGAGTCTAATTTAAAATCTATAAAAGTGGCTGATCAAGTGCCTCGTCGATCGAGGAGAATCCGGGGGTTATCTCCCGAGAGTCCAGAGCCTTCTTCGAGAAGGCGTAGGAGCGATTTAGCAGGTGGTTACCACCCTGTGGCGTCTGACGCAGTGGAGAGAGATCCTCCACAAAGGTCTGAAGGTTTCATAGCTGATTCTGGTGTCGGTCCCGAGAGGAGCGTTCCGCTCACCTCGCGAGTTTTGTTTCCTCAGGAAGAAGATTTTCAAATCGAAGACGTACCTGAGCCTCCGGTGACAGGTCCATCTCCTCTTCCTCCTGACTATCCGTTCGTTGTTCAGTACATCGGACCTGAGTCTGAGAGACCGAAAGATCTTCCGTATCATTCATATCTTTCGATGGCCACGACTGGGAACGCGACTTCTGCCGTGAGTGCTGCAGGCATTCAGACCCCTGCTTCTGTTGAAGGAGGGGGCACTATTGCTTTATCTTCGATTACTTCTAGTGCTACTGTGTTTGGCTCTGGTTTCACCCAAGCACATGCTTCTCATTCTGGTCCCTTCTGTTCAGGGATGCCCTCTAGTGGGAATCCCTCTTTTTCCTTTTCTGCCGCTTCAACTGGATCTATGCCCATGTCTAACATGGCTAGTGGATCAGCTTCGTTTCAGGGTTTCCCCTTTGGAACTGGGCACATTCCTAGTTCCAATCCTTCTTTAGGGTCGTTTCCGTTTACGTCCCAGACCCAGAGTTTCAACCCTTGGTCTGGGGGGCAAAGTTCGACTACTTTTACAGGGTGGAATCCTGTGTTTACTACAGCGGGGGCAGGGAATCAGTTTTACGCAGGTCATCAAGGGAATGCTTCTTTCCCTTCATCGAGTGCTTATCAATCTTGTTCTCCTCTGTCTAATGCTTGGAACCCCTACCAGGGGCTCTCCTCTTCATTTAATACTTCAGCGGGGGGAACTGGTCTGGGATTTGGTAACTCGGCGTGGGGAGGAGGTTCTTCTCCGTTTTCTACGAGTCCTTCGCAACCCGGTGCCTCATCAAACTTTTAATATTCTTTTCAGAATGTTGGGAATCCATCCCATCATGATGGAATCCCTGCCCACCTCCTCGCTTACCTTTTTCTCGTGCACATTAAACTTGCCGCATTTGTCACCATTTGAAATAATGACCGATTCGGAGAAATATTTTGGCTCAAGGGTCCCGACCAAACTCTTCGCATATTCCAAAGTTTGAAGGCAAGAATGGAGAGGATCCGCCGACCACATCACCACTTTCCACTTATGGTGTTCTTCAAACTCCCTGATCGATGATTCGATTAGGTTGAGATTATTTCAACGCACCCTAACTGGAAACGCTTCCAAATGGTATATCGAGCTCACTTGGGGCAGTTTTGCTACATTTGGAGAACTGGCTGTCACATTTCTAAACCATTTTTAGTTGCCTGTCAGATATGAGGCTGGGACCGAACTCCTGGCTAATTTTAAGCAGGATGAGGCAACGCACATTTCTGATCACATTTAGGAATGGAGGAGAAGGAAGAGGCTTATCAAAGCTCATATTCCAGGTGAATTCCTTCTCGAGTGGTTTTTGAAATCTCTGCAGTCAGATATTTCAAAAGATGTATCCCTATCCGGGGTATTTTCTGAGGAGCAGGCCATTTTTAGGGCCCAGCAGTTAGAACTGATCTATTCTCAGTCTGGGGTACTTTATAAGTATTTGCCCAACGCTCCTCGCTCCAAATTAGATTTGTCGAAAACTAAGCCTGGTCCGCATGGTGACGGTTTGTTTGACGCACAATAGTGGTGCAACACTGCTAATCGCAAGCAGCTTGTCTTTGCCAACTGCCCTTTCCCGGTCGCCGTGTCATCGATTCATCCCTTCCCCGCCTTTGTCCATAAATGCTCGTCCAAACTTCCGACCCCAAAGGAAATCAACAATCCGAAGGGAAGAAGAAAGGACGGAATAATAAGAAAAAGGGCAAGAATGGGAAGGGTAATGCGAATAAAACCAACGAGCATGTTGGTGAGGGTCCAAAGGATAAAAAGAAAGTGAAGTTTCCATGCAAGTTGTGTGCTGGAGACCATCTCACGCACCTTTGCCCTAAAATTCAGGATGCGCAGCGCTTGTTAGCTCAGCAGGGTTCTTCTAGTTCCCAGGCTATGTTAACAAACCCTTTTCCCCAAGGGCAACAGTTAGTTGTTGGCGCGAATCAAAATCCCGGGGCTTCCTCTGGGGGCACCCAGGAAGGGGAAATACCATCGAACATATTCATGATGAGTGCTCACGTGGATGTCGCTACGAGATCCCGTGATTATGGCGGAGAAGAGTCTTCGAAAGCTAAGGATACTCCTGATGCTACTGAGTCGTCACATTACGAAGCCCATCGTTGAGTCTATGCCTCTGACAAAAGCATCTTCTAAGCGGTCAATGGGGTAATCCAATGCAAGGGCTGCTTTAAATGCCCAACTACTCGATTGTGGAAGATCTGGCGCAGAGTCCTTGTGCTATGTCAGCTTTAGAGGTACTCCAGTCTTGTCTGGCTCAGCGCAGTGCTTTGCTCACTGCCATTGGGGCTATTGATCCAAAAAATTCTCTTCTCATTACTTTTGATATGACTAATTTTAAGAAGAGACTTCCTTATCACATGGCTTTTCATATTAAATCGTCGTATCGGAAGTGCAATATCTTTCGAACGGTTGTTGATGAGGGTGCCTCCACGTGCGTGATGTCTCTCGCATGCTGGAAGACACTTGGATCTCCCAAACCTATTCCATCTAGCACTGTTCTTACTGCGTTCGATGGTCATTCTCACAGACCCCATGGTATTGTCCCGGCTTTGCCCATCTGTGTTGGGGGAAAAACTGTCAACATAGAGGTTGAGGTAGTGGATGCAGCCTTAGACTACAACCTTCTATTGGGGAGGAACTGGATTTATGAGATGGATGCCATTGCATCCTCATTATTTCGAATTGTATGTTTCCCCCACGAAGGGAGGATCGTTACAGTGGATCAACTGGACTGCTCCCCTGTGTCGACCAATGCGCCTTCCTGACCCATCCGTTCCTAAGTTGGATAACACCAAGGCACCTGTTGAGAATTTAGGAGTTGGAATGTATTCTTCCTTGATGGGTACTTTTGATATTCCTCCTCCTACGGTTCATATTAATGCAATTTCATCCTCCAAGGCTCCTCTTCGAAGAGAGTTCTTTAGAACTCATTATTTCTCGGACCCTTGGACCTTACCTTCCCCTACTACCACATTAGCGGAGGGTCAAGTGGGTGGAATGGCATTTCACCTCTCTGCACTGACGTATATCGCATATTATCGACATCGTGTAATCTATTCCACCCTCTTTCATCTAAGAGTCGAGGATGTGGCCCGCTTGACGCTTATTTCTTCATCGGCCTGTGATTGCCTTGATACCACTCTTCCATCCGAAGAGGCAATCCCGGAAGCCACGATCGGTATAGATAGACCGGGGATCTCTTCCATCACTGTCTACTTCCCTCCCGACTTGCCGGTTGAAACCATAGCTTCAAGTCCTCGTCTCCTGGTCCTGTTCACCCAGTCTTGAACCCTTTGGCACCAACACAGGTTTATGCTGAAGGGAACATGGCTGTGATCTCTCCTACTATCCCGGTGAACATTTCCAGGGATCCCAATATTATCGAGAATGTCTTCATTGGAGCTTAATGTTCCCGTGAGGAGATTCAAATTTATACCGAGCTCTTCAAAGAGTATAGGGATGTATTTGCTTGGTCTTATGAGGAAATTCCTGGCATAGACCCATCTATTGTCCAGCATGAGATCAAGACGTATGAAAACGCTAAGTCGGTCAGGAAAAAACTTCGTCCGGTCAATCCTAGGAAGGCAGCAGCTATCAAAGCTGAAGTTGAAACGCTGCTTAAGGCGAGATTCATTTTCCCTGTTCCTTTGACTGAATGGGTTTCAAACCCCGTTCCCGTAGATAAAAAGCAAGGAACGATTCGAGTGTGCATCGATTTCAAAGACCTAAATAAAGCATGTCCTAAAGACAATTACCCCACACCATTTATCGATCAGATCATTGACGAGTGTGCCGGTAATGAGATTTTCTCCTTCATGGACGGTTTCTCCGGATATAATCAAATTACTATCTGTCCTGAAGATCAACATAAGACTGCATTTATTTGTCCCCGGGGTACGTTTGCATACAAGAAGATGCCTTTTGGTCTTAAAAATGCTGGGGCTACCTTTCAGCGGGCCATGTCTTACGCCTTCCACGACATCAAGAAGAATATCGAGGCATACTTAGATGATCTAGCTGCTCATTCTCGAAAGAGGATGGATCATCCTGGTCACCTCCGACAAATATTTGAAAGATGTCGTTTTTATAAAATTCGATTGAATCCAAACAAGTGCATTTTCGCGGTTACATCCGGTCGGCTATTGGGATTCATTGTGTCTAGGGAAGGGATAAGGGTAGATCCCTTCAAGGTTGAGGCAATACTTCGGTTGCCTCCCCCGTCTTCCATCCGTCAGCTTCAAAGTCTCCAAGGAAAGTCTAATTTTCTTCGGAGGTTTATCGTCAATTATGCTGAAATTACAAAGGGATATATGAGACTATTGAAGAAAGGAACGCTCATTCGATGCTTTGAAAAAGGCATTGACCTCTGCTCCTTTACTGAGTCCACCTAATTATAGCAGAGATTTCCTTTTGTATCTGGCAGCAACAGAATCTACCATCGGTATGGTTCTGGTTCAGGAGGATGATGCTCTTGCAGAGCATGTTATTTACTACCTTAGTCGAGGACTGGTAGGACCTGAACTTCGATACACTCCGATAGAAAAGTTAGCCTTAGCAGCAGTTCATGCTGTGCAGCGACTCCGGCATTACATTATTCTTCGTAAAACTTATGTCTTGGCAGCTGCCAATCCATTTCAGTTTGTCCTCAGCAGGCGAGTGATTGGGGGCAAATATAATAGATGGATTGTGATTTTACAAGAATTTGATCTCGAGTTCATGTCTGCCAAATCCAAGAAGTCATTAGTTTTTGCGAAATTGATCTCCGAGTTGCCTTGTGGAGAGGAGATGATCTATGATGAGTCCTTTCCGGACGAACACTTGTTTCTAATCTCTCCACAAGATCCTTGGTATGGGGATATCATTGTGTATCTCCAGACTGCGAAGTTTCCCTCTTCTTTTTCAAAAGATGAGCGTCGTAAGCTGCGTCACTTAGCCAAGAATTATCTGATTATTGGTGATGCTTTATACCGTCGAGGGGTTGATTCAATCCTAAGACGCTGCTTAACTTTCGAAGAAGCTGAGGCCGTGCTCAATGATTCTCACAGTGGAGCTTGTGGGGGTCATTTATCTGGGCTTGCTACAGCCCAAAATATTTTGCGTGCTGGATACTTCTGGCCCTCGATTTTCAAAGATTGTATTGAATCGGTCAAGAAGTGTCATCCGTGTCAGGTTTATACTCGAAAAATGCGCGCTCATCCAGCTCCGCTTTTTCCAGTCGTTACTGTCGGACCCTTTACAAAGTGGGGTATTGATTATACTACTTGTAACCCACCTTCGGCAAAAGGTCACAAGTACATTATTGTAGCAGTAGACTACTTTACGAAGTGGGTCGAGGCTATGCCTACTTTTGGGAATGATGGTGAGACTGCAGCTCTTTTCCTTTTCAACCAGGTTATCGCTCGTTTTGGTATTCCTAGAGAGATTGTCACTGATCATGGCAGTCATTTTCAGAATAGTATGAGGGCTGAGTTGGCTCTCAAATTGGGTTTCCGGCAGGAGCATTCATCTCCGTATTATCCTCAAGCCAATGGGCAAGTGGAAGCCGTGAATAAATCCTTGAAGACAATTCTTCAAAGGACAATTGATAAAGCTAGATCCAACTGGCATATTATGCTATATCCCGCACTTTGGGCATACAGGACGTCAGTGAAAACTGCAACTGGCTTTACTCCGTTTCAGTTAGTGCACGGGGTGGAATCCGTATTTCCTATTGAATGCGAGATTCCTTCTCTTAAATTAGCTGTTGAACTTCTTCCTGACACTTCTAGTCTGGCAGAACGGCTTCTTCATCTGGAATATCTCAATGAGCAGCGTCGAGATGCCGCCACGATGAATGAAGCGCATAAAAACCGAGTAAAGGTTCAGTACGATAAGGCGGTCAAGCCTAGGGTCTTTTCGGAAGGCGACCTTGTTTTGGTCTATGCCCAAGAAAAGGATGCCCTGGGGGCAGGAAAGTTTAAATCGATGTGGTATGGCCCCTATATAGTTAAAAAAGTCCTTAAGAAAGGAGCGTATACCTTGGTTGACTTCGAAGGGAACGAGTTGCCGGAGCCCCGAAATGGGCTCTATTTGAAGAAGTATTATGCCTAGGCTTTGACCTGGCATTTTGCTTTGTATATAGTAGTTTTTTTCTTTGTACATATCTGATTGATTTTCGATTTTTGATGAGGTGGTGATGTTTTTTGATCTGCTTTGGCAGGTTGTGTTGGATGTCATGAGTCATTTTGGTTTCGCCGATGGTGCTAGTAGACACACCCGGAACTTAGCTTCCGCGGCTTGGGTGCTTCATTTTCCATCCGGTCAGCTGTTGGTATCAAGAGGGGTCTGCATTGGTCCTGCTTCCAATAATATAGCAGAATACACTGTAGTTATTCATCTACTCTCGGAGGCAATATCTTTGGGTGTTGATTAATTGGTAGTTTTCTTGGACTCCCAGCTGGTGGTGTCGCAGTTGAACAACACTTATCGGGTACGAGATCCATTTTTATTACGATTGTTCTTGAGGGTACGTTTGTTACAAAGGTCATTTCAATTTTTAACGTTCATTCATATTCCTCGAGCTAACAATTGGTTTGTTGACTCATTAGCTAATCAAGCGTTAGATTGGCATATTAATCATTCCATACAATAAATTTTTAATCATCAAAAACATCATACATTTGATACATTTATCACATCACATCAAATATTGTTGTATATATATCATCGGAGTGTCAAAAAACTTTACAAAATTTGGATCCATAATCTCGTACAAAAATTGGGCTTATGCCCCATCATGTTCAGTCTCAAAAAAGAATATACATTCATCTAATACATAATATCTGTCTACTCTTGAGGTCCCTGCCCAGAAGTCGTGTTCCTATAGAACGTAACTGCAGTGGCAACTCGGCGGAATAGTCTAACCCAGTCTCGGGGCACTCCTACCACCCGTCTCTGGATGGCTTCCGGTAGATCCTCCACGGCAGCCATAGGGATTTGGTGGGTTAATCCCTCCAATTTTCTCTGCACGGCCTGGAGAGTCTTATCTGAATCCACAGTATCTGCTTCGCCTTTGCGGCGCTTATGGCGCAGTAGGCCCTCAGGACGAACTGGTCCAACATCTGAAACATGATCATTTTAATTGTCAGTTATTATGAATCCAATCAAAAACATGTTTGTTTTTCATTTTTTCATACATATTTGAAAAAATCCAAAAAAATTATATAAGTCAAAAAATTTTGAAAACTTACCGACTACACCCCATGCCGTTCCTGGTGGAAGAACTAGATCCGGATCTCCACGAAAGTCCATCCCGGCATAGGGATAGTCGTCCACTGCGATGATTTGTTCTCCCCACCAAAGGAAGAACTCATCGTCCCATGTGGTTCGGGGTACTTCACTACCCCCCAGTCTCTTCATCATGTCCACCCAACGGGCAATTCTTGGGTCCCGCGGGCTACTGATGGTAGAGATGACTCTGGGTCTCAACGCTGGAATCTTCTCAAAGAAGAATGTTGTCAAAATTGTACCGTAGCCAAAGTGTTTGGTCTTCACTTGGCGGATTGAGGTCAACTGTTGTTTCATGTTCAGTAATAGGGTTGTGCACCAATCGTACACATGAGTCAAACATTCTACTGCTATGCTCATTTGCGTCCTGGACGCCTGATGTAGAGAGGCGGATCCTGCCACTCTGCTGATGGTGAAAAGGAGGATTTTCATGTGCAAATCCCTCACATCTTTAATTGCAATCTGCGTTCCAACCTTTTTGGAATCCGGTACGCAATACACGTGGACATAGTCTTCCACGGTTAACCCTCCCAGGGGCTTCCCCTGCAAGTCTACTGGTTCTCCCCTCCGGGAGAGTCCAGTAATGAAATATATGTCTTCCACTTCAATGCGTACTAGCATCTGATCAATTATGAAGCAATCCTGATCTGGTTCCCAGTAATTTACGAGCATTTCTAGCAACCGCACATTGCTTTTCATATTTGGCATCTTGAAGAATTTGAACAATCCGCAATTCCGAAGGATATTTTGCGCTGCGCGATCTTGCATGACCTATTGGTCTATTGCGCTATGCTCACGTTCCCTCCATGAGATGGTCATCCTGTCAAATTTCATCAAATTATGCATTAGCCACGCTTTTTTGCATTCGGACCTGCGCATACGCGGTTTTTCCTTTGCACAGTCGCGTGTATACGCGAGTTTCCTTTAATGAACCCACGTATGCGCAAGTTCGTATATTTTAGCAAGGGTTTTAAAGCTAAAAATCACTTAATTTTAAATTCCAAATGGACAAAATGAATAAACAAGATGATTAAGGAGCCTACCTGAAGTTTCGGTGCGTTTCGACGGTCGGTTGTTCCTGATTTGACGAAAGAAGTTTTTTGCTCCAGAGCACTTTTTCCAAATCAGCAATGCAATAATGAACCAAATATGAGGTAATTTGTCTATTTATGGCTAAAAAGTTGAAAATTTTCGCAAAATTTCCTTATGCTTATTTTTTCGATCTATCTTAAGCTGCATAACCCGGTTGCTTGGAAGTGCCCAGTTTGGTATGTTTTCAGGTACATTTTGACGATTTTGAGATTTTTCCCGGTTTTGATCCATGATTACCGACTCGTCATGGCAGGTATATGATCTTCACTGGCATATAGGTTAGGGAAATCACTTTCCGTTGCATCTTGCATTCTAGCCTCCATACTGATCACTTGCCTTAGGGTCGATCTCATCAGGTCATGAGTATTACACCCATTTCACTCACCGATTATTTAATCATGACTTGATGGTAGAGCCTTCCTTTACATGGGCTTCCTAGTTAGTTCCTCGCTATCACTTGTTGCCCATGCTGCGTTTTATGTAGGCTTGGGAGTCCTCTTTAGTCCCGCCATGTCTTATGTGTTGAAGCTTCATTCTTCTTCTTCATCACTATCATTTTTCTGGCTTTTACCCTAGAGGCTCCCTGGTGTCGTTAAGTTGTATTACTGCATTGCATATTGGCTACTTGTTTATCCCGGCCTTTAGCCGGCTTCATTTGGACTCGATGTTTAAGCCAACTTTTGACCTTGACTTTCTGTACAAGTTAACCATTGCATGCACTTAGCTATCACGACTTGACACCTTTTTACCCATGGATGGAACGTTCCTCTGAGTATCACTTACCAGTTTTCGCCACCTTGCATTGAGCATAGGATTGTTCCAATCCCCGGAATTAGTGCATCTGATTTCTTGATACTCGTTCTATCCATTGTACCATAGCATTCTTTTATTCTTTTTCAGGCTTATTATATGAAAAAGACAAAAAAATCAAATATAACAAAAAGAGAGGGAACGGGATGTATCTTCATTATTTTGATGGTAGTACAGAGTCAGTTTGTCGCCCTTGAAACAAAGCACATATACTTCTATATATCTCCTACATTTGGGATGGTTTTAGCTTTGACCTAGGTTCAGCCTTTACCATGTTTCACTTGTCAGTTCTCCCCCGGTTGGTTATCTCTTCCAGTCATATGGAGAGTTTGTTTTGCCTCCTGCATAACAGACTTATACAGTGTCACTTTTTACTGCCATGGTCATCAACCTGAGTCGGCCATTCTGCGGTGTCTCTTGACTCATTATTCAGTCGGCCTTCCCGGTCTTGTCAGTATCATGTTCTATCACATCAGATGTTTTGGTCTTCTGCTCGTGCTAGTTTGAGAAGGTTCCCATTGACTTCTTGTCGGCGGGTTTGTCTCTTATCGACTACGACACATTGCTCTGAGAGAAAACCTAGAGCCGCACCTTGGGCCTATTTCCATCATTAATAGGTGACCTTGTGCTCAGCATTTGATCATCATCATGGGTCTTTGACTGAGTGGTTTCCCCTGTGTTCGACGTCAGCACACATTATCACACTTGGGATTCGTGCAGTACCTTGATTTCCATTTGACCCTATCAGTGGATTTCTCGCCTCTGTGTCAGCTTTCATTATTGGTTGGTTTAGAGGGTTTCTTCCGTGCGCTAGCTTCATCTTGTGCATGTCGGAAACGTACTTCGGTTTTGGTTCCATCACTCTACTTCGTCCGATTCCTTCCAAATCTTGGCCTGCGGGTTACACTCGCGCTGGACTCATGTGGGATGCCTTAATGCCTTCCTTCCAGCAGATCTTTTCCCATCGAATCCGACTCATTGCTCTGGGAATAAGGTCTAGAGTCTTTTTGTCAGTACCTTAGGGTTTGCAGTCATCAGTGGCAGACTCTTCGCTATCGACAGTGGGGATTCATCATTGCCTCCCGATTGGTAGATTCTTTCAAGTGTTCGACTTCAACTCATTCATTCGCACTTGTTAGATTGTACTGGGGCACCTTGACACTCATTTTCATTATTGGTGGGTTGTCTCGCGTTGGTTAACAGTATACATCATTGACCGGTAATCCAACGATTTCTCACATGGTCGACTTCAGCTCATTTATTCCCATTGTGTAGAATTGTGCCATAGTGATCGGTGAAGACCTCGGGTTGCATCAGCATTCTTCGGTTCACTTTTGACAGTCTATTCAGTTTATGCCAGTGATGCCGTCCACCCTTATATGTTGCAGTTCAGCACATCAGCATCTTATATGTTGGCTCCCGAGTTGCGTGATTGTACTGTTTGATCCACCTCTTATGATCCGATACTTGGAGATTCAGTTACTTATTTGATCAGACATCCAATTGCACCATCTTTGATCAGCTTTCTATATGTGATACTTGGACATTGATTCAGACTTACACTTCCGGGCCATGCTCAGATGATTCATTGTGTACTTTCAGTTCAGCTATACTTGTATACATGTTGGATCTATTCACTACTTTCTATATGATGTATTTTTGACTGAGCATGGGTATGCCCGCCTCAGCATGAGTTGACTCTCTGTTTTCTTTCATTGGTTTTTTACAGGCTGAAATCTAGTGAAGTCCTCTCTTGTCCTTGCGAAGTTCTTTCTATGTGCATAATACATTTCGGCCATCATGTATCCCTTCTGACCTCATATATTAGGGGGCATCTGTTATAGCATCATTTCTCACCTTCACATGATTCATGATTGCTTTGATGGTTTTGGGCACCCATTCCTACAGACTTGGACAAATTCACTAAAAAACAGTGTAAAAATCCCCATACACGACTATGCCCGTACTTTTCCGCGTGTATACGCGAGTCCAGCTGCACTTTTCCGCGTATGCCATTAAAAATGATTAAAAAATATATAATTATTCCCTATTTTCGGGTTGGGTTGATGGTTACTCAGGTAGTTCAACCACCCCAGCACGTGGCCAACTGTTTCCAACTGTTGAAACTACTTGGAGGGAGTATAAAAACCCCTCATGTGTATGGCCTAAGGGAGAGAGACAATTATTGATATTATACTCTGTTGGTATTCCCTATCCAAGTCTGATTCCCCGTGCCTCCTCCACTTTCCCAGTTCATTATAGGAAACCCTTGTTTCCTTGAGATGCTCATCTTCCTATATGTCATCTCGTATGCACCAGTTTGGAAGGAGTCTTAGCGAGGCAAGGGCTGGACGGATCCGGACGACGGTCTGCTCGAAGGCCGTGGAAGGATCAGGTGATCTCTCCACTCGTTACTTTTGTACATGCTATTTATAATACAGAAGTACCATGTTGTTCCTGAAATAAACGTGTTAGTGTATGCTTATATGTATGTGAAAATTGTTATTTAAGCATTCATTATGATCTATTTAATATTTTATATGGATTTCACTAACATTTAGAGTAGATATATGCTGTACAACTAGTCCTTTGTGCTTGGTTCTTCTTGTCTTTCAGGTTGAGAAGGAGGGACGGTTGCTGAGGGTTTGAACCCTGCGGGATCTTCTTCAACTGCAGGACCTACGGGTAACTTCCTCATTCTACTCTATTTAGTTTTTCTGAACGTGCATGGTTGTGTGAGTCCTTCTTAAGTAGCATGCCCCTGCTATGTGGAGGTTGTAACCCAACGAACCTCTAGGGTGATATTCCCCGAAACAGTGGGCCATCGGGTTCGCTGTGGACCTTCAGATCTGTACATTGGATGGTCAAGATTTTCTGTCGGGCGGCATTTTATGTGCTGGGGCATCGGGTTAGTGGTGAGTTGTTAGATTTATGAGGATGGACGGCCACGATCTAACATTGGAGCGGCAATGCTGGATGAGTAATGGGAGTCGGATTTCCTGTAGGTCGTCGATATGTGGAGATCGACGGTCCTCGTTGATCTAAACCAAATCTGTCGGAAACGATGAAAAGAAAGAAAAAAAACATTTTTGGAAGGTTTTTTAAACCCTTTTAGCGCTAGATCACAGAGTGTAGGTTGCATGGAAGGGGGCTAAGGAGAATAATCCCTCAGGGGCTTAACACTATAAAATGAGCGGAGAATTGTTTTTATGCCTTTTTAAAGGGATTTTCGGGGTTTTAAAGGATTTTCGGCCTTTTTAAAGGATTTTTGGGTTTTTTAGCGCCCGGTTGCGGGCTGTGGGTTATATGAGGAACAGGGCTAAGCCACATAAGCACCTGGGGCTAAGTTCTGTCATAGTGTAGATTGGGTGATTTTTAGGCCAAATTCAGTGTTTTTGAGGCCAAATGGAGGATTCCGGTAAGGGGAAAAAAGGATTTTTAAACCAGACAGAGGGTAACATGAGGTTTAAAAAGGGTTTTATGATGAGATAGAGGGCGGATGAAGGGATTTTTAGAGGAAATTTGTGAGGGGGAAAGGGGATGAAAAATGGGGTTTTGAGGGAATAAAATGGGCAAATGGAGGCCTTTTTGAAGCCTTCTTTTTCACAAAACAACAGGGCTTTTTCAGTGGAAACAACAGTGAAGATCTCTTCAAAGGCAAAAAACACATAGAGGCTTCAATAATGAAATATTTTCAAGGGAAATGTTTCTCTTGAAGGCTCAGAAACAATCTTAGCCACCTACTTGCTATGTCAAAATTTATAGGTGGCTAACAGTTCAAACCAGTTACAATCTTCAAGTCCAGTGGGTCTTTACAACTTCAAACTTCTCATCTCAGCCTATTTTTCTTCAATTACTAACAGAGCTTCAGCAGCCTCAATAACTATTTACACTTGATAAGTATTCAACAACCAACAATAACAATGACCTCCCCATATGATATATATAGGTAAATTGAGGAGGTGGACTGGAAAGAAGAGTTTATTTGTTCCATTAATACATAGTAATTGCTTCTCAGCCTTTGGGAGGCCTAAGGGAGAAGATATCAGATGTTTTAACTCTATTAATTTATTTTTTGAATTAAGTTTCATCATTTCCAGTCACTTTTGTTGACTTTGGAGGCTTTTGGTAGGCTAGCAATTACTTCTTAGCTGTCTTTGGCAAAATATCTCTAAATGTGCATTAACAGTGTATTCCTTTGAGGAAATAAGTCTGTAGGTGGCATTTCTGAGGATTAATTGCCTCACTGATGTGGCACTTGGAGGCCTTCTTGACTGATCTGTCTGTTTGTTTCTTTAAACACTGATTTAGGCTTTGATCTTGCTTTTGGGCCTTTATAATCATCTTTGGGGCATTTACCTTTATCCACTGAATGTATTAACCTTTAATCATCTTTTTCCTTTGGTTTTATGCCTTTATTTCTTTCTTTAATCACTGTGCTTTATCCATACTTTGCTTGGTTTTAGCCTTTAACCTTTTGTCTCTTTCACTGTGAATTTCCTTTTGCTCTTATGGACAGGTGGCTTTAGCACGCGGAGGGTTTGATTTGAATTACCAATGTATATGAAACATTGATTAAAAACCCAAAATTTACACCTGAGGAGATCCTTTTCTTTGTTATTTGGGCTTCAGATATGATAACCTTCGGCCCTATCCCTTTATGGACTGTAGAAAGTGTTTTCAGCCTTTGAACGCCATCAAACCTACATAAGACAAACAAAACAACATTATAAAATCCTGCGCATTAGTAATTACTGCTTACAGAGGTTGTGGGAAGGTGGGAGGAGAAGTGAGGAGAGGAAAATGCATGCGGGAGGAGATTCCATGGAGAAATCTGCGAAAATGGGGTTCAAATGTGAATTTGGGTGCGAAATATGGATTAGTGGTTTTGCGAAAACCGTCGGTGGTTTTCACGCACGAAATGAGTGGTAAGAAGTTTAGCTTAAAATGAACGCGATATCACCCATTGAATGACACGCATCCACCCCAATATCGTCATTTTCGCATTGAAGTTGCGTGATGGAGAGGTTTGTTGATTGAAATGCGTCAGTCGTCCGATCTGCAAGGATGCAGATCAACGGCTGTGGATGAGCGCGATAGATTGAAGTTGCTCGGGCGAAGATGGTAGTGGAGGACAAGTGTCGAGAGGGGATTGGGAGATGTCTTGCATGGTGGAAGGTGGGGCCAGCAGGTGACATCACTTATTTTTTTGCAGGGTGAAATTTCAATGGGCGGGGTTAGAGATGGGGGTTTTAACGAGGGCTATTGGATGAGATGAATCAACGGTGGATATGCATTTGTGTAGATGCATGAGAAGGGATGGTCATGTGTTAAGTCCCTATATTAATAGTGTAGTCCCTTATTATGTTAGTGTAGCCCCACTTATCGTTATTATTGTACCCTTGTAACCCCCATATTGTTATTATTGTGCCCTTAAATTATTATTGTTAGGTCAGCTAGGATTACATTGTGGCCCTCTAGGATTACATTAAATGTTGTGTAACTAGCTCCAAAAAGAGAAGAAAAGAGATATAAACGCCTTAGAAATGAGCCACTTCGAGGGGGCAACCTCCAATACATTACATAAATGAACAATTCTTGGATGATACAATTTACAAAACCTCCTTTCTATATATAGGAGTCCATGGGGCCATAATGTAATCCTAGGGGGCCACAATGTAATCCTAGCCGACCTAACAATAATAATTTAAGGGCACAATAATAACAAAATGGGGGTTACAAGGGTACAATAACAATAATAAGGGGGTTACACTAATAACAATAAGGGACTATACTAGTAATATAGGGACCTAACATAATGTTGTGTAACCACCTCCAAAAAAGAGAAGAAAAGAGATATAAACGCCTTAGAAATGAGCCACTTTGTGGGGGAAACCTCCAATACATTACATAAATGAACAATTCTTGATGATACAATTTACAAAACCTCCTTTCTATATAGGAGTCCATGGGGCCATAATGTAATCCTAGTGGGCCATAATGTAATCCTAGCTGACCTAACAATAATAATGTAAGGGCACAATAATAGCAATGTGGGGGTTACAGGGGTACAACAATAAAAATAAGTGGGGCTACACTAACATAATAAGGGACTACACTATTAATATAGGGACTTAACATGCCCCTCTCTTTCAAACAAGTGTTGTCCTCAACGCTTGATTATTTCTTGATGCTTCTGTATAAAATTCTCATCTTCCCATGTGGAATATTTTACAGGAAAGTTCTTCCACCTGCTGAGATACTCTGAAATTGATCGTACTTGTCGATTTCTTGTTTTTGTGACCTCTTTAGAACTTCTTTCGATGTGATGTTTATATTCCTGTTGTTTCATTAGATTCTGCACCAAAGTTAGGTTATCCTTTGAGAGTTGGAGAACTTGTTGTTGATGCTCGATTTCATCTTCCACTAATTTATCATCCATATTTGCTATTATTTGATCCTTCAAACCATCCAACTTAGCCTCCATTTCTGCTTTTAAACCATCTATTTCATCTTCAATTTCTCTCTTCATAAGATTGAAATTTGTTGCACTTGCTCTTGTAATTTTGATAGATCATGTTGCAATTATTCATCTTCATGAGTCATGGTAGAGCCTTCTGAAGGCTTAATGGGTGTTGAATTATTTTTAGGTGCCATTTTAGAATCCAATATCGATACCTATTCTACAATATTCCCTTGGAGTCAATTCAACTTGATTCTTCAAACAAGACTTATGCAATTCGGAAAAACAATACACACCTTTTACTTACTTTGAAGAGCTCGATATTGAAATTAAATTATCTGTGTAATTGAAAATCTTAAATATCTAAAATTCAGCCTTGTAGTATCCCTCTGAAGCTTCTTTCAAATGCCATAGGTCTGATCTAATTTGGATTCTCCAAGACAAAGTTGTGTCCAATCTCCCACAATGACCTAATTATGGACTAGTTCAGTAGAGTGAACTTGTACGACTTTCCACGTGTCACTGTTTCGTCTTTTGTATCTAAAATTGATAGCCAAGAAACTAAAGTCCGTGTACTTGTGACCACCTTTTACGAAACTCCAATCTGATGCGCAGAGAGAGAATTATTGAACTTTTCCCATGATCACCTATTTGAGA